>JAAXCT010000376.1:0-565846 GCA_012490785.1 Eragrostis nindensis | reverse complement strand
CATATGGACAATCTAAACTGGCGAACTTACTGCACACGAAAGAGCTCTCTATACGGCTTAAGGTATTATTTCTTCCTATTTTTATAAGGATATGTAAACCCGAAGGCTAACATTTATGTCTTGATGGTTTCTCCTGCTACACTAATAAGAGTTGCAACTAGATCACTTAACAATTGTCTAGGCCTCCCTTATCATCATTTAACTCCTTATTTCACGTTTTGGAAACGTTATCATCACTGTAATGTCAACTGGTGGACTCTAATTAAAACTCTAAATCCAAATCTTGTTATTTAACCTTGTGCTACCTGTAAGTATTCCATTCTCATGCATCTACCTCTTGTAAGTCTCTGAAACAATATGAAGGAACAAACATCACAGTTAATAGTGTACATCCTGGATTGATCATGACCAATCTGACGAGGCACTCCTTTGTTCTCACCATCTCATGAGTATGCTCGCATGCCCTTTTTCCCCACATAATCCATTGTTATTAGGTATTAGCTACGATCTTTCCGAAATGTTCTCAAACACTCTGTTTTCATTTGCAGAGGCGCTTCAAGTTGTCACTTACATTCTGAGGAAGAATGTACCCCAGATTTGTAGCCAGATCTTGTTTATACTGAAATTTGAAAGCGAATCGCTGAAATTGTCGCCCCGCTCAAGCTTCATTTTACCCTTTCGTTCTGAAATTGAAATTTTATATTTTCAGGGAGCAGCAACAACTTGTTATGTTGGTCTGAATCCACAAGTCAACAGGGGATACTTTGCTGACTGAAACGTGGAGAAGGCATGCAAACTTGTGAAAAGCGAGGAGCTGGCAAAAAAACTCTGGGACTTCAGCGAGAAGCTAATCAAGTCCACAAAGTGAGAGCCTCAAAGCTGGGTCAGAAAAAGTTCTGATTCTGCTGGGCATATGGTCTTGGCAAATATGTAGCAGTGGATGTCATAGGAACCTATCTGTGTGGTGGAACTCAAACTCTTTACACTCTTTACAAATAAGTCTCCGATGCTTCTCTAGAACCAGGCAAATATCAACCTGTATTCTTGCTAATATCTGTCCTTTATGTGCAGTTCAGTTCTCGATTGAAAGTAATCTTGGCCTGGAAAGCATCCTGACTGGGGATTTGTGTTTGCCTGAAACTTTCTTCTGTCAGTGTGTGGTCCTCATGAAGTATATATGTTGTTCTCCTGGCAAAGAAACAGAAATGAGAGCGACAGCAGAAGTATCTATGTTGTTCAGAATTCCATGGAATTATTAACAACATAGATACTTCTGATGTCGCTCTAATTTCTGTCAGTGTGTGTGGTCCTCATGAACACCATCCTGCCTGGGAATTCTGAACAACATTTGTCTCTAATTTCTTTGCCATTGCAGCATCACTTTTTTTTTTTTTGAGGAAAAACATCACAAAGTACTATAGAAGGCAGTATCCGTATGTACATTACAATCCAAAACTACTGTTTTATATTAACTGATCCGGCATCATGGGATACTCTCCTACACGAATTCCATGGTGGGCGCCGTCGTCATCCTCCCACACCCCGACGCCCGTCGTGAACCAGACGGCGCTGGTCACCACCACGATGGCGAACACGAGCGGGATGATGACGTCGGGCGGAGTCCGGCCGAACGTGCCGGCGGGCAGGCAGACGACGTCCCACGGCGGCGCGTCGAGCGGCAGGCCAACGCTGGTCGGGTCGCCGTCGTCGGAGCACACCCGGGCCAGCGGCGTGCCTGGCCCGACCGCCCAGACGAACGCCAGCTCCGGCGCGAACGCGGCCACGACCACGGCCGTGGTGGCGACCGCCGTCCACGTGGCGGCGTAGAGCAGCAGCGAGCGGCGCGCGAAGAGGCTGGCGAAGAAGGGGAACGCCATGGGGTCGCCGGTTGCGCTGCGAAGTTTCCTGGAGCGCGCGCCGCGCTCCGAGGTTGTATATACAGGTACAGCGCTGTTGCTGGTTTGGGTGAAGAGGATTTGGCGGGAGGAGAGCAGGTGAACGGTGGCACTTGTCTAATGCGTTCAAGTTTGAGCTGCTCCGCAACAGATCTCCTCCATCTGCTCTACCTCGATATGCAATACATATAACTCAAGTGGCACGGCCATAATGCTTCATGGATAGTTATTTTATTAAAAGAAATGCAAAGTTGCATCGAGTTAAATCGAATTGGAGATCTTGGTTCATAAAAGCAACATAGATTTTCATAAACCACCGAGCATAAATCTCTCTCTTCCTTTGTGCGCTCTTCCATAGTTGCCTCATTTTCACATTGTAGAAATCAAGCCACGAACTAGAGCCATACTTCGATGGATTAGTGTCAGCTAATGTTATTTTAAACAGTTTGGTTCCCCTTTTTTTTTTTTTGTGAACCGGTTTGGTTTCTTGAGTAGTAGAAAGTTTTGTTTTTGCAATTTTTTTTTTGAGGAGATTTTTGCAATTCTGTTGATTCGACCTTTACACCACTGGCCAGCTCAGTTTCTACGCAGCCCAGCCCAGCCCAGCTCAGCCCACTCTTTAATCTGTCGCTGGTCCGAGCGTTCTGAGCCGCCAGAGCCCACGGCACCACGCGCCATCCGCCCGATGCCGTCTCGCCCCCGCCGACTGCACGCCGCCGGCGACGGCCTGCGTGAGTTTACAGACTAGGAGAGCTGCCCTAACCTGGCGACGCCCAAACCCCCGGCATCCATCGGCGCCGTGCCTCTGGCCTCCCCCTCTTCCTACTGTGATTCAGCGCTGCTGTTTATTTGCTCATTGCTGTAGTAGCGCTGTTGCCATGGTAGCAGAATAGCAGATGCCGCCGCCGCCGCCGGAGTCGGCCATCCTCCCGCCGCTTGCAGGCCCGATAAGCTCCTTTTCGGTACACACATATCCGTTTCTTCTTCGACCTCCTCCTCTCATGGCTCGAACAATCGCCTTTCCATCGAATTCGTTACTCCATGCAGTCCTCTACCAAGAAACAAATTCAGTTTCATTCTCCGAGTGATTTCTCAAGAAAGATACTGACTCAACTGTCGATGCTCTTGAACCATGTGCAGTTCTCAGGAGGCCCAGCGTTCTTGGGTCGTCACGCCCACCAATTGTTCGACGGAATGCCCCGGTGAGGCTGCTTCGCGCAGGCCTGCACCCAATGCTTTCGCAAACATTTTCTTCCAAGCGGACACGTTCTTAGATCACTACGATTTTTTCATGCCATTGCCAACGCTGATAATTCTCGAGTCCAGTGGTTCATGAGATGGACAAAGATGTCATCCTAAAGGTTCTCCAAAACCAGCGGTCTAACTGGCAGGTGGTGCTGGCGTTCTTCTACTGCGCAGCAGGCCTGCCTGGGTACACTGAAATGCTGGACATTCTTGGACGGATGAAGAACGTCAAGCAGATGAGGCAGCTGTTCGATGAGATTCCCAAGGAGCGGCACGGGGTAGTCGTGACAAACAGGATGTTTGCGGGTGCGCACAAAGTGCAGGAAGCCATCAATATGTTCTACAGGAGGAAGGATTACGGGTTCGAACTTGACTTGGTTGGGTTCCAGATACTTCTCATGTCCCTCTGCCGATACAAGCATGTCAAGGAAGCGGAGGCCCTCTTCCGCTAGAAGAAAGATGAGTTCCCTCATGTCATTAAGAGCTGGAACATCATACTTAATGGTTGGTGTGTCAAGGGAAACTTGAGGGATTTGGAATGAGACCATTGCATCCAAGCTTAAGCCATACCCGATCACCTATGGCACATTTATATATGCGCTAACCAAAGATGGCAGAACTGGTCTCGTTGTGAAGCTGTTTAACAGCATGCGCGAGAAAGGGATTGATCGATGTGGTGATTTGCCACTGTATCATTGATCGTTTGTGCTTCAAGAAAAAGATTCCAGAACCACTTGAGATTTTTCGTGAGATGAATGACCAGTAAAAGTGTATGAGCTTTTTGATGAAATGGAAGCGAAGGGCTGTGCACCAAAACAAAAAAACATACTCCTACATTCTGAAGATGACTGAGAAACCTAAAGATGGATGGAGGAATTAGGTTGTAAACCGGATTCTGATACATATAACTTGTTATCGAACCTTTATGTCAATTGGCAGTATGAGAAAGGGGTGCGGCAGGTATGTGAGGAGATGGAGAGGAGTGGATCAGGCCCAGATCGACGATCATTTACTTTTATGATCCATGGACTTCATTCTCAAGGAAAGCTTGATGAGGCTTTGCAATATTACACAACAATGAAGTCGAGAGGGATGATTCCAGAACCAAGGACCAGGATACTGGTGAAAGCAATATATTTGAAGAAAGATATGCCTCCACAGAAGGTCTGTCTCCAAGTATGACAGGGAAGAATCTGAAACTGGATCCACGATCAAGACTATTCCGTGTTCATAAATAGTTCACTTACAGATCTTGCTTCTGTCATCCTAACAGATCATGCTTGTGTCCACATCACAATGGTCACATCTTGGGCTATGAAAGAAGGAATCAGCAAAGAGTTTTACTTTGTGACATCCCGGGAAGTTTCTAACAGACTAGCATAGCAGATTCTGCCTTTTAATGCCTGATATGGTTCGAATCCAAATTCTGTTTTACATTCATGTATGCTGAAGTATATGAAAAATATATGAATATGTTTGTTTGTTCATCTGTTATGCATGTTATTTGTTGTAAACATATGGGAACATAGACCATGGACAAAATGGTCAGCAAAGAGTTTTACTTTGTGACATCACAATGGTTTTACTTTGTGTCCACATCACAATGGTCACATCTTGGGCTATGAAAGAAGGAACAAGCAAAGAGTTTTACTTTGTGACATCCCAGAAAGTTTCTAACAGACTAGCGTAGCAGATTCTGCCTTTTAATGCCTGATATGATTCGAATCCAAATTCTGTTTTACATTCCTGTATTCTGAAGTATATGAAAAATATATGAATATGTTTGTTTGTTCATCTGTTATGCATGTTATTTGTTGTAAACATATGGGAACATAGACCATGGACAAAATGATGTTTTAAAATTTACGTAAACTTTTGGAAAATACTGAAACTACTGCTTATTTTTCATGGTAAACATTTACAAATGAACTGATAGTATTGACTAGGTATTAATCCAATTTTGGCATTTCGCTGCTTAACTCATACCTCCTTTCTCTTATGTAGAATTTGTAGATGGTTATACAGGAACTCTCATATCTAGTCAGAACCAGAGTTGTGTTCTTGTTTTGTAAAAAAGAACCAGAGTTTTGTTTGGCTTAATCCTGAAATGCTCCCAGGTAAGATATTTTCTGTTGCTAATTTGCTGCTACTGGATTACCCACCGCTTATCTTTCCTGTTTAGTTACAGTCTCCTATTATGGATATCATTCACGGCTTCTTTTCTTCATATTGTTCGGTATCCTGGTATTCTTGAGTGATAACTGATAATTACTTGATCATAGACAATATTTGCTGTAAGGTGTAAACTTGTTAGAGATACATGTTACCTTTCAGTTCTTATCAAAAATCTAAATGTAATTATGAACTATGCAACAGTATAAATCTACCAAAATATAATAAATCCACTGCAGTTTAGATGAGAGATTTGTACTTTTGCCACTCCAAAAGTTGTGTTCGGCCGTTTTGCCCCCCTAAACATTGGCTTTATATATTTTCCATTCAAAGATCACATCCTTGACTTCCTTGCCATTATCCTCATTTTAAACAATGTTGTTTTGTGCTCTCATCTTTTATTTTGTATATGTTCACTAAGTTTAGAATCCCTACAGAAGTTAACAAATTTGGCCATCCAACAAAGAACTTGGATTTATGAAATCGTCAGGCTCCAACTGTTAGAGCAGAGCTAGATAATTTTGAGTACTGTGATTTGTGAATGAATAAAAGTTTAGTTTCGTAGTAGGGAAAGCCATAACGTTATTTCACCATGCTCGATTAAGTTAACAACGAGCAAGTGCCAAATCTTGAGCTTTCCTGATTATTGTTTGGGCCAAAGAAACTTTAGTTGCATGTTAACTTAGGCAGCCATCGCATTGAACAAATATACGGTACGCGGTGGTCCAAGTTTCAACTTTGACCATTCTATTCAACGCATATACATGTAGCATCTGTTTTTGGTTGTCTTATACATGTAACATCGTCACGTAACATTCAGCAATAAACACCATCACCAAGTCGCTCTCCTGCCTTGACCAAGAAGGCCCTTTGCCTGGCAGTAAGCTCTTCGCTTCGCACCACCTCGCTGCCATGGCTGTTCGTGTCGTGAGCTTGCTGCTTTCCGTCATGATCGCAGTGGCGTCCTGGGGAGCTCTGGGCAGACAGGGCAGTGATGACGAGGCTGGCGCGCTGCTCGCTTTCAAGGCAGCGCTCGCTGGCAGCGGCTTCGGCGTGCTCGCCTCCTGGAATGGCAGCACCGGCGGCGGCTTCTGCAGCTGGGAGGGCGTGGCGTGCAGCCGCGGCAGGGTGGTGTCTCTGAGCCTGCCGTCCTACGGGCTCGCGGGCACCCTCTCCCCGGCCGTTGGCAACCTCACGTTCCTGCGAACGCTGAACCTGAGCTCCAACTGGTTCCAAGGGGAGGTCCCGACAAGCATCGGCCGCCTGTCTCATCTGCAAACGCTTGAGCTGAGCGACAACGCGTTCTCTGGTACGATGCCTGCCAACCTCAGCTTCTGTACCAGATTACTGTTCTTGGGGCTCAGCGGCAACCGGTTCCATGGGCGTATCCCCGTTGAGCTCGGTGACAGGCTCACAGGCCTTCAGAAGCTTTCATTTAGAAACAACAGTCTTACGGGTACCATCCCAGCATCACTAGCCAACCTGTCATCCCTATACTTCCTTGATCTAGCTATAAACCAGCTCGAGGGTCTGATCCCACCTGAAATTGGAAATATAAGAGGCCTGCAGGTCCTTGATCTCTTCTATAACAAGCTCTCGGGTGTGCTTCCACATACCTTATACAATTTGTCCTTGCTGAAGACTTTTCAGGTATCAGGAAACATGCTGTCTGGATCTATTCCTGCTGATATTAGTGAAAGGTTCCCCAAAATCGAAACCCTTAGCTTTTCTACCAACCGATTCAGTGGAACTATCCCACCATCGCTCTCCAACGTCTCTGCTCTTTCATGGCTTGGCCTTTATGAGAATCTTTTTAGTGGATATGTGCCTCCTGCTTTGGGGAGGTTGCAAGGTCTCACTGACCTGTACTTATATAGCAACAGGCTAGAAGCAAACAACAGGCAGGGTTGGGAATTCATCACTTCCCTGACAAACTGCAGCCAGCTCCGGCATCTGGTTCTTTCCGACAACTCTTTCAGTGGGGAACTGCCTGGTTCAATTGCAAACCTGTCGACGACTCTAGAAACTCTTTATTTGGGAGACAATATGATTTCCGGGCCTATTCCATCGGATATCGGCAATTTGCTTGGTCTGAAAGCACTTGAGATGGCGAATAGTTCCCTATCGGGGGCGATTCCAGAGAGCATTGGCATGCTAGAAAACTTGGTCGAGTTGGGCCTTTACAACACTAGCTTGTCTGGGCTGCTACCTTCATCACTAGGAAATCTTACACAGCTGAACAGACTTTATATATACTATGCCAACTTGGAGGGGCCAATTCCATCAAGCCTTGGGAAATTGAAGAATCTGTTTGTCCTTGATCTTTCAACGAATTGGCTCAATGGTTCAATTCCCATAGAGGTGTTAAAACTTCCTCGGCTTTCTATCTACTTAGACTTGTCATACAATTCATTATCGGGGCAACTTCCAACTGAAGTCGGTCGTTTGGCAAATGTTAACCAACTGATTCTATCAGGAAACCTGTTATCCGGCAACATACCTGATAGTATTGGGAATTGCGTATCGTTGGAGTGGCTGTTGCTGGATCATAACTCATTTGAGGGAAGCATACCTCAATCTCTAAAGAACTTGAAAGGTCTAGCTTTACTTAACCTTACCATGAATAGGCTGTCTGGTAGTATTCCTGATGCTCTTGCTAGTATTGGCGACCTGCAACAACTGTATCTAGCACACAACAACTTGTCAGGTCTGATCCCCAAAGCTCTACAGAATTTGCCATTGTTGTCAAAACTGGATTTGTCCTTCAATGATCTGCAAGGTGAAGTTCCGAAAGGGGGTGTTTTTGCAAATTCAACTTCCTTGTCAATTGATGGAAATAGTGAGCTTTGTGGTGGAAAACCTCAACTTCATTTAGCTCCATGCGCCATGCCTGCTGAGAAGAACAAACGGCAGCTGTCGAAACCCCTTAAGGTCATGCTAACGTCGATCGGCGCACTTGTATTCTTAGTTTTAGTAGTTGCTCTTATTCTATTGATCTGCAAGAAGCTAAGTCAGAGACATGGAAAACAACTCATTCCCACACTGACCGATGAACAATATGAAAGGATTTCATATCATGCGTTGTCAAACGGAACTAATGGTTTTTCAGAGGCTAATTTGCTTGGACAAGGAAGCTATGGTGCAGTTTATAAATGCATTTTACATGATCAGGGTACTGCGGCAGCTGTAAAGGTGTTTAACATTGGAAACTCTGGGTCTACTAAAAGCTTCTCGGCTGAATGTGAGGCACTGCGGAGGGTGCGTCATCGTTGTCTCATAAAGATCGTCACCTGTTGCTCAAGCATTAATCCCCAAGGTCAAGAATTCAAGGCACTGGTTTTTGAGTTCATGCCCAACGGTAGTCTGAATGATTGGCTTCATCCAGTCTCCAAAACACACACTCTGAGCAATACGCTCAGCCTGGCTCAGAGACTAGACATTGCGGTGGATATCATGGACGCTTTGGACTATCTTCACAATCAGTGTCAGCCGCCAATAATCCATTGCGATCTCAAACCCAGTAACATCCTCCTTGCAGAGGATATGGGTGCTCGAGTTGGAGATTTCGGCATATCAAAAATCCTACCTGATAGCACAAGCAAAACTCTGTTGGATTCAATTAGCTTTACTGGATTAAGAGGCTCCATTGGTTATGTTCCTCCAGGTAACAAACCTAAACTACTCTTGGTGCTGTCTTATACCTGCATGTTATTACGACAGCTTGGGTTGATAAAATCTTTTTTTATCTGAATCACTGTAGAGTATGGCGAGGGTGGTGATGTCTCGACTCTTGGTGATGTCTACAGCCTCGGCATATTGCTGCTTGAGATGTTCACTGGGAAGAGCCCTACCGATGACATGTTCAAGGACTCCTTGGACCTTCACAAGTTTGCCGAGGCGGCTCTCCCCAGTGGAGCTGTCGACATAGGCGACCCAGCGATTTGGCTGCACGAAGATGCGAAGGCGAAAGATGCTGCCGATGTTGCTACCATGGTGAGAAGCAGAAGCGAGTCGTGTTTGGTTTCAGTGATCGGCCTTGGTGTGTCCTGCTCAAAGCCGAAGCCGAGAGAGCGGATGCCAATGCAAGATGCTGTCTTGGAGATGCGTGCGATCAGGGATGCGCACCTCATGGTCGCCACATCGCTGGATGGAAATCGGGAACAGAGAGGCAAGCCAGGTCATGCTGGGTCTTAAAGCAACATTTTTTTTTGACATGTTTATCTCTGAACCTAGTTGTATAAATGGCCATACTTGTCGAAGTTAGTGTTTATGAAAAGGTAGAGCATAGAAAAGTTTTGGGAAAAAGTAAAATGCATGAATGGTCATTGAATTTGTTTGGCTATTTCAATTTGGTCATTGTACTCACGAAAGTGGACTGTAGCCATTAAGCTTGACCATCTGTGTCGATACCGGGCGGAGGGAGGGAAGGAAGCGGGTGGAGGGAGGCCGGCCGCGGCAGCGTCGCGCGGAGGAGAGGAGGCAATGTCGGGCGAAGGGAAGAAGAAAGGCATGGACACGGGGCGGGGAGGTGAGAATCGAACAGACCCTGTACAATTGCACGAATGGTTTGGGCTTGGGCTGAAAGTACGAGTACGAGAACCACAAAAGGGGCCCGCGAAGGCGTGTTGGGCCTATCTAACAAAGGCACGTTGGTTTTCCATGCAGGCCAGCCCATCTCACTTGTTAATCTGCGTCCTGAGCCGCCCGAGCCCAGCCCCCTCCACCCGACGCCCCCGCCCGTCTCGCCGCCGGCGACGGTCTGCGCCAGTCTACAGACGAGCGCTGCCCCGGCCTGGTGACTCCCGAACCCCCTGGCATCCACGGCGCCCTGCCTCTGTCCTCCGCCTCTTCCTACTTGTCTGTGATTCTTCGCCGTTTATTTGCTCCTTGCTGTTGCTATCGTAGCACGATGCCGCAGCCGCAGCCGGAGTCGGCCATCCTCTCCGCCACCTTAAATCTTGACAAGCTCCTCTTCAGTAAGTACGATATCCGTTCTCTTCTTCGACCTCCTCCTCATTGCTCGAATAATCACCTTTTCAATGAGTTCGTTGGTCCATTAACCCATAGGTCATTACAGTCATCTACGGATAAGCAAATTAAGTTCAATTCTCCGAGTGATTTCTCAAGAGAGAGACTGAATCAACTGTGGATGCTATTTAACCATGTCCAGTTCTTAGGCGACTTGGCGTTCTTGGGTCGTCGTGCCCACCAAGCGTTCGACGGAATGCCCCAGTGGCGCTGCTGCGTGTAGGTCTGCACCCTTGTTTTCTCCACAATTATCATCTAAGTGGACACGTTCTTGGAACGATTCGATTTTGTCATATCATCTAAGTCCGGTGGTAGCGATGCTGACCTCGGTGACGCTCTCCGTCAGTTTGCACATGAGATGGACGAGGATGTTGTCCTCAAGGTTCTCCAGAAGCAGCGGTCCAATTGGCAGGTCGCTCTGGGGTTCTTCAACTGGGTGGCAAGACTGCCTGGGTATGCCCATGGGTCAAGGATCTACACCGAAATGCTGGACATTCTTGGTCGCATGAAGAAGGTCAAGCAGATGGCGCAGCTATTTGATGAGATTCCCGAGGAGTGGTGCAGTATGGTCGTGACGAACAGGATGTTTGCTGTCCTTTTGAACCGGCTTGCGGGTGCACACAAAGTGCAAGAAGCCACAGATATGTTCTACAGGAGGAAGGATTACGGGTTTGAGCTTGACTTGGTTGGGTTTCAGATACTTCTGATGTCGCTCTGTCGATACAAGCATGTCGAGGAGGCAGAGGCTCTCTTCCGCCAGAAGAAAGATGAGTTCCCTCATGTCATAAAGAGCTGGAACATCATACTTAATGGTTGGTGTGTCAAGGGAAGCTTGAGGGACGCTCAAAGAATTTGGAATGAGATCATTGCATCCAAGCTTAGGCCAGACCTGATCACCTATGGCACATTTATAAATGCGCTAACCAAAGATGGCAGAACTGGTCCCGCTGTGAAGTTGTTTAACAGCATGCGTGAGAAAGGGATTGATCCTGATGTGGCGATTTGTAACTGTATCATTGATCATTTGTGCTTCAAGAAAAAGATTCCAGAAGCGCTTGAGATTTTGAGATGAATGACCAGTATTGTCAAGCAGATGCAGCTACCTACAACACTTTGATAAAACACTTATGTAAGATAAAGCGGATGGAAAAAGTGTATGAGCTTTTGGATGAAATGGAAGGGAAGGGCTGTGCCGCAAACAACAGGACATACTCCTACATTCTGAAAATGGCTGAGAAACCCAAAGATGTTATCGCTTTAATGCAGAGGATGGAGGAATCAGGTTGCAAACCGGATTCTGATACATATAACTTGTTATTGAACCTTTATGTCAATTGGGAGTATGAGAAAGGGGTGCGACAGGTATGGGAGGAGATGGAGAGGAGTGGATCAGGCCCAGATCAACGATCATTTACTATTATGGTTCATGGACTTCATTCTCAAGGAAAGCTTGACGAGGCATTGCAATATTACACAACAATGAAGTCGAGAGGGATGATTCCAGAACCAAGGACCAGGATACTGGTGAGGGCAATATATTTGAAGAAAGATATGCCTACCACAGAAGATCAGTCTCCAAGTATGACAGGGAAAAATTTGAAACTGGACCACTATCAAGACTATTCCGTATTCATAAATAGTTCACTTACAGATATTGTTTCTGCAATCCAAATAGAAGATGCTGCACATGTAGTATAATGGGTTGAAAAATAATCTGATTTATCAGTGCCTCCAGGCATCCATCGGCACCGTGCCTCTGTCCTCCGCCTCCCCCGACTTGGCTGTGATTCTGCGCTGTTCATTTGCTCACTGTATTAAATATTAATGCTGTTGCCACCGTAGCACGATGCCGCCGCCGCGGCCAAAATCGGCTATCCTCTCCGCCACCTTAAATCCTGACAAGCTCCTCTTCGGTACGTACGATATCTGTTCTCTTCTTCGACTTCCTCCTCTCATAGCTCGAATAATTGCCTCCCCATTGAGTTCGTTACTCCATTACTCCATGCAGTGATCTACCAAGAAACAAATTTATGTTTCACCGTCAAGTGGTTTCCTCAAGAAAGAGGCTGACTCAACTGTGCAGTCAGACAGTTGGGCATTCTTGGGTTGTCGTGCCCACCAGCCGTTCGACGGAATGCCCCAATGGGGCTGCTGCGTGTATGCCTGCACCCGGGTTTTCGCCAAAATTTTCTTCCAAGTGAGAACACGTTCTTGGATCGCTAAGATTTGGTCATGCCAGTGCCGACACTCCAGACGGCTCCAGGGATCTCTGTACCAGTGATCACCTATGGTACATTTATAAATGCGCTAACCAAATATGGCAGAACTCCCGCTGTGAAGTTGTTTAACAGCATGCGTGAGAAAGGGATTAATCCTGATCTGGCTCATGGACCATTTGCGCTTCAAGAAAAAGATTCCAGAAGCACTTGATCTTTTTTGGTGAGATAAATGGCCAGTATTGTCAAGCAGATGCAGCTGCCTACAACACTTTGATAAAACACTTATGTAAGATAAAGCGGATGGAAAAGTGTACGAGCTTTTGGATGAAATGGAAGCGAAGAGCTGTGCACCAAACAACAGTACATACCATTAGTAGTGTCACAAAATCCCTCCACTTGGCCCTTTTTTTCATTTCTTATGGAACCTAATTGATTAGGATACTGGTATCCATCAATCTTATTGGTGGAAACAAGATATTCATCAATCTTATATGCTTTCAATAAAAGCAGGAATATTCTACCTTTAAAAAAGAAGATATTTCAGTAGTTCTCCCATTGCGCTGTTTGTCGATAGCTATTTATAATCTAATGTTGCATCACCGAGTCTTTAGGTGTTGAATTATGACTCGCAAATAGTTTTATTTTATTTTGTAATATATGCTCTGATCATCCATACAAAACAGAAATGTTTGCTTCTCAAAATTCTAATGTTCGTACCGAAGAATCCAACTTGATCCAGGATAATCGAAGGCATGGTACATATTTTTATCCACTTCCTATACATGATAAAAATATCCAATCCAAGAGGCAACGAAAGAAATGGTGCATAGTTGCCCCTGATTCCAAGAAAACTTATGGAAAAGAAAAGGCTGGGATTATGCTATCATACACGACCCATAACATACATGGAACGGTGAAATGTTCTTTTTAGTTAGTCAATCAGCCTAGGAAAGCGAACAAAATGGCTCTCCGAAGAAAACTACAGGTATGTACAACACTGCTGACAGCACGAAGATCAGTACAAGAAAAAAAATGCTAGCTAAATAGTACCTGATGTTTCTCCAGCCCTCCTCCAGCCCTTTTGCAGGCTAAGGCGCTAAGCCAAAGTTACTCCTCAACATAACAAGCACAAAGTGTTTTGAGGAACAACAGCACAGCTGTCAGCTATTGTAAGCTGCAAAACCTCTTATTCTTCTGTCACTGCTATGTTATTCGTTCATCGTCACCATCAAAACTGTTCATATGGATTCCCACGCTGATGCTCCGGTACAAGCAGGGGTGAATATCAATGAGCATCCCGTAAAATAATGTGGAAAACTGCACCACAAAATCGATGACATTGAAGCATCTTAAAACTGTGCAACAGGCCATCAGACGTCCCTTGAATGGAAGTTACAAACAGACGCATGCTTCACACACAGACTTCACAAGAGGATGCCAACCGCCTTGCCCAAAGACTCTCCTCAGGTAACCAAGATATGGTGGCACCCATTGTGCCACACCATCTCAGATTCAATAAAGCTGTCGCAAGATATTCTTTACCTGCTTCAAATGATCTTACGATCCTCAGTTCAGCGTCTGGCTCTTCACTGAAGATTAGATCTTCCAAAACAATTCCTTGTTCACTAAGAATGCTGACATCCTTAGATATCATTCTCAGGCTAAGGACTTGCAACGCCTCAATAGCAGTGTTCTACAACTCTTGCTCCGTGTAAGCACAAAATGTGCACCAAAGAGCGGTCGGGTCAGGTTGAATTTTCGCTCGATGCATGCACTCCACGATATATTCAATTTGACCCTGTTAAGAATGCGAAAAAAATAAGTTTAACTTCGACATCATTTTAGTTGGGAAAGAAGAACAGATCAAATTTGTAACAAACTCTATAGTAAGCATGTGAGAGTATTGTATTGAAAAGCTCTATGTCAGGCCGAATTCCTTCAAGCTTGCACATATCTAGCAGATCCAGTGCTCCCAAAAAATCTTCTTTTGCTAATGAAACCTATCATGTAAACGAAGGAGAAAAGATTAAAATGAAGAAGTTCCAAGAGAGATGCATAATTTCCCTGCACCTTAGCCAGACTAACCTTTAGAAGAGATGTAAAAGTCACCACCGTTGGGCAGAAGCCATCTCGGAGCATCAAAGACATCAAAGCGTAAGATGACTTGAGACGTGGCAACAATTTGCAGCATTCTATCATGGTATTATATACTGCCATGTTAGATGGAAGGCTGCATGATCGCATGATTTTGAAGGTCCTGATTGCTTTGTGAGTCTGCAAACAAGAAAAAAAAAAGATTTGGTAACATGTTAACTGCAATATCTGCTAAGTGTAATCATGCAATCAAGTTTCAGTTTGGCACCAAATCAACATGAGACGCTTTGAAAATGGAAAATTGGTGCAGCCAATGGCAATGTAGCATCATTTACAATATCAACAGCAACTTAATATGTTAGAAGAAAGAGCATTGGAGTTTAGACGTAACTCAATAAACTAAAGGCATGTCAATTATTCAGAGTATTTTGATGTTAATTTTCATGCCAAAACCAAAAGTGAATGCATAACTGCAGATTCAGGGGTGATTGCATGATAGCAGAACAAATGTAACAGGGGATTGGCACATACTTCCTTGGCTTTAACCAGAGCATGCAACACAATGCAGTAGAGATCACTCTTCTGATACGGATACATGTTCCATAAAACATTCTCAGCTACATTCAAGTACCTCAGCATTTCTTCTATCATCCCCTCAGCTCCAAAAGCTCGTATCTGAAATATAATAAATAAAAACAAATCAGGAGTTCAAAGTATTAATCAGCGAGAAGCACTGAAGATCATACTAACAATGACAAGCAAACCTAGTTTTATGGATGTATGACGATATTTCAAACCTACTGGAAGATCATACTGACAAGTGACATTACAAGCAAACCTAGAATTTTGACAAACAGCACTGATATGCCTGGTTCAGAAATTAAACCATTGTTTCTGATTATCAAATTATATGGAAAATCTATACAGAAACGGATATCAGGCTTACCAAGTTCTTCATAGACACAAAGCTGTGTCGTATTTCATTACTTAACATGTCCATCTCAATTATGTTTATCCTTTTGTAAACGTCAACATGTGAGAGCACATTTCCTTCTTCGTAAGGAATGTTGACAATGCCAAACAGACAAAACAAAAGCTCATAAGTCTTGCGATTTGGCTTCATGTTCGCACGTTTCATTTTAGCTAATATGCGTACAGCTCTTTCTGGTTCATTCTGCAAAAGTAATTCAACAATTAGGCCATGCTTCTCAATAATTAAAGAAACTTCAGCATGGCTTTTAGCAGTCATGTGCCATGATAAATATATTTGTAGACATGAAACACTGAAAAAACATACTATTTGACAGATTACACAGCAGAAGGGACAGAAACCCATTTTAAAAAATTGTGGAGTTAAAGCATTACCTTAATCTCACATCCAACAAGCAAAGCGTTAAAAGCATGTATATGCTTTTGTTGTATCTCTGAAACTCTTTCCAAAAAGTCCTCAGCCAGATCCAAATGTAATTTTTTGCTATTAGCAACGGAGAGAGCAACGAGTGTATCATTGTAAGGTTCAATGCCCCTTCTCTCCATTGCTTCAATCTGAAAAAATATGAGTGAAAGACACATGCGAACAAATATAAAATTACCTCAGAATCCAAATTAAAACCTATAACCATTAATTACACATAAGAATACTTAGCTTTGTAATCTGAAAATGATGGATGAGTTCATTTTGTAATTTATACAAAGAAAAATAAGATATGTGCATTGGACCATATTGATGCCCTAAACAAGTAAATCAGACCGGCAGATGTAATAGACAAGGTAGTGATCAATTTTAATAGTAGCTTTGTGGAAGGTAGGGAAGCTATTTAACATTGGGACTCTAAACAAAAAACTGACATTCTGAACGAAATGATCAGGCATTGATGACTGCTTGAGATGGGAGACTAGACTAGACGATGAAAAACTTGGGAAACCACTTGGTTATTTTCTTATTCATTGCCTGCCTACATAAGATTATGGGGATTGCTGGATACCCATCTAACACTACACAGATTTAACCAACTGTGGCCCGCTGGTGCCTTTCATGCAATGTGTGACACGAAACTGAAATGCTACTTCCACTGAAATCAGAGCAGCAGGTTGTATCCAGAAATAAGTGACAACGAGATATATTTTCAGGTAACTGAATCATAAAAGAAAGAAATTTGAAGCATACCACTTTGATTGCATATGCAATTCCTTTCCCAGCTATCAATGTCTTGACAAAACCATCATACGTGTATCTTGACGGTCGCAACCCAAGTTCGCGCATCTGGAAAGAAAATTTAAATAATCAACAGTCTGTAAGCACATGAGAAACTCTTGGTTGAAATGGTTTCATTATTGAAATACTGGAACAATGCAGTATTCCTTTTGAAACCGGAAAAATATCAAACAAACAGTCGCTAAGTTGCAAGCCAATGTTTGGGCTACAACTAAATGAAACTTTCTCTGCCAAACCTAAGTTGCCTACAGAATAATGCTTCAAACAGAAATAGATTTCAAGATCTATATAGGTGGCATATTTTGCTGTTAGCATAATATGGCACCATGCCTATTCTAATATCCAATGGCTGCAGCAAGTGAAACCAAGCAGATAGCAAATGGGATGTTACCGTACTGCACTTCAGCTATACAGCAGAAAGAATACTTGAACTATAAAAAACAATTCAAGTTCAGAAAAACAATTATAACAACAACAAAAAAAGAAGAAGTCGTATACGTCCATTACCTCTAGAAATAACTGCTCAGCTAACTGATAATTGTTAAGTCGTACACAGGCATGCATAATATCATTGAAAGACCATCTCAAAACATTCCTTATTGCAATTGATGAAGATTCTAAACTATTCGCAACACTCCCACTGTCTTGATTAACCTTATCATCAAGATTGTGGCCTGGAGAAAAACTGAAACAAAATAAGTTTTATATATCTTATTGACATGAGTCCACTAATATATTGGCTGGCATAAGCAAATGGAACCCAGAAGCAGAAGAACAGACCTACAGAAAATACACAGGCCTCC
Source organism: Eragrostis nindensis (assembly GCA_012490785.1). NCBI lineage: Eukaryota > Viridiplantae > Streptophyta > Magnoliopsida > Poales > Poaceae > Eragrostis > Eragrostis nindensis. Next base: position 548,175 of record JAAXCT010000376.1, on the reverse strand, counting down.
ACACGCACATTTTCCAATGATTTAGTTTCCTCCTGGAACAGCTCAGGCCTAATATTGATCTCTCTAGTTTCCAGCTTTTCTTGAGATTATGGTAGTTTAGAATCCGATAAAAGTTTAAGACCATCTAATTCACTCAAAGCAGGTACAGGAATGTCTAATCGTAATGCTCGGTATCTTCTTTTATGAGTCACCCTTAGATCGTCACATTTTTGTGCAGCAAGGGCTACCATACGCTGCAACATGTGACATGCAGATTGAAGGTCACCTAGCATAGTTAAAGCCCTCAAAAATTTCCTTTGTGTAATAATGCTTGGACTATAATACCTAGTGCATTCCTTCCAAATATCATGAACTGCAGATAGATTTCTCTGTAAAACTGCAACCTAAAACACATCAAATAGCCAATAAGCATGTTGTCATAGTATCGTATCCAGATTGATATGAGAATGAACATTTAATACACCGTAAGTTATTGTTATTGAGCCATCACAATAATAGTTAGAACATTATGTGAGGGTAAATACATATTTCAAATAGCAGTATGTAAAATATTTGGTAAGCGTTGCTAAAATAGCGCATGAAACAAGAGGAATATCCTAACATGAGATAAGACCAAAACATAAGCAACAGCAAACGAAAGGGCATGCAACTTTTCACAGACAAGCATAACAGAAATATATTCAATCTGCAAAATTCCAAGAAAAAGAAAGTGAGACCAGATTTGATATGTGGAGATGATGTTAGATTCACATAAATAAAACAGTGCACCAAAGGGAACTAACAATGCAGTGAAACATTAAGTCATAAAAGAATCAAACAGGCAGCAATATATAGAACAGTTGTATCTTGACATGGATGTGAGCATGAAAAAGTCAGGTCAGCTGATGTTCTTTCACATATGAAAAAGAAAATTGCAGATCATACAGTCATCGAATATTTCTTGGTAGCTGCCGCAGACCTTAAGAAGCTCACAGTATGTTATTTCACACTTCCCAAGAAGATGAGTCTCCATTTTCTCTAGACAACATTCAACATCATTCAGATTTGCAGTGCTTCCGCAGGCATTTAGAAAGATATTGAAAAACGGCAAAGTGCCATGGTTGTTTTCTTTTTCCATTAGAAGAGTCAGACAGTGAAGAGCCTACATAGAAAAGATGATAATGAACTTGCATTGCAGGGAGCAGACTCTAAAAGTAAATGAATCAAAACCCCAAGCCTAAAAGAGCCTTATTCAATAAAGCACATGCTAAAGAAAATTAGATTACAACAAACTGAGCAGCACTTTACAAAATGGAAGAAGTTAATAACCAGGTTACCCCATCCAATTTTCACCAAAGTAATAGATAAAAAAAGTCAGCAGTTCATTATATGTGCAAAAAAAACATATGCACATACTGTAATACCAATGGTAATACAGTAGTTAGTAAACTTATTTTCTCCAAGATTTACCTCAGAATTGTTTACTTATTCTGTGAAACACTTGTGTAGCAGAATGTACAATTATGTTTCTGATTCACAGCTCTACAAATCTAATATACAAAGCCGTGCACGAAAGCTGTGAGTGAGCATGTAAATATTTGTATTCAAGGTATAATAACTCAAATAGTGCCCACAAACTGTTACTGCCAAAGCATGTTAGTGAGCACTGACACTCGAAGATACTGCATTGACGTTTGGACTAGTTAGCATCACGAGGGAATGGAACCTTCACAGAGAAGATACTGCAGTTTCTTCCCATTTCAAACGTGGAACAGTGTGTCTCAAGGTAAAAGTGAATGCTGCTGCTATTATTACTTTTTTCAGAACTGGTGATGGTGATACTGGTGTGAATAAACCCCCATACTTTTTAATTTAGCGAGTTTGACAATCAAATTATAGCTTGAGACCTATGGCATACCTCCTTCAAATACCCTCCAGTGCTGAGGGCCTGAATGACAGATTTGTAGATATTTTTACTTATGCCAACACTCTTCAACTCCATGAGCTCCAAAGTTTCCATTACAAACTACAGAATTTGGAAAAAAAAAAGGACTTATAATCAAACCGATTGCATCATACTTCATGCTTTGATAAAAGAAACGTATTTAACAGTGGACTTACCAAAGGATCAGGAGCGTCTGAACAATACTCCAAAATATAAGAAAATTCTTCTTCAGTCAATGCTCGGTTAGTGTGTTTCAGGTTTGAAAGAATCAATGATGCTTGCTGCCGACCACCTCTACGGAGAGCGTTGACAATGTCAACTTGCATGGATCTAGCCAAACTAGTCCTTGCAATGACATCATAATCTGCAATCATTATGCAATTGATTACCTATTGTGGCCCTAACTTCACTTACAGTAATTCTAATAACTATGGGCAGAGGCTGCTCCGATAAAATGATAATCCAACTCGGAAAGCACAAGATATCAAAGTGAAATGAGCTGTGAGCAGAGAAGAGAATCGAGAATCACAATCATACCAGGGTGTAAGCCAAGCATTAAAGAACAAAAACGCGTATAATAGGCAGGCAATTGCAAGGGGTCAAAGATAAACCATCTAACATCCCTTACAAGGACATAATTGACCTCGATTTCCACTTTTAACACCAAATTACGCAAAGAGCCAAACAAACTTAAACATAGCCTGGCTAGCCTGCTTCACTTTATCTCACTTTCTCTAGAATCTTTTAGAAAAAAGTTATAGCACTCCATTTTGCGAAAACCAGTAAAAAAAATAACTGAAAATACATATCACCATTTGAACAAGTTGAGGCCTCTTCAGAGTGAATTCCACTTGCCGCATTAGCCTGTGCCTGCAAGATCTCCGCAAAATCCAAAGCACGCGCATGGAGAGTGCAGAGAAGAAACTATTACGTGAGGGAATTTGAACGCGGCCGAGGAGTTGGTGGACCGGCGAGCAGCTCTCGATCTCTCCTAAAGGACACATAACAGCAAAGAGAGTCAATGTGAGATTAGAAAGTGACCAAATGACCCGCACGACGAACCAATACAATGAAGGCTCGCTTACAGTATCCTCTGCATCGAAGGCGATGAAGCTCCTCCTGACAGCGAGAGGGCGGCGCCGGCCGGGCGACCCGGCGGGGAAATCGATTGCCCCTGCGGCTTCCTCCGAACGAGCCTTCGAGGACAGGCAGCGGCACATATCAACGTGGGCAAAGGGAAGCTTTGGGGTGGCTCCTGTAGACACCGCTCTGCTCAAGAGTGGAGACCGACGCATCGGAGGCCTTCGACAGCGGAAAGGGTGGTGGGGACGCTGCGGGCGGCGGGAAAGGTGATGGGGATGCTGCCGGCGGCAACTGGTGCCTGCGGAGGAGCGGCGAAGGGTTTTGGTGTGGGGCAGAGGGGAGAATGTACCGTAGGACGAGGATTCGCGCGGGTTCCCGGCGGCGTCGCGGCGAGGAGGAGATGGACGAAGGGGAAAGAGAATGGCCGTCCACGAGTTGAGGGTGATGATCATCGGCCGGGGAATCTCTTTATTTTTTCTTTCTTGCGGAAGCAGAAGAAAAGCCTTGGGCCCAAATTTTATTCCAAAATTTGTTTTCGATTCACTTTGTAGTTTCTTTCATTGCATCCTGCAGCTGCCGCTGGAGTAGGCTGGTTTGTGATCGCACTTCAGCAGATATTCTACGCAATCTTAAGCTCCACACTAAATCCACCTAGCTTCAGGAAATCTTATTGATTTGCTCTTTTTACGTGTAAAACTGCACAAACAGTTCCTCAGATCAACCTTGTAGTCTGAACAAGTAATTACAGTGAAATATCCATAAGCCGTTGATTGCATTAGTATTATTTCCGTACCAGATCATTAGGATTTTTGAACTACCTTGAGCTAGCTGTTAAAGAAATTGGCTATTCAAGGGAAACGGAAACAAGTCAAAAATACTAAGGTGTGTGATGAATACAGAATTCTGCTGCTAAGCTGTACAGGTTACCTATGCTCAACACAATATACAGTCGTGTAACTGGCTCTCTGTCCATTGCTCATCTCATCCATGCTGTATTTGCAAAAAATAAATCTCGTTCCGGGGCACCAGGCGCAACCAAGTAATACACTGGATGGAGCCAAGATTGATACTTCTGCTGGGAATCAGAACCATCAATCTGCTGCTGCCTCTCTTCTAAGGGTTGAGTTGCAAAGCTACGCATTTGTTATCATGAACTGTATGCAGGAGGTAAGTTGTCGATCGGAAACATTTTGCCGCGTTGAACTGTACGCATGCTATATGTACACCCTTCAGTCAAGAATTTTCTCTCCAGTTGAGAATACATTCCATACCAGAGTTCCAACAAGATATAGCACTACTGATAATTCGAAGACGTTATCCCACGAACCTGCATTTTGTAAGGAATGCCATTCGTCAAAATAATAGGTTTAAAACTGGTTGCTAGTGTGCACTATAAGAGAGTGAGATTAAGCTAAACCATGCTGCAAGATGTATCCTGTTGCTGCTGTGCCAAATACACCAGCCAAAACCCCAGCCGTGTTGGAAAGACCAAGTAATACACCCTGAGATAGGAGGCAACCGATATTTAGCACCGCATAGATTTGCTTATATTCTAGGCTTTGGAATTTCGCTCATAAAAGTAACATGAATCTAGACATTCCTCGTGCAATGAAAGGTTGTGCTTTAGAAAAGAGGATATTACAGCGTATCGAGGGCCAATATCTTGATGGTTGGAGTATAGACCAGACTGCGAGAATGCATCAGTTCCCTGAGGTTCAAAAAAGCAGAACACAATCAACATATTATGCTTAGCATGTAATAATGAATTGAAATAGACATTTATATGCAAATCATTGTTTTCCATTCGTTCCAAAACATTGTTATCTTTCCGTCTCAAAAATAAAAGTTATGTACTCTAACCCCCCATAAAAGAAGTAAATGTCGACTGATTACCTGGCTACAAGCCATGCACAACACTGCCATGGCTGGTGAGTTGACATGGCTTAGTTGAGTTAGAAAAAATGCTGGTCCCAAGAATCCGATTGATTGCATAATCTGAAAGAGGTAAAGAAGACACGGTGGAAAAAAAAAGGTTAACCTAGTAGTTCTTCACAGCCTACTGATTGCCCATAATAGCATATAATTTGCATTAAGAACACCCAGACGAATTGCATGTCATTACATTTAGAAGAAAGTCAAAACGGTCTCGCATTACAACAATCGAAATAAAAAAAAGTAGGAATAATTCCTCAGTGGCTAGTACACAGTAGTGAATCACAAGGTTTAAATTTTTGGCTCTTTGTGCGACAAGTAAAATTCATGACGTATGTAAAAGCTGGATCCACATTAGGGAATGCTTTACCTTTCGAACCGTTGTCACAGATACTCCTTTACTCACAAGTGTATCTGCAATCCAACCACCAACATTTGCAGAAACTGCCATCGTGAACCAGGGAAGAACACAGACAAGGCCGGATTCCATAAGGTTGAATTTCAAAACCTATTCCAAAGAATCCCTTTTTAAGGTATATGGTAAACATTCAAGATCCTCAGGTGGAAAATGTGCTGTTTAGAATTACCTGGTTGTAGTATGTGGGCATCCATGTGAGCAAAATGAAAGTTCCCCAGTTATGGCAAAAATGAGAAACTATAAGTGCCCAAACAGGTGGTTTCGATAATATTAGTCTCCATGGAATTGTTTTAACAGGCTCGCCTGCTGTACTTTGACTGGTAATAAGCTTCTTTTCTGCAGCACTAATTCCAGGATCCTCAAGTGGAGAACTATATGCCTTGATAGAAACACACAAAAATTCAGATATGATAATTATTTTTTGAGTATTAGAGATGATGATACTAAGAAACTAGAAGACCATATTCTTCTACCATACAAAACCCAAAGACAATATACCTTCATTGCCCACGTCGTGAACCAAACAGCCCCAAGAGATCCAAATGAATAAAAGACTGATGGCCAACCGAACTTATGTATCAGCAATGGGGAGAATGCAAGCCCTGTCACGGACCCAAGGTACATTCCACTATACACAAGCGACAATGATCTGCTCCGCTCTGATACCGGAACCCATTTCGAAAGAATGTTATTCATTGCAGGCATGGCAACCCCCTGAGACAAGAATGTGTATGTTTACTATAAGATCAGACAAAATGTAAAGAGTATGAACAATTGAATATGCAGAACTGAACCACCAAAAGAACTCGTTATAGTTGGTGCTAGAGTAGGGTTCCAGTGGTCACAAAACAAAAGTTAGCACCCAAAACTTCCAGTTGATGCAAGTCTACAACAAATGAAGGCATACCTCACCAATTCCCATGAAAGCTCGCACAACTAGAAGAAATGGCAAGCCAAGCTTTGCTGCGACAGGCGTAAGAGCTGTGGCTATGGACCACCAAATGACACCGAAACCAAGGACAGTCTTCCCCCCGACAGTATCTGCCCATATTCCTCCAGCTATCTGCAACGAATGGGATTACAATTAGAGTGTAACAACTGGGGTCTCTGATCCTGTATGCAGGATTCCCTGCATGAAACCGTAAAGTGATTGCTCACCTGAGTTAGGAGGTAGCCCCAGAAAAAAGATGACTGAATGAGACCAACAGTTTGTGGGTTCCAACCATACTCTGCGGACATAGGCAGAATAGCAATGCTCATGTTTACCTGCAAACGATGGTAATATAAACATCTGGAAAACACACCGACACGACTATGCACGCACACCCGTCTGAAATCTTTTTATATATATATATATAAAAGATCAAAGGTTACAAGTGATTGGATTGTGCTTGTGCACGCCACATCATGAAAGATCAGCAAGCTTTTGAAAATTTTTTTTTTTTTAGACGGAGCAACAGGGGGCGAAGAGCCCACCTGAACGACTAAATTAGGTCTCAGGGGACCAGGCTGCCGGAGGCAGTAAATTGTACAATGGTTCCGCACACTACATTCAAGCAAGTAAGCAATGGATCCTACTGGCGTATAGCACCCTTGAGATCGTTGATGCGTTGACTTGATGGGTTGCGGTGATGCACTAATGCAAGCAGGTGATGCGCGCGCGCGCGAAGACTGAAGATAGAGCAAAGGGCACGTACTCGATCCATGTTGCAGAGGAGGAAGGCGGAGAAGCAGAGGAAGACGATGGCCCAGCGCTTGGGGAACCCCTCCTGCTCCTCGTCGTCCTCCTCCTCCTCTTCCTCCGCCGCCGCCCCGACGAGCAGCAGCTTCCTCATCGACTCCAGCAGCGCCTCGGCGCTCCCCGCCGCGTGCGGGTCATCGCCGCCGTCTCCCCCGCCGCGGTGAGGGGTCTTGCGATGCACGTCCGTCTCCCGGAACGCCCGCCTCCGGGCCCCGCCGCCTGCCCGGGCCCATGGGCGGGCGTCGGCGGGGTCGGAAGACCGGCTGCTCAGGCCGGAGCAGCGGAACGGCGGCGCGGGGGCGGGGCGCGCGCAGGAGAGCGGCAGCAGGCGGAGCAGCATGGCCGCTGCTCAGGGAGAGGGGAGCTCCGCGCGCGCGGCAGGTTGAGCACGCAAGCTCGCGGTGGTGGCGGAGATATTTTTTTTTTTTCCCCTCCGCGGCTGGAGCGGTGGCGATAAGCAGCAAGCAGAGCAAGCAAGCGCGCGAGCGTTCCGTGGACGGGGACGGGCGCTGGGCATCGCGCCCGCCTCGTCGGGATTACGAATGGCTCTCGCCAATCGGGCTCGCTCGTTATATCTGCGTACGTGGCGGGTGACGCGTGCGGTGCCGTCGTCCTGGTCCCGTGGTCTCGGCCCCACACATCAGTGACTGCTCCTCACGGTGACGCTAGGATCCGGTTCCGGTTCCGTCCATCCAGCTGCACGAGAATTGCTTCCGTGCAAAACCAATAAACAATTGACACGTGTCCTGCAATTAATGGAAGCTACTGAATTTCCAGCAGTTACGGACCAATAACTGCCGGAAATACATCACATGTGCCGTCAGGCGTTCAACTACTTTCATAAAAATTTGTTTTACTGCTTTCATAGTCTTTTAAACTGAGAATTTGCAGTTTGGGTGGTGGGATTTTCTTGGCTACTGTAATATTGCTACTAGTTATTTTACATGCTTTGATGAACTATCGATCTATCGCTCGAAAAAAAGAACTATCTGTCAACATATAATTCTCTACTAATAGGCTTATTGTCGGCGTTTAGTAACCGGCAGACGAGTAAATTTGCGCGCGCTCGACGGCGATCTGATGATTTGTGTTTGACACGGTGGATTGTACTGGTTCAGGCACGAAAAACCCTACGTCCAGTGTGTGGTTTCGCTCGCGTTGCTCGTAGTAGGGGTTACAAGCGGTGATCGAGAGAGGGATTCGCTCCCAAGTCTCTGTCTTGGTGTTGTGTGTGTGTCTATGTGTGAAGAGAACTCTTAGTCAGTTCAGAAGCCTCTCTTCGCGCTCCCTCCTCCTGGGCCCAATCCTCCCTTTTATATGACAAGGGAGAGCGGTTATAGACGGAGGAAAGGAGAAAAAATAAAAGAAAGTAAAGGCGAGCGAAGGGACGGTGGAGGTGGAGTCGGGCCGTCCTCGTTGGTTCCGGTGACTTCCACCGCAATCCTCGCGCTGAGTCGTGTGATGTTGTCTTCGATGTCTTGTCTGGGTGCTGTGGAGTGCCCATTCCCTGGTTCGTACTGTTAATTACTATTGATGCGCTGTTGATTTCTATGGAGTTGGACGACGGTCATTCCTCGCACTGTTGCAACTGTACAACGTACTTGGTGCGTGAATCCGCCGTTCCATGCCTGATCCGGATGCGACGCCCCCACTCAGTACTTCCGCACAGTCCAGGAGTGGGTATGGGACGTCGTCTTATCCGAAACTGGCCGGCCGTACACCTGACTTTGACCGAAACGCCCGTGCCGTTCCCAAGCTCGCTTCCCAGCCGTAGTGGTCGGGTTCGATTCGGGTCGACGCCCTTCGCCGATCCCGACCACGGCCGGAGCCTATGGGCGGCGGACGGCGGCTGGCCGGTGTTTGGTCGGAGAAGTCGCTCGACTCCGTGGCGCCCGACTCCCGCCGCGGGGAGTCGGGCTCGTCGCCACGCCCGAGCCGGACTCCTTAAATGCCTAATCCTGGGCGGAGACCGTGCCCGTGAAGCCACGTGCGCCCGGACATTTAGCGAGTCGCGATGGTTCCGTGGGCCAAAGACCGTAGTTGTGCCTTGCACCCGACTGAGCCACCGCGCGGGTCCAGCCTTCTGCCACTCAGCTGTGGATAAGGCCTTTGGGTCATGGCCAGTTTCCATGCTCAGTAGGCATACTGTATAGGGTACCTAGAAAATGGGTACCCGACACTTTATCAAATTCGATATTTAAAGACCAGCTTTCGGTCCGAATCCATCCAATTTCCAACATCCAAAAATATCTGTATTCATAACCGCATCCATTATTCACTTTGCTCTGACGAAGAAATGTGGATTAAGATATGGAACTAGTGTTATTCGCTCCAATCCAATCCGTTTCTTAAAAAGATTAAGAAGAAAAGAAAATCAAAACATATGAGAACATTGAGTAAAAGTAAAAGAAAAAGAAAAAGAAACAAGTAGGTTATGTCCTTTTGATAGGGTTGTGGATGTGCTAGCTTCGCCTATGTTTTTTTTTTAAAAAAAAAATGGTTGTGCTGGTTATGTTTGTGGTTGTGCCAAAAACATTTGGCATAACAGCTTCTTCAGCAGTTTTTTTCTTATTTTTACAGACAAATATGTAAAAGGTTGGGCGCGATAGGAAAAAGAAGTTAAAGCTATCATTTCGTGGCTTCCCACCTCACCTATTTTTAGGTGCGGTTTTATTTTTTTAAGAAATACGTGAGAAAAGCACTTTTTTGGTTGAGAATCATGTGAAGCCATTGGGGAAGCTACTAAATAAAACCTAAGTATGCCCCTCTATCCCCGTGCATTCGTGTCGTTCAATATGGAATTCTTCAAGCTCAGCACCCCAAAAATTCTTACAAACAAGAAACCCTCTTATCCTTGTCTCAACTGATATTGGTCCGTGCACTTCAACAAAACTCTCTAAGTTAACTCCATATTCATATTAGTCCCACATGACAGTATTAATTTTTGTCTCTTTTTCTCTCCCAACTTAATCATTGCTATCACTAGGGCTATGACTAAGGTAGCACCACCGGTTATCCAAAGAAATACTCATCTTCCCTTTACTGTCCTACCAGCTACCTCCATATCCTCGCGCGCTCACCCCAGAGCTAAGCATTCGGTGCGAGTGTAGGTGAGGAAACTTCGAAGAAGACATTCTTTGTGTTTTATTTAGTATCTAATTGATAGGAAGGGTAGATGAGGGGGCATATGACCCCCTTTGGTTATAAGGAAGTTTCACTTCTTCTTTTTTTTGGTAAGACCGGCTCTCGTTTTTTAAACTATATGATATCTCAAATTTTTAATATTATATATATCATCCTTTCATACCTAGAGAGCACCGAATGAAATCGTTGCCAATTGTATGAGGGGCCAACTAGCAAAACCTATGAAGACTAATCAACAAACTTTTTTGGTTCAGAGGATTTTGACATGGACATTGAATGAAAGCTATACAATTTACATGTAAACAGAAGAGGGTGTGGAATTGTGGACTTGTGGCTAAACGACTTTTCCTACAATTTTTTCTTATCTTTAAGGGAAAATATTAAAGAAAAAGGTGCGGTTGGGGGAGTGAGCCGGTGAAAATACCATTTTGTGGCTCCCGCTTCGCCTCATTTTTGAGTGTATCCGTTGCCATGCTGCTTGCGATGCCACCATGATGCATGAACGGCGATAGCGGCGAGATTTTTGTGGTGGCGCATGCGGGGACACAGTCTGCGGCTGTGCTGATGAAATCTACGAGGGTGAACACAGCTGCTGCAACCTCGCCGACCGCCATATCACTTCGCTGGCCCCAAAACATTTTCGAATAATCTTCATATTTGATTGCGATTAATAGTCACGATCCAAATATATTCAGAAACCCCCTGTCATTTTGCAAACAGGTCCTGATATGGGCCATGGTCTTACCTGCAATCCCCCGTCGGTGGCTCCATCGCCCGCCCGTTCGCCGAGGCGCCGCCGCCGTCCTCCCCGCCTTTCCTCACGGAGCGGATAGAGATGGAAGCCCCATATGCTGACAACATTCTGCCTAGGACAAGCTCTCCGCCTCGCTCCTCTTGCCAGGAACAGAGGCGCACGTACGTACTAGCCGCTGCGACGGAGTCTCGATCGAGCTCATGCTGCGGCCTGCGTGGGACGACGGCGTAGCCGAGCGACTCATTTCGAAGATGTCCGCGTCCGCGAGCAGCGCGCTCACTGTCGTCGGCCGAGCTCAGCTGCGGCATCGTGCTTGTGAGATTCCCTAGGACCGGGCCTCCGTCGCCCTCACGCCGACGCTCGCCGGACTGCTGCCTGCGCTCTGGCCGCGCCTGGCTGCTCCCAACTGCGCTTCTGCCGCCCAAGCACGCATCGAGAAATGGACACAACACCACAAAGCCTCCCAACCTCCTCCACTCACAACGTGGTCACACGGGCACAGCGGCGCCGGCCGGCCACCGCGGGGTTGTGTGAATGGCAGGGACCTCCTATGCATAGATCATCCGACGGGATCCTTTCGATCGAACGGCCCACGGCCCGCAGAATTCGGCCCACGACGCGGTGTTCTTCTTCTTCCCCGCGCCGCCGGACCGAGCTCGCCCCGCCGCCCCCCGTCGTCGTGCTCGCCCCCGCCGCCTCCGCCTCCCGCCCGGCTCCAGCGGCGTCCCCGCCGCCTCCGCCGCCACCCTGGACCGCCGCCTCCGCCTTCCGCCCGGCTCCGGCGGCGTCCCCGCCGCCTCCGCTGCCACCCTCGACCGCCGCCGCGCTAACCCGGCGAGAAGTGACGCCCCCACCCTTGCCTCGCCCACCGCCGGCAGCCACCACCTCGGCCGGCGGCGTCCCCCCGCCGCCCCCCCCCCCCCCCCCCCCCCCCCCCCCCCCCCCCCCCCCCCCCCCCCCCCCCGGCATCGCGCCGCCATTCTATGCCCGGGGAGGAAGAGGAGAATCTTGGGGGTACAAATCCCGCGCATTAAGGGATTCTCCGGCGAGACGCCCCCGCCCCGCCCTCCTCCATCGTCTCCGGCGGCTCCCGCCGTCGGATCCGCGGCCGCCGCCCTCCGCCGCGCTAACCCGGCTGCGCTGGGCTCGACGGCGGTGTCCATAGCGTCGGGGAGTCGGAGGAAGAAGAAAGGCTGGCGATCATTGGATGCAACGGTAGCACGAATCTCAAAGCTGTTCGATTAAATCGATCCCGTCGGGCGGGCTACGTATAGGATCCAAGTGATATGGCGGGCTAGCGCACGCAGGTCTGTTTTGTGGGCTGAAGCTTCAGCCCGTTGGTGTGGATGGGTTGGACTTGTTGTTCAAAAATTGTCTGCCCACCCACATAGATAAGCCAGGAACACTTAGTGAGTTCGTTAATTAATCAGAAGTACGCATTTCATCTGTTTTCAACTATTTATATGATACTTGCCTCTCTCTTTTTTCATCCTGTCAGGGATCATCTGAATCCAGGCTACACGCAGTTTGCATTGATCACATGCAGAGGTGACCTCTTCCAGACTTTGGGCTTTTGTTCTCGTGCCTTATATTGGATTGTGGAATGTCAAATGTGGATACCCCTTAATTGGCCAGCCTATACGCATCTGAGCAATAATCAATCACTCTAAACAAGAACATGATCAAGTATCGGCGTACTTTCTCATGATTCTGAATCTGTTACACTGAACATTCCAGAGATATCATTTGTGCTTTGAGTGCTTATAAGCCACTGTTTTAACACTTGTTTTTGGATTTGATTACATGGCTGGTGACTTGGAAATGACTAATACAGTGACAAATATTCAGACCAAATGAAAGCTGCATGCCTTTGTTTTGAGTCAGGATTCTCCTTTGTTTTCCCTCTGTTTTCTCCAACTTCCTCCTGTCGCCATGAATAAGCGCAAGCCGGCAGGCGCACCCGTCCTATTTGAACGCAGCTATCCCCGTGAAGATGCATTCATCTCTGAACTCGGCTCAGTTGCTGTGGAGCTCGGTGAAGCATGATGAGCGGCCCGAAGCACTCTGCCTTGTCTGACGACAATGGATGCATGTAACCTGTTGCAGTTGGGAGAAAAATGCCTTCCGCCCAGCCTCGAATACGGAGAGAGATTACTTACCGGGTGACGGGAAAATTGCATCGGGAGATCGGAGGTGGAGGTCTGAACGGGAGTTCCCGGCGTCCGTTGCCACCTAAGAATCACCGATACGGCGATACGGATACGGCGATACGATACGCGGATACGCAGATACGGCGCTCGGCCAAAAACACCGATACTCCGATACGTAGAGTATATTTAAATTTTTAATTTAAATACCCTAAAATGGTAAATAACTGAATTTTCAATAAACACAAGAAATAGTTTTGCACAGCCTTTGTTCATTCATAGCAAAAGCATCACTATGCAATAGTAGGAGAAGGCGAACTACCAGCAGTTCCAGTTCCAGATCCACTACCACTTGCCATCTTCTACTGATCTACACGCAAAGACATGGAAAGAACTACTCCATGTTCTAAAGTAACAGAAGGAAAGAAGAGAACATGAGATGGGAGAGAATCGCCATGTTCAGTACCTTCTCTCCATGTTCTACGTCAGCCGCCGCAAGCCCGCGACGCCAAGCGCGCTGCTCGAGGCCTCCGTCTTGCAGCTGGTCGCCGCGTCGCCGGAGTCCATCTCTCCGGTCTCTTCGGCACCGTCCAACGGCCTCTACCAGACCGGTGCAAAGACTGCAGCTGCTCGGCGACCTGCTACCTCAGCTCCAGGTGGCGGCGCGGCGATGCCAGCACCCGCCGGCAGCCCAGTACGTATCGGCGACGGTATCGGCGAGTATCGGTTGCCGTATCCCGAATTAAAATCTTTATTTTTAAATCGTAATTACTCGATACTCCTCGATACGCGTATCGCAGCCGTATCCCGCCGTATCCCGTATCCCGCCGTATCGGATACCGGTACGTTGCCCTTCGGGACGTATCGGTGATTTGTAGGTTGCCACACAGCTTGCCATGCCACGAACGGACGGAGATGGCGGCGAGGTTGCAATGGGTGGCGCGTGCTGGTCCGGAGGCTGCGGCTGGACGCATGAAGTCTACGAGATCGGATGCGAGTGTCGGCAGGGCAGCTGAGGTCGCCGCCGCACGCCGGAACCTCGCCGGCCGCCATGTCGCCGGCCCCCAAACATATGCGAGTAGCCCCCTGATTTGGATCGCGACTATTAACGGCGATCCAAATTGGGGGGCTATTTGCAAATAGTTGTTGAATCGCGGTTAATAATCGCGATCCAAATATATGCAGAAACCCCCCTGACATTTCGCAAACAGGTCCTGATTAGAGTCATGGCTTTACCTGCGGCCCCTCGTCCGCGGCTCCGTCGCCCGCTCGTTCGCCGTGGCGGCGCCGCCGTCCTCCCCGCCTTCCGTAGCGGTGGGAATAGCGAAGCCCCATCCTCGGAAGGCATCCTAGCATACGCTCTCCGCCTCGCTGCTCTTGCCAGGAACAGAGGCGCACGCAGTTTCTTCAAAACAAAAACGCAAAAAAAGAAACAGAGCGGCCTGCGGGGGACGACGGCGTGGCGGGCGGCGAGAACAGAGCGTGATGCAGCGGAGGTCGAGCGCAAGCCCGGCTACCGAGGCGTCGTTGACGCCGGCGAGCTCAGCGTCTCTATCTTCAAATAAATGTTCAGCGATCGCATTGGTCTGGCCAAGCGTCATGCGGACAGCTTCTAGATTCAGGGAGGTGTGAGGCGCGCCAGGCGGGGTGAGCTTCTCAGCGTCTCAGCTTCAGCTTCTTGATCACGAGCGCTCCTCGTCGTCGTCAGACGTATCCTTGTACAAGTTGCCGAGGGGTTGACAGATTGCGTTGAAGGTTCAGGGCTTCAGGCTGAGCGCCCCTCCAATGTGTGTCAACTGAATTTCTCATTTGCAGTTTCTGCGGGCAAATGTATGCTTGACTACGGAACCATGAGTGCTTAGGAGAATCAAATTCTTAATCCCAACATAAAACTTATCTGATATTTGTTGGACTTTGAATTGGAAATGACAAGGAGCAGAATCTGAATCTCAACTGAACTTTTAATTTATTTCTTTTTTACGTAAAAAATCATGAGGTTTGATTTGTGGTGCTATACTGCGATATAAGAGAAAGTTTACAAGTCATGTTTTCAACTGCTTATTATATGATCCTTGTCTTTGTCATCCTGTCAGGGATCATCGGACTCCAGGCCAGATGCAGTTTCCATTAGCATTGGTCACATGCAGATGTGAGCACTTCCAGATTTTCAGCTTTTGTTCTCGTAGCTTATAATGGATTGTGGAATGTGGATACTTAATTGGCACCTGATCAATAATCAGTGTACTACTGACTACTGTCATGATTCCGAATCTGCTACCCTGAACATTGCACAAGCTTTCATTTTGTGTTTTTGACTGCTTAAGCGGCTGTTTGTTGACAAGTGTATTGTGGATTTGTTTATTGACAGCCATGAAGCACCCCGTTTGAACTTGCAAAACCAGATAGTAGACCATGAATAGGGTGGCATGCCTTTGAGTCAAGATTCTTCTTTGATTTTCCTCTGTTTTCTCTCCCTTCCTGCCGTCGCCATGAAAACAGCGCACCCATTCTATGTGAACTCAGTGAGGCGACCCGAAGTATCGCGGCCTCTGCCCCTTCTGAACCTGACGACACTGACTGGATGCATCCTGCAATTTGGGAGAACGACTTTCTTCCGCCCAGCCTGCAATCCAGAGAGAGATTTCGTGCCAGGGATTCGAAGATTGCGTCAGGAGATCAGAGATGCAGAGCTTGACGGGAGTTTCCGGCGCCCATTGCCGCACAGCTAGCCATGACATGACGGATGGAGATGGCGACGAGGGGCGTGTTTGGTTCTCTTCTGAGCCCAGCCTGGCTCGTATCTACCAGCCAGGCCCTTGCTGGCCAGGCTAAGCAGATGCAACAATGGTTTGATTGGTTTCCTGTTTCTACCCAGCCTGGTTAAGCAGAGATCTTGTTTGGTTGCTCGCATCGTTACATGTTGCATGAAAGAAAAGATTATAATTAATGCAACTATGATGTTTATTTTATATAAGTATGTCATAAAATGCTCTTATTTTATCTCATTAAACCTTAATCAACTTTAAAAAACACTAATATCACTTAATATATGCTAATCGCATGCTAATTACCATCATTAGTGTGGAGCCACCCGCACCCACCGAGCCTGGCCCGTGGGAAACGGATTTCATTTGCGTTTCCCGCGAGCCAGGCTCGCTGCCGCCTCCTGCACCCGCCGAGCCAGGGCCAACTCCTCGTGCAGGCAACCAATCGCTGCAAAGCTGCATCTCTGGAGCCTGGCCGGCCCATCTGCAGGTAACCAAACGCGCCCGAGGTTGAGTTGCAGGGGGTGGCGGGTGCTGGGCCGGAGGCTGCGGATGAAGTATACGAGGGCGAACGTGGTGCCGGCAGGACCAGCGGAGGTCGCCGCCGCCTGCCGTAACGTCGCCAGCCGCCGTGCCGCCGGCTCCAAAACATTTGCGAATAGCCTCTTAATTTGGATCGCCACTATTAATCACGATCCAAATTGAGAGTCTGTATGTAAATATTTAATCGTGATCCAAATATATGCAGAAACCCCCCTGCAATTTTGCAAACAGGTCCGCCGCCCGTCCGTTCGCCATGGCGGTGTCGCCGTGCTCCCCGCCTTCCTTCGCTATGGGAATAGCGAAGCCACATCTATCGACGACATCCGAGGACGATCTCTCCGCCTCTTGCCAGGAACAGAGACGCACGTACGAGCCGCCGTGACCTCGCGAGCTCATGCTGCAGCCTGCGGGGGACGATGGCCGAGCCACTCTTTTCGAAGATGTCCGCGCTCACATTCGTGTGTCGAGACCAGCAGTTTCCGGATCATGCCTCTTTGCGATTCGCTTCGTCCGGGCGTCCGCCGTCTTCACGCCGACGCTCGCCGGACTACTGCCTGGTTGGGCTGCGTTATGGCCGCACCCTGCTTTGGTTTCCTCCCCGGCGTGGCTCTGCGTCCGCCCAAGCGCGCATCGAACCCTCTCGACTGTTTGGTGGGCTGAAAGCCTCGGCCCGTCAATTGTGGATGCGTTGGAAGCTAGGTTCGAATTCTTAGCCCAGTCACATCGAGACAGCCCCAGAAAGGTAAAATTCACCGAAGCTACACACGGGAGAATCAGCTGGAGCAGCAACAAAGGAATACTATACTACTACCAGTCGATCAGATCTTGAGCAAGCTTAATAAGCTTACCCTCCTTTCTTCTAGTGTATTTCCCAGACACGGATTCTAAAGGAATCAATCACAGAAATGAAATGTATCCAACAACCAACCTAAGCTGATACTCCCTCCGGTCCCCAATGTAAGAATTCCTGGCATTTGAACTCAGAAATAAAGAGAGAGAGAAAAGACCCTGCTACCCCTCACTTTTCAGCAGGCCACACGGTTTGGTTAGTTGACATCAATGCGTAGCAGTAGGAAGCTCTGTTTTCCCAATGGCGCCAGACACAAGTGAAAATTAAAATTTTACCGCCATGCACACAGTACATTTCCACCAAACCAGCAAAGGAAACGATGACACCTAGCAAAAAACAGTGAACAGTCCTTCAAAACGTGAATTACAGCCCCTGGCGCCAAACAAAAATTGGAACCCCTTCAAAATTCAAACAGGTCATGCTCACACCCATATAAACCACCGAACAGTCTCATTTGACCTCCATTTCACCAGATCACTTCTCATCTCCTCTACCATGGCCATTGACCTCAATGAGGAGCCTCCCCCATCTGACGATGGTGTCCTTCCTGGTCCTATCTGGGGACACCAGCTGGGGCATGAAGCTGCAGCACATGGCCCTTATGCTGGTGGCATGTGGGCACAACAACACCAGGAAGAAGAAGCCGGACAAGGTGCCCATGTGGTCCTGCCTCCTGCTGAGCACAATGAGGAAGAAAGTGAGTCACGACCTGGAGGTTCTTTTGATCTAAACATAGCTTATGAGGAAGACAACCATTCAGGTAAGATTAGTACTTGATCTAAACTTGTTCTTTCCATTTTTTACACCCATATGCATAATTTATGATAAGGTTGTACCTCTGAATTGGGTTTTATTCGTCCATGTAGATGTGGATGCCTTCAATGCTACTGCTGAAGCTGCATGCTTTGATTACACACCATTGGACTCAGACTTAGGTATTACATATGCAAACTAAACTAGATTTTCATCTAAATTGGTGCATCACAGTTTGAATCTTACACTTATTTTCATGCCACCATAAAGATGATGATGCACACGTGTATGCTCAAGATTTTCATGTCATCTTGGGGGAAGACAACCTCAGTGGTGAAGCACATGGGCAGCAAGGTACAAAGAAAAAAGAATTACATTTGTTACTTTCAGCAGTAAAGTAAATAATTGAATTGTATGCATCAAAATTAATTCTGTTGCACTATGTAGGTAGCCAGCATGGAAACACACCTGTTGTGAGAAGAAGAAATAATCTCACAGACGGAGAAAGGCAAATTATTTATGAAGCATTACTTCTCAGGAGCAACCGTGGAAAACTGAGGAAAAAAACAACCACAATAGTAGCCGGTCTGTTCAATGTTAAGAGATCCTATATCCAAGCCTTATGGAGGACTGTAAAGGGGTGCCTAGCTGCAGGTGTACCAGTCAATGTGCGTTCAAAAAGAAAAGTATCATGTGGTCGCAAGAAGATTACCATTGATTTGTCTAGAGTTCGAACAATAGATTTGGACAAGAGGACCAATCTATTGTCCCTATCTAAGGAATTAGGTGTATCAAAGACCACGGTGCACCGCTGGTTCAAACAAGGCTTGCTGCGTCGGCACTCCAACACTCTCAAGCCATATTTGAGAGATAACAACAAGAAGGCACGACTGCAATATTGCGCGGCAATGGTAGATAGTCAGACGGTGGATAATGAACCAAAGTTTATTGATATGAAAAACATTATTCATATCGATGAGAAGTGGTTCAACACAACACAAAAAGTAAAGAAGGTCTACTTGCTGCCCGACGAAGAAGATCCAGAGAGAACAATACAAAACAAGAATTATATTCCTAAATGTATGCTATTATGTGCTGTAGCTCCCCCAAGATATGATAATGAAGGGATCTGCTACTTTGATGGCAAGATCGGCATATGGCCTTTTGCAAGAAAGGTGTACTCTTATTAAAAATTTGTTCCTAAATTACTTTATTAAGTAAACCGCTACAGAACAATAATTTTATTCTTAAATTTATGTTCTCTCTGTTTCAGGAACCAGCACAAAGGGCCAGCCGGAATAGGCCTAGGGGCACTCTAGTTACAAAATCCATCAATGTGACAAGAGATGTTAGTAGAAGTTACCTGATTAGTAAGATTCTTCCAGCTATTGTTGCATCCTGGCCTCTTGAATCTATAAGAGAGACAATATGGATCCAACAAGATAATGCACGCACACACATAGATCCAAAGGATGAAGTATTCCTTGCAGCAGTTGCACAAACTGGTTTAGACATTCGCATCGATCTATAATCAGCCACCTAACTCACCAGACTTGAATGTCCTTGATCTGGGATACTTTGCATCCCTACAGTCCAAGGCATTTCTTACAGAGTCTAGAAATATGGATGAGCTAATTGAGAATGTGCATCAGAAGTTCAATGCTTATGACCCATCAAAGCTTAGAAGGGTTTTTCTTACCCTACAAGGGTGCATGCTAGAAGTAATGAGAATTGGTGGAGGAAATCGCTACCCAATCCCTCATATGTACAAGGATGGGCTAGAGCAGGCAGGAGCACTGCCAACAAGCCTAAATGTGGACAAGGAGCTTTATGAAAGTGTTTTGCAGAAATTGGCCGAGTAGATGCTGCTGGTTCGTCAGGTGGATATGCTAAGTATTTTGCTGCGTTAACATTTTGTAAATTGCTTAAGTCAAATATTATGTAAACGGTGCGGCCGAGGTATTTTGCAGTGGCTGCCTACATCTTTTGTCTATATAAATAGGCCATCCTATTTTGTAATGACTAAACTGTGCTACAAATTATCGTTAAGCATATTGCCTCATGATTAAATGATTTATAGTTATCCTATTTTGTAATGACGAGAGGATTCGTAGGCGCATATAATTATCATTGCAAGTAGAATGAGTCCATAGTACCATTACTTAAGTACCACATAATTATCACGAGCATCATTACATGGACATTTCACTACAATGTCACATTTCAGCACCAACCATTACATTCAGTACCACAATTGGAACAACACCACTACACTTCAGCACCAAAATAGCACCACCACCACTACATTTCACAACCCAAATAGCACCAGCACTACTTAAAGGAGGAAGTCAGTTACCAATTCATGTAGCACGAGATTTTCGCACAGTCACCCAACCTGCGTCCCCTCCGCCATCCCCTTCTTCCACAGCCAAGTTGCCTCCCATGCCGTCTGCAAATCACAAAACATAGACAAAATAAAATAAAAATCACAAAGGAAGAAGGCCAACTATGCTTGTTCTATGCTTGAAGCTCGTACCTTTGGCCGGGTCGACGATCTGGTGCGGCGGAGGGCAGACGGGAGGAGCCGAATCAGGCAGGAACTCCTCATCGGTGCAAGTTTCATCTGAATCCCAGCTAAGCTCATCAGAATCGGAGATCTCCGGCACGTAATCAGGGAATCTTTTCATGAACTGCGCCTTCTCTTCCTCGCGCCGGATTGCCTCTTTCTTGAGCCACGCTTCATCTTTTCTAAAACTTTGCATGAAAGTTAGAGGCCGCGGCCGCTTCTTGCCACTGCTGGACCTGCCGCTGGTCCGCTCCTCCATGGAGCCTGGGCAGCCGCCCGTCCTCGCCTCCTCCCTGCTACCATGGCTGCCGCCGCTCCTCGCCTCCACCATGCCGCCGAGCCCGCCGCTCCTCGCCTCCACCATGCCGCCGAGCCCAATGCTCCTCGCCTTCGCCTTGCCGCCAGGCCCACCGCTCCTCGCCTCCTCCATGCTGCCGAGCCCGCTCCTCCTCGCCTCCGCCATGCCGCCAAGCCCGCCGCTCCTCGCCTCCGCCTTGCCGCCAGGCCCGCCGCCCCTTGTCTCCCCCATCACGTGGTGAGTGGAAGGAGGCCCGGCGCGATTCGAGGGAGGGGCGGCGAGGAACGGGGATCCACGTGGTCGAGCGCGCCGGCGCGATTCGAGGGAGGTCCGGCCAGGATTGGGATCGATGGGGTGGAGCGCCGGCCAGGCCAAGTGCTTCGGTAGGGAAAGAGAAAGGAGAAGAGATAAGGTTTTCCTGGGGTCTCACGTGTGGGCTGCTGGGTCGGGTGGGTTGGCATCAATGCGACTGGGTCCCACAAGGCCAGGAGTGCTTACATTTTGGACTAAATTTCAAAGGCCAGGAATCCTTAGATATAGGCACGGAGGGAGTACTCAAAAAAGCCTGGACGTAATTAATTAAGCCAATAATGCCAACATAGGAGTACTATATACAGTATCGATTCTGTCGGTAGTCAGCCTCGTGGAACTCGTGCGAATTTCATATACCCCCAAGCGTACGTCACCGGCGACCCACCAGTGAGCTCGCGACGCTCTACTGGTCCGACTGTTTGCGCTACTGCATGCACACACGCGTGCAGATGTATTGGCGTTGTCACTTGCGGCGGTCGAGCAGTGTCCATCAGCACCAATATTCTAATCCGGTAGCATGCAACACGAGCGAGTACGTACGCTGGATATCATAGTTTTGCACAATAAACTAGGCGACATCGCTTTGCGGCGCGGTTCATATGCGAGTGCACAGGCTCGATCTGACAGGCTGCCGTACGTTGATCGCCGTCGGCCGAGCTGGCTGGCGCAGCCAATGACCGAGAGCGAGCCCGCACGTCACGTCACGTGCGCTCCCGCGTGGTGGGTGGGGTCGATCGGTCGGGATCATGGGCTACGATCGCTGGAGTGAGTGAGTATATATGATCATGCTGAGGGGGCGAAGCTAGCAAGCACGTACGAGAGCTCGCTGGTGTCAGCACGCTTGGCCAGATGGGATCGACGACAACGATCGATGATGAACAGCAATGACAAGTACTCCTAAACTACTAGTTTAATTACATGTACGCATTTTTGGAATTAAGTCACCGGTGTGCTGCACCGTTCGTTGTACATCCAGATCGATCGTTAGAGGAAGCAGATCGAATAACAAGGACGGCCACCATCGATGCATGAGAACAAACCAACCTGCGTATGATCAGCAGATACCCCGGGCAAGTAAGCCGCAGATATCGAGGATCGCCTGTCGAGATTCGCATTCGAGAGGGGGCCGGGGATCCAGTTTGGTAAAAAACAAATCACTGAGGGGGCCGGTACGTACGGTCCGTGAGGTACCTAACGACGCGCCCCGCGCGTGGTGAAAGGTAACGATACCAACCAAATAGAGCACGCGCGCGATCGGTCGTGATATGCGGGCGCGCCTATCGGATGGACGCGCGCGCAAAGGAGGCGTCGATCAAATCATGCATGGCCGATGCGTGTTATTGTTATACTACTACGTACTCCCTCTGGTTTTAAATTGTTGACGTTTGACTATTTTTGAGCTACGTTTGACCATTCGTCTTATTTAAAGTATTTAAAAATTTATCATAGATTTTGTTATGATTAGTTTTATCACTAAGGAAATTGCAATATAACTTATAATTTTGCATATTTAAGCCAATATTTTGAATAAGACGAACGGTCAAACAAAACTCAAAAATAGTCAAACGTCAACAATTTAAAACCGGAGGGAGGTTGTGACTGGCAAGAGGCGGAGTATACTCCAAGCGGAATCAAGGTGATGTCTAGATCAATTGATACCATGGAATAGGCGCGCCTAGCTAGCTAGTCTCGATCAAATCATGGAGAGCCGAGCAGAATCAAGCTAGGGCTTCGATCAATTGATACCTGACGACAAACTAAGGTGTAATTGATCGCTGTCTAATATCCAAGCTGATCGACGAGGAGATGACGGAGATAGCCGCCGGGAGATTGGAGAATTCGGCCAACCTCATCATCAACCACGCGTGGTTGATCCATATGCGTAGAACTGGAACAGTAGAAAACAACAAGAGCGCTAATTTCGTCTCGTGTCCCGTCCCGTCGGTTTATCTTCTCGGCGTCGATGAACCAGACATTGTATGGACTATGGAGCGAGCATGCTTCAGCTCTCTTATCCTTTGGACCAGCTCTTAATTTCCCCTTGTTCTTTCATTGGCCGTGCGTGGCTATCAGACTACTAGCTAGGTGGGGCACCGGCTAGCTCGTCGTACAACGACACTTCTACCAGGCGCTGAACTGATCTGTCCTAGTATCACGCACGCCTAGCTTTGTGCGTTGTTGGTTTCTTACTGGGAGATTCGTCTATCCCTCCTTACGACCGTACTGTCCTGCTCGATCCTGATGATCTGTCGTAGTGTGGGAAATCAAACAAGAAGTGTATACGTGCATAGAGTACGAAGACAGCGGCGTATGAAACAGGTTTTCAGGATGTGATCAGGCACGGCAAATAATCTGTAGCTATAGGTCCTTCTCGTGTGTCTGTGTTCCAATGAAGGTTGCTCTTCTGTGGCAAACAATAGAGAACCATCGGCAGGAGCATCCCTTCACTCTCACTTCAGAGGTCGCTGGCATGCATGGAAAGCCAACATGATTGATCACGCTTGACAAAGTACTATTAAGAAGTATTTCTTCCGGTTTTAAATATACAACATTATTGATTTTTTTCTTCTTATTTTGACTATTTGACTTATCTATAAATATTTATGCGAAGAGCTAAATGTATAAGTTTAACTTTAAAGTGATTTTTGACAATTCACGTTAGATAACTAATTATTTAAATATAGATAGTCGGTCAAAGTTTTAACAAAAAATTAATCAGGTCGTATATTTAAAAACGGAGAAAGTAGGATGTAGTTATACACCAATAATTGGCAAAATAAAAATGGTTGGTCGACCATCGCCTGATAGTAACTTTATACGACATGCAAAATGCTGGCGTTGGTTGTTGGCGCGACGCCGGCCGCGCATCCAACCAACCGAACCAGCCAGCGCGTGGATGGCGTGGTGGATTGTGATATGCGAGCCTGGCTATCCGTTCCGTCGATCTGCTTGCACGCCGGATCCGGGGTCCCCGCCGCGACCATGAATTGCACAGGGACCGGTTCTCGCCGTCGGCCGTCCATTTGAAGGCGTCAATTATTCATTGCTGTCTAACCAAAAACGACCAAGCTAAGTCCAAACAATGATGCAACGCCCATTACCATACTCATGGACATGCAACGACGATAGATATTCTGCGAATTTCATTTTTGGAGCGTAGAGCATGAGGAGGCCATCGTGTGCATTGAACTTCCTGGTCCCGTCGCACCTCACCGCCTCCATCCCACCGGTACCCATCTGTGGGTATGCGTATGCCCAGCTGAATCCATCGTATCAAATGGACCAACCATGATAAGTGGTCGCGAAACTACACTTATTTACTTGTAGCAGTTAAACTCAGTTAAACCCTCGTCGCAATTTTTTTTTTAAAAAAAAAACACCTCGTGAAACGCATGACATAAGTAAACTGGTTTGCTTTGTTCATAAGTACGTAATAGTAAAATGAGTTGTTACAGACTTACAGTGCCACGTCCGATCAAGAACGGAAGTTTAGAAAACTACGGGTCCGTTTGGATGGAAGAATCGTTTCTAATTCTGGGTCGAATCGGTAGAAATGGTGCCAAACGAAAAAATTTTGAAACGTTTCACCTGTGAATCGATGTGAAACATTTCGCGATTTTGGCCTGTGAGCATGAAACGGCAAAAGAGGTGTTCCACACCGATTCGCTCCACCGATTACCCCTTTGCCCTTCTCCAGTCGACTTGTGTGCCTCCGTTGCCGGCGGCGCCGACCGAAGCTCCGCCCGGAACACCACCCTCTCCTTCAAATCCGACCTCACAAATGGGTTGCTCTTAGTTTGTAGATCATTTCCCCCACCTTTCCTCCTCCGATTCATCGCTGGAGCACCTCTAATCGGCTCCCAATCTATTCTGTTCTCTCTCCTCTCTGGTTCTGTGTTCAATTAGGAGGAAGAAGATGAACAGTTACTTAGTGGGCTGGGCCTAG
This sequence comes from Eragrostis nindensis, assembly GCA_012490785.1. Taxonomy (NCBI): domain Eukaryota; kingdom Viridiplantae; phylum Streptophyta; class Magnoliopsida; order Poales; family Poaceae; genus Eragrostis; species Eragrostis nindensis. Next base: position 522,999 of record JAAXCT010000376.1, on the reverse strand, counting down.
TGGGCTAGGAAGTGGAGTGCGTGGTGGGCTAATAAGATGGTTACTTTGCTCTTTTTTATTATTTTTAATATGTAGAATGGTTTTTTGTATTGATTTTTCTATGAGAACAAATGATAAAAAAATCAAGGGCAAGTTGGTCATTTTCATACTTTTTTCATGTTTTCAGAATCTGAATCCAGACAAACTGCCAGACGATTTCTGAAGTGATTCTGATTCTGCTTGAGAAACGTTTCAACTCAGAATCTGAAGCTGAAACGTTTCTAGGTGAATCTAGAACCGTACCAAACGCATACCTATGGTTCCATCGCAGCATTAATCTGCACGACGACCTATCAGCGGCTGCTGGACCACCCACCTCTAGATCATCGTCGCCGTCTTCTCCTGTTGGCCACAGACGGAGGTCGATCGAAAGCAACAGATCAACAGCAACACTTGTTTGGCGACTAGCAACGCTTTTTCCTTTTTTTTTCTTTTGCGCGAGGTTCGTATACTGTACTATGATCACAACATTTGTGCTAGATGGAACATCACTGATGATGACCGTGTTGTACTGCTACTGATATGGCGCATGCGATGTGATGGTGGCTTGTACTACTATACAGTGCAGATGCTCTCTTGTGAAAGCGGACGATGATAAGCCGCCACAAGAAAAGAGGATCACTCACACAAATAACCCGTGGTGGCTATTCACATTAATTTACCTGTCTTGAGAATGCCATTTCTGAGACTGACTCCAACAAGCTCATGCAAACCCATTTTTGCATCACATTTGACACTGTGCAACACCAAACATGTCTCCAACAGATGATGCAAATGAAGAGCCATTCTGCCTTCCCAGGAGAGAGGAGAGGTAAAAATAGATGTCCTCTCTCCTCCAATGCATTCTCCACCGGTTGTACAGCCGCTGAACCCGCCCCGCCTGCGTCGGGCTCCCCGGCCGCCACCGCCTCCCTGGCCGCCGACGCCGCACCGGGCTCCACCGCCTCCACGGCCTCCACGCGCGGGGCGAAACCGCCTCCACAGCCTCCACTACGCGGGGCGACATCGCCTCCATGGCCACCATCGCCTCCACGGCCTCCATCGCCTCCACGCCATGGCGAGCAGGAAGACGCGTCGTCCTCGCGCGGCGCTCGAGCTGCCCCCCGGGGGCCCGCGCGCGCTAGCTCAGCGCGCGTCGTCCTCGCGCGGCGCGGGGCGGGGAGGAGCTAGCGCGACCTCGGCGCGGGGCGCTGTGGCGCGTGGCGGCGGGCTGGAGGCTGCGGGGCAGCAAGGAGGGAGGCTGAGGCGGGGCAGCGAGGAGCGAGGAGGGAGGAGGGAGGCTGAGGCTGGTCAATTTCTTGGTTTGTCCCGTCAATTTCGCGGATTCGTCGCCATTGGTTGCAGGGGTGGACACTGCCGCGGCGCGCAGCGCGGCGGGACGCGTGCGCAGGGCTCGCGGCGGCGGGAGCGCGGGGGCGGCGACGCGGGGCCTGCAGGGCCCACGGCGGCTGGCGCACGGAGGTGGCGGCGGGCGCACGTGCGGATCACCGCGTTGCCGAAGTAGCCCGGTGGGAGCGGCGGCGCAGGGCTCACGACGACGGGCGCGCGGGTGCACGGGGTCGCGCCGGCGCGTGCGTGGGTGAGCGGGCGAGTGCGTGCGCGGGCGTGCGGGGATCGCGGCGGCGGGCGAGTGCGTGCGCGGGTCGCGCCGGCGCGTGCGCGTGCGGGCGCGCGGGGCTCGCGGCGGCGGGCGCGTGCGTGTGCGTGCGCGGGCGCGCGGGGCTCGCGGCGGCAATGCGAATGCAGTCTCTCTGTTGGAGACGCTGCTAATCGAAGGCAAGGTAAAACACTGTGCAGGTCATGCAAAGGGGAATTTGCCTCTCAGAAGTAGCTACCCTTGTTGGAGTCAGTCTGAGGGCGGCCAATTTTTCACCATCGCTAAGTCAACGCAACACTGCGGCGGCTGCCTTGCCTCCGCAGCTTGGAATACCCAGCACGAGAGCGCCAAAGATGCTCCAGGAATGACCCCAAGAGTAGGACGACGAGCTATTGCAAAGCAGAGATGTTTCATCGGACTTCCACGGGCAATATTTGGGCTTGCTTGTTTGCAGGCCATACTTGGCCACGCCATGTACGCCTCCGCCAAACCATGTACGCCTCCGCCAAAGCGCGGCGTCGTTTTTTGACGTCACGGACTATGGAGAGTTTTCGACTGCATGTGTGTGGTGAACAAGTCTCTGGACAGAGAACCAAGCAGCACATTTTTGCATGTCGTTGCCAAAGCTTCGCGTGGCAATTAGAGGCTAGAATCCAAAGACGCCTAGTTTTTCTTTAGGCGTCACTCTGTTTCTTGCCTATTGCACCCATGATGCCATCAGTCATCACCACCACCGACTATGAAACAACAAAGCCCAACGTCAGTCTAGCCACCGATTCGAGCTTTCATTCATAATCATCCCCTGATCCCTCCTAACCTCTCCGACAGTGGTCGATCGTTTGACTTTTGGTCGCCAGAACTGTTATAGTATTAATATCATGATGTCATCTCCAATATGATTGTTGCGCACAAGAAGCCTGCGTTACTGGCGATGCACACACATCTTGTGCAACACTGCACAAAAGTTAAACGATAGTACATGCATATCAACAAACAGTAATCCAATGGCGGGAAAGCGATTGGGATGTATTTGTATTCAATGGTAATTACGGGTGTTGGGAACTTGGGATTATTTGTATCCAATGATAGACAAGGTGTTGGGAGTTTTGGCATCCAATGGTGGAAAAGGTGCTGGAACTAATTTGTCTTTTGTCAATCGATTTAGATGCCTTAGTGTCTATCTTAAGGCATTCGAATTGGCAGGACATACAAACAAATTCAAGTTACCGCTATGCATAGGATAAACGGCTATTGTCGCTTTGTTTGTTTTTTTGTTAAAAAAAGAAAATTCTGGGCCGAATTTGTACCTGCCGGTCAAAGCCGGTGTACACGCGAGATAGAAGAGAACCGGCCCGTTCGTTCCCTTGCGGCCGGTATCAGTTTCTCAGGCGTCAGTCACATGCCGCACGCGTGTGAAACGCGTCTTGGCCTAATGGTTAATACATCTGAATAACACCTCTTAGATCTTGGGTTTAACTTCCTGTGGAAGCGAATTTCTAAGGATTTAACGACATTTGTGCTTTCAGTGGTAGGCGACGCTTCCGTCAACAGCGAGGCGCCAGCGGTGACTTCGTATCTCTAGATTTGCTGGCTCAGTCTTCGAAGATGCTCATAGGGGTAGAGTTTGTGTACGTGCTCTCATAAAGGCGAGTGTGCGTGCGTTATCAGTGTCTGAGTTGTACTGTGTAATTAAAAAAAAACATGCCGCACGCGTGCGCTCCGCATGTATAAAACCGCGCTCCCCGTCCTCTCGTCCTCAGTCGTCGCATTGTATATGCTCACAGCACAGGAGGAGCTTTTGGCTAACAGGCAGCAGGTTCTATTTGAGGCCACATAACTGACGCACTGCTGCTTTAATAGCAGGGGGCGTTCGCCTTAACATCTCTCCGTTACTCCTCTCTCCAATCTGTAGTGTGTGCAAGGAGAGAGATTGAGAGGCCAGCAGGCGGGCGGGCGGCGAGGAGATCAGAAGAGATGGCCGCCGGCGAGAACGGTGCGGCGGCGGCGGTGGCGCCATTGCTGGCGGCGAGGAGGAAGCACCGCGAGGGGTGCCCCGGGTGCCGGCTGGACGAGATCAACAAGAGCAAGACCGGCATCCCCTACCTCAACTTCTTCTACATTTGGGTCGTCTGCCTCACCGCCTGTGAGTTTCTTAATCTCTTTTCCTCTCTCTCTCTCTCTCTCTCTGATAAAGTGTGATGTGTGTTCTTCCTTGAAACGACTAGTAAGCGGCGGCACGTTCTAGGCGCATGGACACCGGTCCTCCTCGTGAGCTAGCTTTTCCATGCGTCATCATTTTGAGTACTCTTGTTGTTCTAGTACAACCTCCCGAGATGTTTTATAGTACTACTTTTCGTCCCTGGGTGACGTATCCGCACCGCGACGCGGCCAGAATCTTGCTAACACTCTTTTTTCTACCAAAAGGCGGTGGCGAAAGATTTTGTCAAGTCTGAAACCTGAAGAAAGGCCGGTAGTGTGCTAGAGGTTTGGAAAACGGCAGCGGACCAGCGCGGTACCTGCCCTCAGTTAATTAAGCGGAGCAGTAAAACCCAGCCATTATATTAACCAATTAAGGCCCCGTTCGGTTCCCCCTATAAAACACCCTTTAAAGTTTATACCCCTCTAAAATAAAAAGAATCTTACTATTTAAGGGTACTAAATAAAATTTAATTGCAAAACCTTTCTGCAGACGGGCGTTATTTTTCGAGACGAATCTAACGAGCCTAATTAATCAATATTTTGACACAGTGATGCTACAGTAACCATCGTCTAATCGCCGCTTAATTACCCTCATTACGTTCGTCTCGCGAAATAGATGAGGGGTCCTGGACTTAGTTTTGTAATTTGACTTTGTTTAGTACACATAAATCGTGTCGACATCTTTGATGTGACTGCTACAGCACCCTCTAAAGTGATCCAAACGCACCCTAAGTCTAACATCATCAGTTAAATACTACTCCACTACAAAAATCTGGGACGGAGTGTAGAACAGAACGGGGGAGGCAGAGCCCTCGCACCGAGGACGGTGCAGGCGTGCTGTACGTCCGACTCACATGACACAGTTTTAGAGTACGCACAAGTGGCCTTCGAGTCAAAAAGAAATCGAGGGAAGAGCTAAGCTTATTCACCGCCGGTCGGAGCAGCAGGGTGAGCCGCCTGCGACGCGAGCCAGTTTTTTGTTGCCTAGCTTCACGGGTCTGGGGGAAACAGGCAACCTCGTCCTCGGAGCTGGGGGCCGCCAAAGTCAGGCAGAATCTCAGCGACCGAGCTTCCCTTTTTTTTTTTCTCCCTCGCTCCTCCAAATTGAAATTGAAAACTCCGTTGTACTCACTGGTTTTGCTCTTGACTTTTACACCCAGCTTTTGTAGTGTAGGTCGTCCTAACTAGCAGGCTCTAAGATTTCCTTACCCCTTTTTTTTTCCTCCCTTTTTGAAAAACTGGTCTGGTTTGAAGAAATAAGAAACTCGATCCTAGTCGTTCCATTGTGAAAATCTCGTGGCAAGCTAGTTTTCGAAAAACAAAAAAGTTTGATTGACCGGGGCAGGAATATGTTGCGCGAAAACGACGGTCATGTAGTTTAATCTCCAAGCGCTTGCAAAGTCAGCAGCAAGTGCATTGCATCTGCGGAGGATTGGCCGAGAAGCAAGGTCAAGAATATCGCTGGCTCCCATTTTCTTGGTGGATTAATTTATTAATTCACCCTTCAGGAGGTCGGCTTAGGTACAAGCTTGCGTGCTCTGTGGCGCATGTCAAGTACCGATCGAGTGGGCAACACGGGTAGTCTAAGCTAATCCTCCATGTTGTGTGCTTGTCTGTAGGACATGCGTGCGCGTACGTAGGAGTAGTAGTGCGTGTTACTAACCTGTTGATCAGCATAAATATCTGCTCTGCTCCCGTAGTAGAGTAGGAGTATTCGACAACCGGGTGGGCAGCTAGTACCTAACGATCCCGACCCCTCTATATCTTTCCGTTCGCGGCCAGGCGGCGTCGCAGCAGATCGACTTGCATTGCACGGGGACCTATCGATCGATCAGTGGCTGGCTCGATCTCAATTGTGACAGGACAGGAGTAACGGCCAGTACGTGTGCGCCGGCCGGTGAAGGAAGCTTCCCGGAAAGTTCGTGTGCACCGGCAGATCTTGGACGATGCAGAGCGGGATCGAGAATAAGCAGAAAGTGTAGCCGGTTTCGATGGCGACGCGCAGAGAGAGGAGCTATCGGGGATCGACCGGCGACAAGTGCGCGCGCGTCCTCTGCAGTCGGCCACTTTGTAGAAAGGAGGATCCCCCGCGACGGCGACCGTACGTCGACGGCCAGATAGATCATATGGAATGAGTAGCAGCCCAGGACGGGCGCGTACGGTCTCGATCGTCGTTTAGCACCTTGGATTAGATAGATGCCGAACAATCAGTGAGGAGAGGATGAGTCGACGAGAGTGTCGGTACGGTTTCGGCAACTCGACTAATTAGTCATCGTTCATCATCAGCAGAGCAGCAAAGACGGTCTGGCCTGCGCCGCGTGTCCCGCCCGCCATTTCGCTGTGCTTTCATTAGCTGCTGCTGTCCCCGTTTTGAATTTGATCGATCGATCGATCCCTTTCGCATGGCCCGGTTCCATATCTGCCCGATCGACTCTCCCGTCCGCGTCTGGGGAAGAAGGAAGGAAGTTTCCCGGAAGCCGCGCGCACCGGCCTTTTGTCGATTGCTTTTGACAATGGATGGATGGATGACTGGCGCGGGATGGTCAGACGCGCGATGTCTGAAAGTCAAAAACTGCTTATATTTTGAAACAGAGGGAGTAGTACGTACCTCGCGCTCGCGGTACGATTCTGAAACTGTAAGTAGTTTTTTCTTTACAAGTAGCGCGATTGAAAGCTGCTCGGTGTGACACGTCTTTAGCACTGTAGTACTAATTAACCAGGATATGCTAGTACCAATGATGTTCTCAAGTACACACATACGTACGGGGCGGCTCGATTTGATGGTGATGACTTCTTAAATCATCTGGTTAATAGTATATAACGCGCGCACCACTGCGTCGACCGACGATTCAGCGGGACCAGGGTGCACGTACACGTCACCCACCGTCCATTTGAGACGTGGCCGCAGCGCATCAAACCCCATATGCATAGATTCTGGTTTAACTCAACTCCTCCACGGATCGATCCAAAGGCTGGCTGGCTGGCTGTAGCTGGGCATGGTCCACACTCCACACTCTCCACAGGCCAGCTTTGATCGATGACCGGCCGGAAATGCTAGTCTTTGCACCGTACGTACGTGCATGCATGTGTACTTGGTGGCAGTGAACCCGTTTCAAACGGAACAGACTCAGCCCAACCCTTTCTTTGATCCCGCCCGCCACCTAAATTTAGGCAAAACCAAAGACAAAAACCCGTAAAACAAGAAGGGGAGGGAAACAAAATATCTAGACGCCATTGACGGCCACTTGCCGGAGAGCATGTCCCTCGCTCGTCCTGCCACTCCTCCCTGAACCTGGACACCCCCTACCTTCTTCTTCTCCTTCTTCTTCGTCGTCGTGAGGATCCGGACAGTCAAGACGACTCGCTTCTGCATGCGACCCGCAGGGCACCACCAGCAGCACCCACATTGCACGCCCGTCTCGTCGGAGAGGCGGCCTCGCTGGCTCACCGGCGCTGGGACGATCGATCATGGCCGGCGGCGGCCGTGACGACGCGCCGTTGCTGCAAAAGATCTGGCACGAGGGCTGCCCCGGGTGCAGGCAGCAGAGGAGGGTCCAGGCCAGCGACCGGATACCCTACACGGCGTTCCTCTACATCTGGATCGCATGCCTGTGCGCCGGTATGATACATCGACGCATATATGCATGCGTATCTTCTGCAAATTAATAGCAGCTCTAGCTCTGACGACTGACCGTCGCTAAGTGTAGAATGTAGAGAGGCAATGACATTATATATGATCGTCACGATGAGTACCTATTGATGTTGCCTTTTACGAATGGACCCAGAGACGATGCACTCACAGGTTGCACGTACCGATTCCGACCGAATCTATCATGTTGACGGCATTGTACTGGTAGCGGTTTGTCTTTATCGGTGATCAGCAGTTGTTTGTCCCTTGACGTCCATGCTAAATGTATGTTTGGCAGCATCATTAATAAGAAAATCCAGCATACCAGAGTGGTCCAGAACAGCTAGCTTAGCTGTCTCCTTGTTCGGACCATTAGGGTTTCCTTAATCCTAATCACACTGTCGTTCTGATCACTAGGCACACGTGAGAGTTTGTCTAGGACAACTTTTTTCTACCTAAACTGGATGTGCATTTTTTTTTTGTCTGTTCTTGATTACATAAAAACAACTAATAACACAGTTGTTGACTAATCCTTCTCTTTTTCTTGTCGTTCCAGCTATGCCGATCCAGTCATTATTCCCTTATCTGTACTTCATGGTATGTACATATGCTTAAATTCTTAACCTGAACCTTTATTAGCCACTAATTCGTGACATAAATTTGTTAAATGTTTATTCTTGTTGCAACCCAACAGATCAGGGACTTGAAAATCGCAAAGCAAGAGCAAGACATTGGGTTCTATGCTGGTTTTGTTGGTAAGCATGTCTCCTCTCACGCTTATGATACTATCACTGCATAACTGAGTAAACCTGCAGTTACTATATCCTCGATACTAGCTAGGTACTGACTGTGATCTCTTTTTTAAGGCGCGACTTATTTCCTGGGAAGAACCATCAGTGCCGTGCCGTGGGGCATGTTTGCTGACAAGTACGGAAGGAAACCCTGCATCGTGATCAGCATCCTCTCAGTGTATGGATGAATATTCAGACATTTCGCCAGACCCTAACATTCAGTTCAGGTGAACTGAAGTAAAGCTTGCTCTGACTTTTCAGGATTGTGTTCAATACACTCTTTGGCCTTAGCACATCATACTGGATGGCAATCGTAACTAGGGGATTACTTGGCCTGCTCTGTGGTATACTGGGACCAATCAAGGTAACCCACTGTGTGGATGCCTGCCCCTGATTATCAAACGACACTTAGGTATTTTAGTTGCTTATTGCTGCTTCTGCATTTTCCAGGCCTATGCCACAGAAGTCTGCAGGAAAGAGCACCAAGCTCTTGGAATCTCCCTTGTAAGAACAATACCTTTGTAGTAATACTTCTGCTTACATTTTAGAAGCTAATTTAGACTAACATTATGTTCTAGGTTACATCGTCACGAGCAATTGCTCTTGTTGTCGGACCAGCTCTTGGAGGGTTTCTTGCACAGGTAAAAGTTACTGCACTTTTGGTAGCAAGCAAAGTTACACCTTGAAACATCAAAATGTACCTGCATCATGTTTAAATCCAGCAGAGCTGAACCTCATGTGTATGCAAAACCACTGAAGTTTAAAATTACAAATAAGGTAGCTGTTCAGTTACCAAGCACATCTGAAGTTTAAAATTTCATCCAACAAGATGCTAAAAATATATCCTCTGGTTAGTTTTACCCTTTAGCCAGTTTATCGAATGCAAAAATAATGGAGACTATTAGACATAAAGTAACTATTGCAAAAACATACATGACTAACGTTATCTATCCTCTATTGTATATCAGCCTGCACAGAAATACCCAAATCTTTTCTCTGAAGAGTCCATTTTCGGGAGGTAAGTGTATAGCTCATACTATTTGTAGTACAATAATTTTAGTATGGATTTAGCACAAGATAACCCTTTGAATTGGTGCATCTACTTTCAGGTTTCCATACTTCCTCCCTTGCTTCGTCATATCGTTACTAGCAGCAGGAGCATGTATAGCATGCATTTGGCTTCCGGTACACATCTCCCTTGTGATTTTTCCTTTGAAAATCCAGCTTGCTCATTTTTCAAGAAATGAATACAATGTGTCAACTGTCAAGAATGACATGCCTCTGTTCAGAAGAAATTTCAGTATTTCTGCAATTTATAATTTTTTGTAAGGTTTAAATTAACCTCCATTGGATTTATTCTATTTTCTCAGGAAACTCTGCACTTTCACAATGATGACAAAGTAGAAGCTATTGATGAACTGGAGGCACAAGCTCTTGAACCGAACTCAGAAGATGGAAAAGATAAAGGATCTAGAGGCGAAACTACAAAGAACCTACTAAAGAACTGGCAATTAATGTCAGCAGTAATCCTGTACTGTGTATTTTCTCTCCATGACACGGCCTATCTTGAGGTAGTCTCTATTCTCTGTCACTGAATCTTGAATGACCATTACGATAATATGTTCAGTAACAGTTTCATACGAGAGGATTCTTGTATAATTTTAGCCTTTGAATCTGTAAAATTTAACGAATGCGCATTCAGATTAACAAAGAAAGGGCTTGTGTGGACAAATGCTAATATTTTCTCTGTATACCATCTTCAGATATTTTCACTCTGGGCAGTGAGCAGCACAAAATTCCGGGGCCTGAGTCTGACATCCCAGGATGTTGGTACTGTGCTAGCCTGCTCAGGTATGTGATATTTTTCCAAGTTTTTAAGCAAATGGTTATTGCATACAAGAAGTATAATCCGTAACATGAATAAAATTAGCACATATATATCGTGCTCCTTTACCAGTTCCTGGTAGCATTGCCATTCAGTTACTTACCTGACAACAATCTCATTCGATATTTGTAGGTTTTGGTGTTCTGGTATACCAGCTTGCTATATACCCTTTCCTTGCCAACTATTTTGGACCAATTAAGCCATTCCGTCCTGCAGCGGTATGTGAGAAATGTATTTTTATGGGTTCTTTCAGTACACCTCTGGTAATCAAAATGAAGAATCATAAACAAAATAGTCAGCATTAGGTGGGGGCCGTGGGGCACCTAAGATGTATCTACCTCATAAAATGATCCAATCATATTCATGGACGCTTATAGATTATAACAAGTGGGGAAATATTTGAGGTGTATTGAAGTAAATACCTATCTATATTAAAATACTACTTTAACCTGATTAATCTTTTCAAGTACCAAATTCAAATGGTTTTTTTTTTTAATTTGTAGATCTTGTCTATACTTCTGCTCGCAACATATCCCTTCATGGCCAATCTACATGGACCGGAGCTCAAGATACTTATCAACATAGCTTCTCTTTTGAAGAACATGTTTGCTGTAAGTCGGTTTCTGTGATCTCTTTTATTTCTCGTTTCAACTTTGACAGGGAAGATATTATCTATGCTGACAGAAGTCCACATTTCCAATTTCTTATTTAGCAAATTTTATCCTGTTTCATACAAATTTTATCATAACATTTCTTCTATGCTGACAGAAGTCCACATTTCCAATTCCGTACAAAGGAATTATATTATGAACAAATTCTGATGTATTATTTGTATGAAACAGGCTACGATCACTATTGCGTGCAACATTCTGCAAAACACCGCAGTGGTACACATCAACCTTATCTCATAAGAGGCTCATTTGTCTCAATACATTGGCTATCAGTTTTGTTAGATTCTAACTTCTCTGATGAAACATATGCAGACACAAGAACAAAGAGGTGTTGCGAATGGTATCTCTGTCACTCTGATGTCATTGTTCAAAGCAGTAGCCCCAGCAGCAGCAGGAGTTCTGTAAGTATTATTCTTTTTTCTGATAAAAGAATTTTATTTTGACACAACAATAAGATCACGGCTTGCTTTGTTTTGGTCTGAAAGTGTGTGTTTTGAATGGTTCAACTTAGTTTCTTTCCTTTCTACAGGTTTTCGTGGGCTCAAAAGCACATAAGTGGCTTGTTCTTGCCAGGTATATAAAGGACACATACGTGGCTCCTACAAACTTGCTACTTGCATTATTGCTCATTGCTTTGCCTTAATTACAACAAATTTCTAAGTGCCTTCGTTAATGCAAAATGCAGGTGATCAGATCCTGTTCCTGATGCTAAACTCGGTGTCAGTGATCGGGCTAGTACTGACATTCAAGCCATTTTTCTCCCTGCCGACGCAATGAGGCGTTTGTAGCAATGTATGTACATGTAGTTGGTCACTTGCGAGTCAAATCAGGGGCTCTGTCAGATTGCAGGCCTGGTTTAAACTGAAGTACTGTATCCGTCCATAATTTTCGTCTCATGTTCGGTTCGTTTAATCAAAATGTAAAGGGGTTCTCAGAAATTTCGTGTAGAGACCCAAAGCGCCAGATGCTTAGTAATTGATATGATGAAGGCTTGAAATATGGTTTTAATTATTTCCTGGGCTCCGATATGCCTGGCTGTAGGGCTAGGTTTAGAAATTGCAGGAATTCATTATCAGCGTTTTGGTGGTCTTGAAAGACCAATCAATGTCAAGAGCCATTATCCACTCATGATAGTTTCTTCGAGGGAAAAGGATTGCCAGACAGACCTCTGCCTTGAGCCGTCATGCATGTATAGTCTTGCACCTCGCCGTCACGCTTGATCGGCGAGGTGTATCAACAATCTGAGCTCGAGACCCAGCACCTCGCCGCCGTCAAGGCCTTGGATCATGCCGTCCAGGTTTTTTTTTTTTTTTTTTTTTGTTCGCGTGACGCTTCTACGGCCTCCGTCTCCGGCCAACGCCGCCGCGTCGTGGATCATGTTAGAGCGTGACGCCGCCCCGTACTACCCGGTAACCAGCGATGGATGCAGGTTGTTTGGTTGCGCTCAATCGCAGGCAGGGATGCGACCATCAGACGCGTACGCGGCGCAGCTTGTTTAGTGGGCTTGGACCGCCACCACCTCCCGGGCCGGGCAGGCATTGGGGAATGACGATTGACGAAAGAAGGTGGCGCCAACGCTGACGCTGCTTGCTGCGTTCTGGCGGCTGAGCCCTGGCCTCTGTTCGTTCCGCGGTGCTCTGGGGAGAAAGAGGGATCGATTCGACAGACACGACTCGACCCGGTTTTGGTGGCGCTCGGACGGACGCAATGCGACCCATCAGCAATCGACGCAATCAAATAACCAAAAGCTTTAGCAATAAGAAACCATTTTTTAAAAAAAATCAGGCCGATCTTCGACGAAAGGGATCCGCGAGTTCGATCGATCAGCAAATCTCTCATGAGTTTGTCAATTAATTAATCGCGTTTACATGCATCTAATCTCAACTATATACGAAACTCGATCTGTGAAACATCGTCTAAGTGCATCTTCAATCGCGTTTACATCGATCGTCTCAGCAGGATCGATCAACAAATTGGCTTGTCGTGGTTGTGTGATAAAATAACCTTATTGATCAATCTTGCTTGAACAATTTTGTGCTATCTGACACGAATTTGAAGCCAGTCGATCTCCTCCTTGATGGAGGGTTAGAGATTGTTTGATTGCCGGCTGACTCAAGAAGGGGCTCAGGCTCGGAACCTAATCCGAAATCCAATTCTCCCATCCATCTATTTATACCAACTCACAGGAGCAACGATGGCAGCAGCTCCTGAAAAATCCATGAATTAATCAAATCATTCCTTTCCCCATTTCCACCATTAAGTGAATCCATGACACATAATATGAGTTAGAACAAATCGATCATATCAGTGGCTTGTTCTTGCCAGCTATATAAAGGACACATACGTGGCTCCTACAAACTAAATTTCTAAGTGCTTTCGTTAATGCAAAATGCAGGTGATCAGATCTTGCTCCTGATGCTAAACTCGGTGTCAGTGATTGGGCTAGTACTGACATTCAAGCTATTTTTCTCCCTGCGACGCAATGAGGCGTTCGTAGCTATGTACATGTAGTTGGTCACTCCTGAGTTAAATCAGGGCTCTGTCAGATTGCATGCCCGGGTTTAAACTGCTAGAAGTATTGTATCCGTCCATAATTTTCGTCTCTGTTCGGTTTATGTAATCAAAATGTAAAGGGGTTCTCTGAAATTTCATGTAGAGTCCCAAAGCACCAGATGCTTAGTAATTGATATGATGAAATGGAAAATGATGTCAGGCTTGAAATATGGTATTAATTATTTACTGTGCTCCATCTGGCTGATTATAGGCCTAGGTTTAGAGAAATTGCAGGAATTCGTTATTTTTTCCGTATCAACGCTTTTGTGTTTTTGAAAGACCAAGCAATGTCAAGAACCATTATCAGCTCATCATTGTTTCTTCGAGGGAAAAGGATTGCCAGACAGACCTCTGCCTTGAGCCGTCATGCATGCATGTAGTCTTGCACGCTTGATCGGCGAGATGTATGAGTGTATCAACAATCTGAGCTCGAGATCCAGCACCTCGCCGCCGTCAAGGCCTTGGATCATGCCTTCCAGGCGAAGGCCTTTTTTTTTTCTCGTGACGCTTCTACGTACTGCCTCCGTCTCCGCTGTCTCCCGCCAAACGCCGCCGCGTCGTGGATCATGTTCGAACGTGACGCCGCCCCGTCCCGCTATGGATGCAGGTGGTTTGCTCCCGGGCAGGCATTGGGGAATCAACGTTGCTTGCTGCGTTCTGGCGGCTGATCCCTGCCTCTGTTCGTTCCGCCGCGCTCGATTTTGGTATGCGACCCATCCGCAATCGACGCGATACTCATCATCAAATAACCAAAAGCTCAAAAAAAAAACCAAAACCTTTACTCAGAGCATCTCCAACAGCTTCTTTAAAACAGACTCGCTCGGTAAATATACAGATAATACCGTCAAAACTCAATCCAACAGACTAGCGTTCTTGCTCGGTATTCTTTCGGGCTCGTCATCCAGGCGGGCTCGCTCTCCAATTCTGCCGAGGGCGCGGTGCTCGCCATCGGCCTCCTCCCGCATGCAGCTCCTTGTTTCCCGCAAAGCTTTTCCCTTTCCTGCGTCTTCCACCTCCCGCTCGCGCGCTAAAAGAAATTGCAGCAGCAACACCTCCCGCTCTGATTCACATGATCCACGAATCTTGGACCATTCGATCTTGGAGATGCCTCAAATGGGTTGATTTTACATAGAGAAAGTAGACCATGGTTGTTCTTGATGAGATTATTCACCGCCGGCAGGTAATTTCATGGATTTTTGTTGACAGAGAAGGAAGAGAGAGAAAGGGGAAAGCAGCAAAGGGAGGAGAGGATAACGTTTCGTGAGGAAGAGGAAGTGGTGGGGCCGCAAGTAAAGAGGAGTGGTGTTTGACGTGGACGAGATTTTGAATATGCAGTTCATATTTACAGAGTCTGTTGGTTTAGTCACAGTTTTACATAGGTATTTATTTTTACAGAGGAGGTAAAAACTCTAAATTTAGCTAATGAAATAGCTAGGCTGTTGGAGATGCTCTCAATAAGAAAACCTAAGTTTTTTTTTTAAAAAAATCAGGCTTATCTTCGTTGAAAGGAATACACGCAAGATGGATCAGCAAATTTTTCACGAGTTTGTCAATTCGCGTTTACGTCACAAATCCCAACTATATACGAATACGACGAACTCGATCGGTGAAACATGGTCAAGTACATCTTCAGTCGCGTTTACATCGTCATCGATCAACAAATTCGTCACTGGTCGTCAATCGCGTCGAGATCAATCTTGCCGTCGTGGGCTTCTTCAACCGCGGCGGAGGCGGCACCTCCTACCTCGGCGAGGACTCGGATAAACTCGCCCAAGTCGTCATGCCCCGCCTCCGTCGGCGCCGCGTCTAGCTCGTAGCCGTCGTCCTCGAACATGGGTGTGAACAGGCCATCATCGGCCGGCAAAACGGTCGCTTCCAGTCGTCGACCTTGCTGCAACCGCATGTCGTCGTACGCGTCAACCTCCACGGTGGAGGTGCCGGCGCCGTCCATGAAGAAGAACGCATCCATCTCCTCCAGTACGAACTGCTCCTCCTGATGATCCCGCTCGGCGGCGAGCATCTCCTCGATCTCTGCCCAGCCGGCGGCGTGTTCGCGAGCATCAGCGTCGTCCTTGCCGCCCATGAGAAACGCTGCCACCTCCGGTACGGACTGCTCCTGATCGATCGCCTGGTGATCTTGCTCGGCGAGCATCTCCTTGATCCATGCCTCAAACTCCATGTTCCCAGCTGCCTGAGAAGAAGGAATCGCTGGATGAGGAAGGGCTCGACCCGTGGGCTTTCTTCTGGTGCCCTGCCACGGCTATTAGACAGGCAACCTCCTGATCCTGATCGACCGACGAGTCCGAGTCCGACTCGTAGCACCCATGTGTGTGTAATTGGGCCACGATTCCACCACGCGACCCCACCGGGCAGCATCCTCGGCTTCCTGCCTCAAGATAGGCGCCGGTGATCTTGTACGAGCTGCTCCTCATCGACTAGCGGCGGATCGTCCTTGTCAGCCGCCTGATCACAGCTTGTGCGTCGTCCGACATCTCAGACATTTTAGAGTGGCAAAAACCTTTCGTTTCCCTTCATTTTGTCCCTTCGTATGCTTTTGTAAATCAATTAACGGTTCACTTTTTTTTGTCTGTCCATTTGCAGATTCTGTATGGTAAGGCTTTTGCTGGAGAGACAAGTTGATGTCATCTTTCATTATGCGTGTATTGTATAGAGGGTTAGTGAAGTTGGGTCTGTACTTCTTTAATTTATATTGATCGTGTCATTTCATTTGTTTTGGATTTTGTCGCTATACAGTTTGTTCCTTATTTTTTTTAAAAAAAATATTTATGTTAATTACAGTTTTGGAATCAAGATGCAAGTCGATAATGCTTGTACTAGCTTTTTGGGGTTGGAGGAAACAAAAATGTTAAAGCTGGGGCACAATGGTCTCACTTATTCTGTAATAGACCAAATAAAAATGCTTTTAACGCCCAGGTGTTTTTCCTCCCTTCAAAGGAATCCACATGTTAATGTGGTGCCTCGTTTTCAATTTTATTTTTGAATTTTCATCAAACAATGCGTCTATCATTTAAGAGAAGAAGCTATTGATTCCATAATCAGACCTTCTGTCTACACAATGCAATTAATTGAAATAACTACTTTTCATGGAAGAATTCGAGTTGTATCTCTTGCGGTACTTTTATATTTTTTTTTACCTATTTTCGTGCCGAAAGAACCTCCACTAAACAGTTACTCTTGCGCCCAACTCGACCTGCCAGGGGTAAGACCGCCCCCGACGGCATTTTGCTAAGGAGAAGAGCCTCTCACGCAGGCCGAGAAAACCCCCGAACCCCCTCCCCGATCCTACACAGGGACTCAGCTGGCCGTTGTGAGCTTCGGCGCGAGTCTTAACCATGTGCTTTGACCCGGGGAGAGCGAGGGGATTTTTTTAACTGCAGCAATGAACAGTAACTCGCGTTACTGTTCACTGCTACAGTACTCGTGCCTCAGCTGGCTCGAACCCGGGACCTTACGGGAGCAAGCTCCCGGAGGCAACAGCCTCTAGCCACTCGGGCTCTTGCGCCCAACTCAACCCCTCCGCCTTTCATGACGAAGCTTGCTCATACCGTCAGCCGAGAAACTAACTGCATACAGAGGAAGAATACTGGTCTTCGCCGACCCCTCCCAAAACACATGCCACTTAGTTCTAGAAATAGAACTCGCAGCTGTATGGAACAATGGATTGCTGGGTTGAGACAGCGAAGATCCGGCCGGCACCACCTCCCGCACACCCGGTGCCAATGCACAAAACAAAATCTGAGCAGGCTTTCCCTTTGCTGACAGGAGAGAGAGGCTCGCACTGCAAACGCAGCCATGACAACGCGATCAAGAAACAAACCTGAGTATTGTTCGAAAAAAAAAAGAAACAAACCGAGCAAAAGATCAACATGGCAATGCGATCAAGAAACAACAAAGAAGACGAACACGCACCTTGCCTCGAGCCCGTCCAGAGACGAAACATGAACCCCGCGCCCGTGCGCCAGCGCAGCGCCTATCGCCTGCCAGTTGGCGGCGAGGCCACCGCCGTCGGCCGCTTCCTGAACGTCCGCCGCCGACGCGCCGTACCAACCGAATAGCCACGCGGTGGTCTTCATCTTCTCGAGGAACCCGAAGACGAGCGCCTCACGGTGGCGGCAGCGGCGCACACCCGTGATGGTGAGGCGGCCCTGGCTGGGTCCGTCGAAAGCCTGCCGCATAAGGCCTCGTCGACGCCCCCGAGCCGCGCGGACATGAAGAGCTCTCCGTCCTCGTCCACCCAATAGAAGGGGAACAGAGGGGATATGGCAGCCCCTTCTTTGTTGATGGCGATGCCAATCTTCCGCAAGAAATCTACGAGGATTATCCGTCCGTTCGGCAACACGTGCTCGCCGATGGGATGGCCAGTCGCAACTGCTTCCATGAGCACAGCTGCGGTCGTCTGGTGAAGGGTGACAAGACCCGTCGGTGTTACCACGCCCATCTTCTTGAGAGGCCCACTTCGCTTGAAATCCTGCCATTGGCGTCGGAGGGAGGAGGGGAAGGCCTCCTCCACGGGGACGGAGGAGGGAAGGCCGCCAGCCTTCCGTAGCAGCGCGGCGGCGGCGTCGGTTTCGTCCATGGCGGATGCCGGGGGGAGGAGGGGGGGCGGGAGTTTGATGGTCAGGAGGGTGGTGGGAGGTTTGATTTGGTTCTTGGATTGGGGGCGAGGCCGCGAGTGGGGAAGACGATGACGGAAGGGAGGGAGGGAGGCGAGGGCCGTTTGCTTTTGAATTGAAATCCAACAGGGTCGGGTCGGGTCGGGTCCGGTCCGACGGGTCGGTGTTTCGAAACTGGCCCGACCGAGCCCGTTCTCTCCCAACCCCAACCACAGCCGTGGGACTGGGAGGGAGGCGGAGGAGAGAGGCAGGGAGGCGGTGGCCCGAGAGGGTGAAGGCAATCGGCTGGGATGGGGAGGGATCTTTTGGCTGTGGGTGAGGAGTTTGCTCGTCTATTTGGCTGTGGGAGATTTTAGATGTTTCATTTTCGATTTTCCAGATACTAATTTTAGGAAGGTTTATGGAAACGCACCAGAATCTTCTTCAGTGATTCATTCGACCCCTGACCCAATTCTTCCGGCTTCCTGCAGATCGGAGACACGCGGTAATCTGAGCCAGATTACGCTGATGTTTGGGCACACTGCTGCCCCATCTGGGAGATCCGCACGGGTTGGATGATGAGAAGCGTCATCGGCCCATCAGAACATCAGGCGCTGGCTTCGGCACCGATTGATTTCTGGTGGCCGTGGTGCGCCGCCGCGGCCGATGAACCGCCAAGCATCGAAGGTATTCTTCTTCCTTCCGCTCCTTTCTTCCCTTGAAGAGATGCGCTAATTGCTGGGATCACGCCCCTCATGATTTATCCTCGCACTTTGTTGGGATTTGAGGTGCCTATCCTTAATTTGTGAGATAAATTAGACCCCAAATTCTCTCCTGTATTTGGACACCCTTGTTCTCAAAAAATATTTACTTTTTAAGTTGTGAGATAAATTAGATATACAATCTGCAACCTAGTAAGTAACCAAATTTACTGGTGTTCGTTAGGTTTGTTTTCAGAGGCCTCATTCCGTCATGCTCAATGAACTGCTGAAGACTTTTATATGCTGTAGAAAGCATCCTAATATATGGTTAATGAAATGTAGCGTCATCAGTATACGTCGATAAAATACATTTCACTGAATGTGGTATATATTATTGCCGTCTTACTGTAAAAGGCACGATTTCTGAAAACTATCCATCTAGAATTAGTATTCATGCCTTTGCATCAATATAGTTCAAAGAGAACTAATTAGGACCAATGTTGGGAATATGATGCCAATTTTGTTTTATTTCGTCCAATCAATGCTATGCATGAGAGCAGACAGTTTTTGTTTCTTATTTTCCTCTATGTTCCTGAAACTACCCCATCCAAATTGATCATCTGGTATAGCTACATGCTAATTGACTGAACATTTTTCCATGATGAGTAATGATGTATCTAGAACTTCATTCTTTCACCCTTTAATTGAACATGGAGTGTTCATATGGCATGATCCTTCAGTTTTTCATATACTTTGTTTTATTCGTCCAGTCACTGCTATGCATGAGTCTAGACAAGTTCCGTTTCTTTTCTTCTTCTATGTTCATTTGAGAGGTACTAAAACTACCTATCCAAATTTCTTATATGACCATCCGATATAGCTAATTTTGATTGACTGAATTGAGTGAATTCTTTTTCCCTTAAGTAATGATGTATTTTGAACTGCGTTCCTTCAGTCTTTAATTGAACGTGGAGTGTTCATATGGTAGGCTCCTTTAGTTTTTCATATACTTTGTTATGTAGTTGCATATATTCCTTTGTACTAAGCATTGTGGTTCAAATTTTCATATATATATGATAGTTGCTCAAAACTGATTCAGTCTACTGCAGCTACATGCCATTCTTCCGTAGGAAAATACTACAGTGACCAGAAACCTCCATGTGATAGAAACCCTCCCCTGTTCAGTACATGCAGAAAATTCGTACATTTATTTAGCTTCGATTTCTCACATCCTCCGTTTATTTAGTGCTGTAGTGGTATATCCTTATTTCTTTTAAGGCCGGGGGCTCCATTTTTTAAAGTCTGATTGCTCAAAACTGAATGCACCACTCTAGAGTGCTCGTTTTGCCAGTTTGTCTTCTGAACTAAGCAACCAGTTACCAAACCTTTTGTTTCATTTAGAATGCTCCACATTGACATGAATTTGCACAAAAAATAGGAGCATAGTATGCATTTAGAATTGCCGGGGATCATGCCCTCTTAATTTTGATACATAGATCCTTGCACTTTGTTTGGATTTGAGGTGCTTTTTTTAAAACTTACAAATAATACAATTCAGCTTGTCGTTAATTTGTAAGATACTTTAAACCCAAATTCTCTCCTGTATGTGGATACGGTGGTTCTCGAAATATTTCCTTATGATTGAAGTTTGATATACACTCTGAGACCTACTAAATATCCCAAACTTACTGATCTATTAGATTTGTTTCAATGGCCTCATTCCCTCATGCTCGATGAAATGCTGAAGATTTAAATGGAAGATCAGCGGCCCAGATGTTGAGGGTGCGCGTGGCAGAGGGAGCTGTATAATTTTCGATTCTAATATATGCTGAAGACCCAAGTTCATCCACATTCCTCGTACTGGGGGATTCTCAAATTTTACCCATCTTTATCGTCCACTTCCGATGTGTAGTTACATAAAAATTTTTTATGGCCATTAAGGTGCACATGCCTCTTTGTAACTGTAGCATAACATTGGATGAATTCTGGGAGTCGGCCAGCTTAAATCTGAATCTGCACAATTTGTGGGTGCATACTGTGTTTAACTTGTCCTATGGGAGAACAGTATACCACTAATCCACAAAAAGAAATAGAACACTACTATTTGAGGAATACATACGACTATAATAGGAAATAAGTGTAGTATATTATTTTAAGTATAGACCTGTATTTTTTGGAAAAAGATAGTACTTTGTTAGAAGTATATACTGGTTTTGAACTGTGCGTGACTGTCCTAATGACTATAAATTTCATACGGAGTGAGTAGGTGCTATCAGATACCGAATAGGGTGGGAGTATGTAGTCCCGGGACTGCAGAAAAGGCATCCAAGATTTATGCATATTTTATTATCTTCTTTCTTCTGTTCCTGATGGAAAAGGAACCCTAGTAATTTGGTATTTCGGGTCAGCAAGCCGGTGGTATTTAGCACACGATATTCAGTAATTTGTTCCACCATTCGGAGGCTGCACCAATGGAACCCTTTCAGATTGATGTCTGCCATATATTCTGTCCAATTGCATCCTGCAATATTTTGCCCCATGTGATAGGATAGCAGATCCACAGCAGCCTTTTCTTCGTCAAAGCATAAAATTATTTTTGACTATATATTCCATGGTAGGATGCAAGTGGAGTAAATTGGCTGCAATAGTATGCTTAATATGCCCATCATCAGATTACATTATCTACAAATATAGAATTTGGAGCTACCATTATATCCTGAGAGGGCTTCTCTATTACCTTTGGTAGGATAGTCTCTGCATAGTTCCTTGTTACTTCTACAATATTCAGTTGCTGTGATGAGCGATGAAATTTTGAATTTAAAACTTCCATTACTGAGGTTTCAGTTCTACATGATAGATTGGTGTAGTAGGGTACCCAAATGTTCCATTTTTTTGTGCACTGCGCTAGTCCTAGTGCATTGCTGCTGGTAGTTTCAGGTACGTTTGTGTTCCATCAGGCCTAACTGAAATTGTTTCCATATTGGTTTTGGATGCAGAAGTGCACAAACTCAAGGTAGAGGTTTCAATTCCAGGTACCTAGATTCACAGCCACCAATGGCATAGACCTAACTGAAGTTGTTTCGTTATTGATGTAAAAGGTGCAGAAAATACACAAATTCAAGGTAGAGGTTTGAATTCCAGGTACGAAGAGTCACAGCCAGCAATCACATATTTCTAATTAATCTGATAAAGTTTGATTTTATTGTTCTGAAGAGAGGAAAAATTGCTTAATTGAAGCATTCATTAGTGAAGCTCAGGGTACAAATATTTGTATTTCATTTTGGTATTGAACGGAGATGAACCGTGGGTGTTCAGATAAACGAAGTGCAATTTTGAAGGAACCTGCCTGATAATACCTTTTGAATCATGCATTTTAATCGAGAGAAGATTCCTTTCATTCATCATGTCTGTAGTTTGTGTGTAGGCGTGCAGCAGATCAGGGGCGAGTTAGCGAGTAGACCATGGACATGGAGGTCAGAGGACCACATCTGCGTATCATCTTGAAGCAATGAACGAGCTGAACAGGCACTTTGCTAAATTGAATGAAGCAGTTCCATGCTGTGTACTAGCATTTTGTGATGTATCTATTTGCACTATCTGCCGTGTCTTGTTGTTTTGCAATGACGAGTTTTGCAATTTGGCGTTGTGTCTTTTTCATTTCTGGCATATTGATTGCCGGGTGAATCAAACTATTCTGTTAATGGAAATGGCTGTTACAGCCGGTTGTTCTGAAATTGCTATTGAGGTGTCTATGAGCCGTTGGTTAAGATCTAGATACTACGGATCGAAGGGTCAATGTCACAGGCTATGCTGCGTTCAGATTTTTTGCATACAGTCCATATGAGTGTATAGCATGCCTGCAGCACCAGACCTGCCCACATAATGTTGGCTACAAGTATGGATTCTGAATTTTGTAAGGTTGGGTGTCTTGTGAAGCACGAGGAGGCTCGTGATCCTCATTGGCTGACACAAAAGGGTCGCGAATTGAAGCAGGATCACCTATCTTGAGGCAGCAAGCCGAGAGGATGCTGCCCGTGGGGTCGCGTGCGATAAGGTTGGCGTGGTGGAATCGTGGCTACGAGTTCGACTCGGACTGATCAGGTTGCCTGCGCATCGCCCCTGTCTATAAATTTGGGGTTGCTCAGCCGTGGCAGGGCACCGGAAGAAAGCCCACGAGCGAGCCCTAATCCTGCCTGCGGATTGCTCCAAAAAAAAAAATCCATCCTTCTTCTCAGGCAGGGAACATGGAGCTGGTGGATGCCGGCGACTGGGCATGGATCGAGGAGATGCTCACCGTCGTCGAGCGGGATCACCAGGCGATCGATCAGGAGCAGTTCCGATTCGTGCCGCAGGTGCCAGCGTTCCTCACCATGGACGAGGCTGATGCTCGCGAACACGCCGCCGGCTGGGCAGAGATCGAGGAGATGCTCGCCGAGCGGGATGATGATGAGGCGGACGATCCGCCCGAGCCACTGGTCGATCTGGAGCAGTTGGCGCTGGAGGAGGTGGATGCGTTCTTCTCCATGGAGGTTGACGCGTACGACGACATTCGACGGCGGCGACTGGAACCGAGGACCATTTTGCCGACCGGCAATGGCCGCCTGTTCACCCCCAAGTTCGAGGACGGCTACAAGCTAGACATGGTTGACTACTTGGGCCAGCTCGTCCGAGAGGAACACCGAGACCTGACCGAGGCAGCAGGTGGCGCCGCTGCGGTTGGAGCCCACGACAACGAGATTGATCTCGAGCTCAGGTTGTAGACGGAACGCGACTGAATGTGTGCTAGCTTGGCGATGTTTCGTCGAGCTCGATCGTAAGACGATGTAATATAATTAACGCGGTTGACGACGACGCGTGACAAATTTGTTGAACGATCTTGTGTGGATGATCCTTCTCATCGAAGATCAACCAGCTGATTTTTTCTTTATAGTTTGGTTTCCTTGTAGAGTAAAGCTTTTGGTTAATTGATGAGTATCGCGTCGATTGCGTGCGCGCTGATGGAGTCCGTGTCCAACCGATCGCCTCTTCCCCCGCCGGAACGAACAGAGGCAGTCACGTCGATCGTGTACAAAATCCTTCCCAAACAACCACTACGCGCGACTGTGCCAAGCTCCTCCTGCGAAGAGAACGATGGCCGCGCTCCGGCTCCTTCCCTGCCAGATCCCTCGCCAGTAAGGCCGCGGCCGTCGTCGCTGCTGGCACCCGCACCGTCCGCCGCGCCGGCGACTACCTCGTTGCCTCTTTGGTAGGCAGAGTGCGCCTGCAACAAACATGCTGTAACGCGTACGTACGTACGTACGTGTCAGGTCGCAATCGAGCGCAACCAAACCGGTCGAGTCGAACAGAAGCCTTAATTCCCCGTTCCATGCAGCCAATAAAACCTTGCCGAGCTAGGGTACCAATCCTCAATTCCATCACCCCGCGCCGTTTGCTCCTTACAACGGCGGCTGCATCATCCATCGAGGCATCCCATGGATCAGCAGCAGCAGGTCCCAGCGGCGGAAGACGCCCTCGCCCGCGAGTTCGACACCTTCACCAGGGTCGCGGGGACGGAGCGCGCGCTCCGCCTCGCCGAAAGCGTGCGGTTTCCGTGGATCAACTGCCGCGGCCTTCTGCACGCAGGAGCGGCCGCTAGGAACAACGCAGTGCGCAGGCGGCGGCGCCCGTGGTGACCCGCGTTGTCGGTGTACCCTACCATGTTCAGCCTGTTCGGCTCGCAGTTTTACTGTTGCCGCTGCGCAGTTTTTCTGAGAGAGAACATTATAGCTGCTGGAAGCAGCACTGTAGCCTGTGAGTGAGAAGCAGCAGCAGCCGGCTGCCAAACCGGCTGCCGAACACACCCGTTGTAGTCCGCCGACGCCGCGTGACTCCGCAGCAGCAGCAACCTCCTCGCTTCGGAGGAGGCGACGGCCGCAGCAGGGAGACCGAGACGGCGGCACGCGGCACCGTGGCCACGGAGGCGGCCATGCCAGCCCGCACCTCCTCCGATCAGGCGGCGGAGGATGCCAGGGACGCCGACCTCCGCGAGTTCGACGCATTCATCAGGGCGAACACGGAGCGCACCCGCCTCCTCCTCCTCCAGGACGCGCGCGGCAGCGAGACGCCTTCCGTCGATCAACGGCCGCGTCAAGCGTCGTCGTCCAGGCGCTCTGGACGCCACGGCGATGACCGCGCTCGTCCGCCAGCATCGACCAGTGACCACGTGGATCTTGGAGCCCCGCACCGGCCGCATGGCGCTGATCTGCATGATCAGGTTGCAGGCGACGACGTGGAGATGACGCCGGCGCCGGTGGATCTCGAGCTCAGATTATAAAATCCAACTTCACCGCGCCAATAGTTTCTTATAGTGTTCTTTTTTCCTTCCTCCAAAATTAACGCACTGCTATCGTTATGGGTTAAACTGTGATTCATTTGAGTTGTTATTGTGACGATGAGTTAGCAGTATGCTAAATCCAGGTTGACTGGTAAATTTGCGGGACGTCTTCATTTTGACATTGCCTCTTGCGGCCTTGCGAAGATACGTTTTTTCTCCACCTTCGCATCAACCGACGAAACATCAACACCTTAGATTTGATGATCCTTTATCTCGAGGCCCATCTACTCCAAAAACTATGTAGGATCGCCTCTGGTGTACAGAACTTTGTATCATCACTGAATTTGCTTGATGCATTGATTTGGCAACCAACTGTAACCCTTTTTTCTTTGTAGATTTGGATCCTATGC
Source organism: Eragrostis nindensis (assembly GCA_012490785.1). Lineage (NCBI taxonomy): Eukaryota > Viridiplantae > Streptophyta > Magnoliopsida > Poales > Poaceae > Eragrostis > Eragrostis nindensis. Next base: position 497,599 of record JAAXCT010000376.1, on the reverse strand, counting down.
GGGGGACTAGCTAATGCAGAGGATAAACAGTTCTCCGCGTTTGCTTTGGTCCGAAGTGTTAATTTCTTATTGGACGGATCAGATTGGCCACCACAGCCCCAATCAACAGTGTCAGATTCGCCTCCACAATGCATCAGGTGGTGTTTGGATTTATGGAAATGGGTATAGGGATTGGGATTAGGAAATGGTGTGAGAAATCTACACCTTTCATTTCTTCATCATATCACATCTCAACTCTTTATTTCCTCAGAGAACATTTCTCAATCCCTATCCCACCCCACATTTCCTATTTACCAAACACCACCTCAGTCTTTTGTTGCAGCAATCAGTAATTCATTAAGATAGTAGTACAAGATGGAACCAACAAATTAAATGCAAAATTAATTCGTAACACTTAAACATTGCGTGGTGATACAAAAAGCATCTTATAAACTTCATAATTTTAGGTGTCTATGGAAAAGATATTTGTGCATGAAAGCTATTGACACTATATAATAATGATGCTGTAACTGATGTAAGTTGTGAGTCTAGGGATAGCCATACCAGAGGACTAGTCATATTTGGTTGCTAAAACTAATTTAAATTTGTTACAATAGACCTCTTTTTTCTGCTGTCTGATACTCTGATACTCATACAACACAATAAAGTTAATTCTCCATAGTACGCAAGACTGTTTGATCGCAATAATAATTTCTCTCCCCTCCCCTCAATTCAAATGTCTAACTCCTGGAACTTCAAAATTGGTGGGGATTTGTTGTAACTATAATTTAAGTGTGAAATAACGACACTTGATTTGCCACAAAAGTGGTTCGTTGCAAAGTTAATATGTCAATTCATGATATTATGTATCAATATTATATATACTTAGGAACAAAACATGAATGTTAGAATGGAACAAGACATGAATATTAGAATTTTGCTATACTTATTTCTAACAATTTATGTCTACTGCCTAATGCCATCTTACTTCATGACATGTTGGAAGACGCTAACCTCCAAGGTCGAGTAGAACGCAATAGTATCCTCCACTGTCAGCTGCATATTGTCGTTTTACTTTGTGACATGCTCGAATGCATTAACGTACATAGTTGTGTAAATAGCAAAGGTATCCTCCACCCTCAGCTCGAGGATAGTTCATTGCTGTCACAATGAGTTCATTGTAATCTTTCAATCAATCATGAAGAAAGTATATGCACTTATGGTGTTTCATCTAGTTGAGATGCGACTGAGATACACATGATTCTTCACTCCTCATGGTCAGAGCACAAATATATAATTAATTTTCTCCTATGTCATTGTTCGTTGTGGCGCATATTAAAAACATCATGTATGAATTAAATTTGAGTTTGTTGACTTGGAAACCTCAAGAATCTTACATTTTTCAGCCCTTATTTAGGTTTCCCGCTACTCTGTTATAAAAGAGAACCAAATGGACAGAAATGAGATTAATTTGTCTTGGTTGTGTCATCTCTTGGTTTATTTCATAGATATATTTCCAAAACAATTTTTTCTTCATACCCACCAACGACATAGGGCTCTACTTGATGATGTTGTGACTCAAGAACTAGTGAACCACCGGGTCCTATCTACGCGCATCAGTTCAGAACTTTGTCAATAAAATATGAACCATAATTATATTCCTGCGTTTGTCAAAGAATTAGCCATATGAATTCCTCTGGCACGATCTATCTCAATGTCATGTGGGCCATACATCCCAATCCCATGCTGCTCATGTATCGCTCGCAGCGGCAGAACCACCGGGGTCTTTCTCACGCTGGCATGAGAAATCTGGCCATTGACTCCTGATCGGACCACCCTCCGTCCTCTTCTTCACAGGCTTATCCAGGTGCAGTGGCATTCCGCAGGCAAGGCCACATCCACAGCCATGGCGCTCTTCCTCTCCCCTACCGTTTCCTTCCTCGCACCCCCTTCTCCTCCTCGATCCCGGGCTCTCCTCGCCGCCGCGGCAAGTGTCTCCAACCCGGGTAAGCTCTGTTTAATATTTCCTTTCGCTTCGTCATGTCCACGTTCAGCGCTCCGTAATTTTGGTTAGGCTCGATTCTTGAAATTGTTGGCTTGTGTTAGTAGCTGGTAAACACCATACCACGAATGGTAGTGATGAATTGGCAGGTCGTACTAGTTTACGCGTGCGCCATTGGAGCGGCGGGTCTATCGATGTTGTTGGCTCGGTAGGGAATTTCCTCGAACAGGTGCTCTGCACCAATTTCTCGAGAATTTATGCCATTATAATGGAGAATATATCAATTATTTATTAAATAAAAATTATAACCACAAATCACTATAGATTTTATGAGAGGCATTTTTCATGATATTAGCAACCAAATTGGACAGTCGCTTGGTACTTATAATTGTTATAGATGTATGTTCATACAATTTCATTGTCAGATTCATCAGGTGTTGCCAGTAAGAGCTAAAACCATTACATTTACCATTTCGAATTGCACCTGCTATGATCTCCCATAAATCGTTATGTTTGCAATGGTGCACTGCACTTTAGATCCTAGTAGTATTAATGTTTGAGGTTTGTCCTTTGTCGCTATTGTTGTTGCAGCCCCAAAGCTGCAATGCATGAATCTTGTCACCCTCCAGAGTCCTCCAAATATCACTGCCACCCATTCTTCTTTTGCCAAGAAGAGGCCAGTTCTCGCTCATGCTGCCACGGAGGCCAATGAGGCTGATGCGGAGCAACCAGAAGAGCCAAAGCCTGCAGTTAAGATTGAGGAAATGTCGCTCGAGTCAAAGCAACAGATGATCATGGAGCAGAGGGCACGGATGAAACTGGCCAAGAAGCTGAGGCAGCGGCGAAAGCGGCTGGTCCGCAAGAGGCGGTTGAGGAAGAAGGGCAGATGGCCACCGTCCAAGATGAAGAAGCTCAAAAATGTATGAGTAGCATTTATGTCAACGACCACTCTTCCATCACTTTATTAATATGTTATGCTTGCTTTGTTTAAATGTTGTTGTTCAGAATCTGAAACACACAGCCTGTGAAACATGATTCTGTTTTCCGATAATCACATCTTCTTACAGTTTAGTGTAGTCACTGTCTCAGATTTTCTCTTCCCTGGATGCTTGTAAGATTAATATGCTTTCGCTGTGGTTCAGGAATCAGGACCAGCACTATGATAGGGGTATCTGTTGTAGCTGTTACGTGTCAACCATCATGATAAATGCCGTTTGAATTCCAACCTGGTGGTCCTTCAAGGTTTGAACATTGCCTGCCCTCAGATACGAAAATTCCGGCTTAAATGGCGCATGGTTTAGCGTAAGAAACCACTGCTCATTAGTCATCAGCTAGCCTCCTATGCTTCCCTGCATATCTTGTACAGCTTGTGTTCTGTCCTAAGTATTTACTTGCATTTGCACAATTCAACAACTACTATGCTACCAGGAGACAAATGTGCATGATCCAAATGGGCCATTTCGTTCATCCATTTCTTCGAAACCCCCTTATGAGCACTGCCTTTGTTGGGGTCCTCTGGAGTTGCATTATTGGGACTCGGGAGCTATGCAAATCTCAGAACTGCAATGCATGTGCAGTTTTCAGAATTTAGTTGGTCCCAGTCAGGTACATAATGAAATATTGTGTTTTGTACCTGTACTGAACTTGTTAAGGTTTCATAAGAAGTGCCTCACATGACTATGCAAGCAAAGTTGATTGAAGGAATCATTGTTTGCTTACTCAGTTGTCCACAGTACATGTTCATGGTCCGAGACACTGCATGCCCCCACGCTCCTCTTTATGACCCTTGATGCTCAAGTAAAGAACAATCATCATATGCTCCCAAATTCTGCAACTTATAGCTTCTTTTCATCTTTTTTTTCCGTTCCATTTTTGTAAGTAACCTTTACCACTTCATTGTCTGAAATGAAAAGGCATTTTAACTAGCCTTTGTGAACTCAGAAATCTGTAAATGTGTAATCTATCTGCTTTCAGTTTCTACTGGCATAACTAAAAAAGACAAAATTTCGTACTGTTCGAGTGTTCGTTCAAAATTTACAATATGAGACTGTTGGTTGATTGTTTATGGATGGAAGAATCAGATGCTTCATCTGCTTGTTTACTCAGAGCAGCAAAGCGAGAAGATGAACAGTGACTGACTGCGCCGCGCCACCAACCGGATGCAGGCCAGGGGCGAAGCTAGGTTGGCCCAGCCGAGTGCAGTGGCATCAGGGAAAAAACGAAAATTAAGTGAAGAGCTTATAAATTTTGCCTCATGTGCACCACCTAGAACAAGGTATGTGCACTCAATGGCGCTCGCATCTTCACATTGCTAGCTTCGCCAAATTGCAGCCCCCAGGCGACTGGATCATGTCCGGATTGTGGCAACTGAAAACACTGGGACCGGGATGATGGGTTGTGATGGGAGCAAAAGCAACCAGGGAGGCGCTGTGGAAACGCTTTTGCTCATGTGTTGTTTACTGATTAGTGTAGCTCACATCTCTCTGGTGTTTCTTTCTCGCTTTACTCCCACCAGTTCATCACGATCGATATATGATAAGATCATCGCCTCGGATCCAGACCTGGAAAGGAAGAAACAATCATAGTCGGCGATCCCAACATAATGTTATAAGAGACATCGTTATTGGCACGGGACAGGAAGAAGAAAGAAATGCTCTGGAGGGCAGTGCCATTGTTGCAAACTGAGTTCCTTTGCAGGGGAGATGAAAGCTCAGCTACCAGAAAATGAGGCTCACTAACTAAAGGCTAGGCCATATGATGCGTTGCCTGAAAATGACTTGCCCACACTGCCTTTGGCTACCAGACACTGAGACACCGACACGATAAGTTTAGCTGCATTTTTCCCCCGAGAACAACGCATACGTGGTGAAGGCAGGGCTGCATGACACGGCACAGGTCATTGGCTTTATGATCCATCACTTTCCTCGCGATGTTTTCTAGTATCATTTTTAGCTCGCCACTTCACGATATTCGGTGCACTCACCGACAGGTATATGCAGTTATAGACATCAAACGCAACTTCTGAACATACACAAAATAATTGTTCAGAAAAAAAAATAATGAGACAAGAAAATCACAATATCCATTGATAAAGCAAAATCTCCGACGCCTAAGTGCACGAACAAAGCGAAAGCAAGGCTCCACTCCATTTACACCAGTGAAAGCGTCAGACCGCACTGCACTGCACATATTCCATTCCTGGGCGCCAAGCAATCTCTTCAGAATTTCCTCGACAATTCGACACCGTTTGAGGCAGACACGCGGCCCATGAGGACGCGACGACGACGACCGTGATCCCATGAGGAATCCCCACAGGAGAAGCTTCCATCCACCATTATCCCAAGGAAAGCGAGCCGAGGCCACAACCATAAAGGACCAGTCAGAGCCCAGGTGAATCCGATTCTGTCAAAAGCGAGGCACCACTCCAGCTACTACAAATTGCGGCCGTGATACCGGCATCAGTCCCCACTACTTCCACTCCGGATGATCGCCGTCTCCTTCGCTTGCCCACCGGAAAGAACGCCGGCGAGCTTCTCGTCCGGGTGTCATCAATGGTGAACACCGCGCGCTTCGTCGTCCTCGTCCTCGCCTACCGCTTCCTGGTACCCTTCCTCTCCGCTGAACCGGGCCAGGCCAAAGAGGTAGTGGTTATTTCGCTTTGATGACTGATGAGATTTGTTCAATTATGCTTGTTGATCGATGGTGTTGCCGATTCAGTCGTATGTCGTCTACATGGGGAGCCCGTCGGGCGGCACTGACAGCGACCCGGAGGCGGTGCGGGCGTCGCACCTGGAGATGCTGTCGTCCATCGTCCCGGACGACGAGCAGGAGAGGGTGGCGCTGAAGCAGAGCTTCCACCACTCGTTCGAGGGCTTCGCCGCCGAGCTCACCGAGAAGGAGGCCGCCGCGCTCGCCGGTTTGTTTGCTGAGTTACTGTTGTTGTTCTGCGTTGCGATGGTCGTGCGAGCGAGGCGTCGATGGCGACCTGATTAATTTGGACTTGCGTTGTTGGCAGGGCACGAGAGGGTGGTGTCGGTGTTCCCGGACCGCACGCTGCAGCTGCACACGACGCGGTCCTGGGACTTCCTGGATGTGCAGTCCGGGCTCCAGTCCAGCCGCCTCGGCAGCCGCGCCTCCGGTGATGTCATCATCGGCATCGTCGACACAGGTGTCTGGCCGGAGTCGCCGAGCTTCAACGACGCCGGGATGCGGCCGGTGCCGGCGCGATGGCGCGGCGTGTGCATGGAAGGCCCGGACTTCAAGAAGAGCAACTGCAACAAGTAACCATGCTCGCGTAGTTCAGTTGCGCTCTGTTCATGTACAGGAATTTGAGTATATTCATCAGTGTCGTCACGTGCCGCTGTCTGTCCGTCGCAGGAAGCTCATCGGAGCCCGGTACTACAACGTCATGCCCGAGTCGTCGTCCAACGCCTCCTCCGCCTTGGCCTCGATCGGCTCGCCGCGCGACACGGTGGGCCACGGCACGCACACGGCGTCGACGGCGGCCGGCGCGGTGGTCGCGGACGCGAGCTACTACGGGCTGGCCCGGGGCGCGGCGAAGGGCGGCGCGCCGGGGAGCCGCGTCGCCGTGTACCGCGCGTGCTCGCTGGGCGGGTGCGCGTCGTCGGCGGTGCTCAAGGCCATCGACGACGCGGTGGCCGACGGCGTGGACGTGGTGTCCGTCTCCATCGGCATGAGCTCCGCGTTCCAGTCCGACTTCCTCAGCGACCCCATCGCGCTCGGCGCGTTCCACGCGAGCCGCCGCGGCGTGCTCGTCGTCTGCTCCGGCGGCAACGACGGGCCCAACCCATACACAGTCGTCAACACCGCGCCGTGGATCCTCACCGTCGCCGCGTCCTCCATCGACCGCACATTCCAGTCCACCATCGCCCTCGGCAACGGCGCCGTCGTCAAGGTAACGAGTAACCACACTGTGCCATCGATCGATCTCCATCACCATTATTTCGATGTTTACGTCTCTTGATCCTTAATTTGGTTCGTGCCAGGGAGTGGGAATAAACTTCTCCAACCATAGCCTCGCCGGCGGTCACTACCCTCTGGTGTTCGGAGCGGACGCCGCCGCCCACTACGCGCCGGTCGCCGAGGCAAGGTAGGTACATTCACGCCGGTGCAACGCGCCACGCACGTTTCTCACGTTTGCAATGCAGACTGATCCATCAATACGAGCTGTGGATCCAGCAACTGCTACCCCGGGTCGCTGGACGCGCAGAAGGTGGCGGGGAAGATCGTGGTTTGCGTGGCCACGGACCCGATGGTGTCGCGGAGGGTCAAGAAGCTGGTCGCCGAGGGGACGGGCGCGAGGGGTCTGGTGCTCATCGACGACGCCGAGAAGGACGTGCCGCTCGTCGCCGGCGGATTCGCCTTCTCCCAGGTGGGCGTCGACGCCGGCGCGCAGATCCTCGAGTACATCAACTCCACAAAGTGAGTGTAGAGTGAGCCCAGCTGCTGCGTAACTTGCTCAGAGGAAGTGTTGACTGAGTGGCCCTTGACCATTGTTCTCGTTCAGGAATCCGACGGCTGTGATCCTTCCGACGGAGGAAGTCAAGAACTTGAAGCCCGCGCCGGTCGTTGCGTCCTTCTCGGCGCGTGGCCCAGGACTCACAGAGTCGATCCTCAAGGTCAAATTTATTGATCCAAATTGTTATCTTAGCGAACGATTTTTTTCTAGCATTTGGGTAAAATTTAACTTTTCATGAGATTCTTGTCGACGCCTTGTATTTTGATGGAACTCTGACACGCGTTGTTGCACGGTTCTGAATTTGCGTGGCAGCCTGATCTGATGGCACCGGGCGTCAGCATCCTCGCCGCCACGATCCCGTCCGCGGACAGCGCCGACGTCCCGCCGGGCAAGAAGCCATCAGCCTTCGCCATCAAGTCCGGCACCTCGATGGCCTGCCCGCACGTGGCCGGCGGCGCGGCCTTCGTCAAGTCGGCGCACCCGGGCTGGACGCCGTCCATGGTCCGGTCGGCGCTCATGACCACCGCGACGACGACCAACAACCTGGGGCAGCCGGTGGCGAGCAGCACGGGCGCGGCGGCGACGGGGCACGACATGGGCGCCGGCGAGATGAGCCCGCTGCGCGCGCTCAGCCCGGGCCTGGTGTTCGACACCAGCACGCACGACTACCTCAACTTCCTCTGCTTCTACGGATACAAGGAGCAGCTCGTCCGCAAGGTCACCGGCGACGCGCGCTTCGCCTGCCCCGCCGGCGAGCCGTCGCCGGACCTCATCGCGGCGGCCGTCAACTACCCGTCCATTTCGGTCCCGCGGCTGCTCAAGGGGAAGCCTGTCGCCGTGGCGCGCACGGCCATGAACGTGGGCCCGTCGAACGCGACGTACGTCGCCGCCGTCGAGGCGCCGCCCGGCCTGACGGTGCTGGTGTCGCCGGACCGGCTCGTGTTCTCGAAGAGGTGGACGACGGCGAGGTACGAGGTGAGCTTCAGCGTCGCCGGCGCCAGCGCGAGCAAGGGGTACGCGCACGGCGCCGTCACCTGGTCCGACGGCGCGCACTCCGTCCGGACGCCGTTCGCGGTTAATGTCGTCTGATACGATTGACTGATTAATAGGTGTTTTGCTCCATTTTCGTTTTTTTTTCTTAAGCTGTGTTTGGTTTTGCGTTGCACTTACATGACTACTCACTCCATTTGTATCCAGGGAATACCTCCTTTTTATTTTTTGACGGAAAGGAATAATTATTTGAATTTGTATGTTCTTAGAGAGAAGGATAAATATATGTTTCGAGTAGTATAACTCTCGAAATATGTTTGAGCTAATAACTTGCGCCAAGTGTCTGTCAAACATCTGGTATATATCGGCGATCAAAACTAAGTACTACCCCCATTTTAAAATTGTTGATGTTGCCATTTGCTCTATCCTAATTGTCCCCCTCTAGAGCCAACGCCCAAATGACTCAAGTTGAAAGCATGCAAAATATCGCGCCCGACATGATCTTCTCCGCCGGCAAGGAGCTCAAATACACAAGTCTCCAAAGATAGAAAATAGCACTGTGGCATAATTTCTGTTTGCGTATGAGCAAAAAGCTTTTCGATTAATCCAAATAGACTGGTCATATTCGCTTGGAAAGGGAACTCATGGCCATACACAAAATCCAAAAATGATCAAAGTCTACATTGCAACATGTTGGCACGTTTATAGCTCAATTTTGCTCTTGATTTTATTTACTAACTTTTCTTTTTTTTTGCTCTCCATACGGGTACGTGGATCCCATGACCGTAAAGTGCTAGCTTTCTCAAAAAGACATTCTCTTAGAAAAATATACAGCTCTAGTCTTCTGAGAATGTTATTTTAAACAAGTTGTCACTACCTGCCTTATAGCATTCACCAATGATGTGTTGGATGTAGAGTATCATAGCAACCGCCAAAATTGTTATCTGTTTTCCCAAACCCCAAATGCATGTTTTAAAAAAGAATCGCAGTGAATGAAATCGCATGTCTTTTCCTTTCTAAACAAAACAAAATGTTATCATTAAGAACTTATTATCGGTGATTGTCTGCGAGGAGAATATTGGAACATGATGAGTAGGTGCATGATAACGTAAAGCCGCAATTATCCTCTCCTGACTGACAGATGGGTCCCCAAACTTCCTTGAGACAGCCGTCCGGCCGGCCTGTCCACCCTGTCATCAAGCAGGCGAGCACGATGCGCGGGCAGCTTGTTATGCCTCGATGATTGTTTTCCCGCGGAAACCACGTCTCCTCGAGAGAAAGAGAAAGAATCAAACAGGAAGAAGAGAGCTGGGAAAGCGCTGGTTGTTGCTTCCAACTTCTCCAACCAAGAGAAAGAGATAGCCGACGAATAGCTGCGCCGTGTTCTTCATCCCCGGCGGCCGGCCTCGCCGACGTGCGTCTGGTCACAGTTCTCATGGCCCAGCATTGATACAGGAGCCGGTGCCGGAAGATTTTGGGGCAAGGCCCCCAGCGGTTGAGGATGGCGGAGCCGGAGAAAAAGAGGCTGTACAAAGTCTGGAAAGGAAGCAATGTGCGTACAACTTAATCTCGCCTCCTCTTTGCTTTACATCTCTTGCGCAAAATTTCTGCGAAATTTTGGTGAACTCTGACAGTGTAAATCCTTTTATAATTTGTATACTCTTCTCTAGACGCTTAATTAGTATTGGGACTTTTGGTGGTATGGATTATTCAACCTCTGCCTTTTCGATTTCCTTGAGCATGATGATCAAACGAACGCTTTCTTCGAAGTATTTCAGAACATGTCGTTCGTTTTGTTACAAAATTGACACTGATAGCGGCCCCCACAATTTTCAGAAATTCCTCTGCGGCGGGCGGCTGATCTTCGGCCCCGATGCGGGTTCTCTGTTCCTATCGATAATCCTAATATCAAGCCCTTTGGTAGGCCTGTGCTTCCAGTGCATCACGAAGCTCAATTCCGAGACACCAGACAAACAAGTGCTTGGCATGCCTGTTCTGATCGTCACCATTCTTCTCGGCCTAGCGGTAATCCACAAACCTTCAGTCTTCAGCTACAACGACGACTTGTCTGAACCTTATACCGTCAGGAATTGCTAACTGTCATCCTGTTCTGCGGCACTGCATTAATTTGCTTGTAGGACTTGGCGTTCCTGCTGCTGACGTCGAGCAGGGACCCCGGGATCGTGCCGCGGAACGCGCGCCAGCCGGAGCGCGGCGACGGCGACGACGAGCACGCCGCCGCCGCCGCGGACGACGCCGTCGCGACGCAGTCCACCGAGTGGGTGATGCACGCCGCCGCGAACCCGCACCTCCGGCTGCCGCGCACCAAGGACGTGGTCGTCGACGGCGGGCACGTCGTGCGGGTCAAGTACTGCGACACGTGCCTGCTGTACCGGCCGCCGCGGGCGTCGCACTGCTCCATCTGCAACAACTGCGTCCAGCGGTTCGACCACCATTGCCCCTGGGTCGGACAGTGCATCGGCCTGGTGAGTCCATTCTGCGACAACGCAACGCAATGCGATGCAATGCGAGCTCTCTGAATCTATTATCTGTCCATGGAAACTGAAAAATCTGAGGTTCTGAAATGGCTTTTGTGGCGACGGTGCGCAGCGGAACTACCGGTTCTTCTTCCTGTTCATCGCGACGTCGACGTTCCTGTGCCTCTACGTCTTCGCGCTGTCGTGGCTGAACATCGCCGCGCAGAGGGGCAGCCACGACGGGTCGCTGCTGCGGTCCATGACCGGCGAGCCGCTGTCGCTCGTGCTAATCGTGTACACCTTCGTCGCGGCGTGGTTCGTCGGCGGCCTCACCGTCTTCCACGTCTACCTCATGAGCACAAACCAGGTCCGTTAATTACCAGTTCGACACTCTTCGTCAGACAGAGACATCCATCTCTGATGAACTTCCTATACTGCTTCAGTCATCATTATTCAGAAATTCTCGCTTGTTCAACCATTACATATGTGCTGGCCGCAGACGACGTACGAGAACTTCAGGTACCGGTACGACAAGAAGGATAACCCGTACGACAGGGGCGTGTTCGCCAACGTGTCCGAGGTGTTCTGCACGCGGATGCCGCCGTCGATGAACAGATTCCGGGCATGGGTGGAGCTCTCTGATCACCCGTGCGACGACGACGACGCGCCGCTTTCGTCGAGGAACAAGATCGACCTCGTCGGCACGAACCATGAGAAGATAGACCTGGAAATGGGGAACAACAAGGGCGTCTACAACCCTGGCGTTCCAGCGATCTTGCAGGGAATGGGGATGGGTTACGCCGAAATGGAGAGGAACAATGTCAGTGTGCACGTCAAGGATCGGCAGGCGGCGGAGGCGCCGGACCCGTTGATGATCCCGGCCGTCCGGCAACAGGATGAGAGAAGCAGAGGAAATGGAGGCGGTGACCATGACGTTGAATGAGGAGGTAGCGAGGCAATGGCAGGATTCTGTGGTAATCTGGAGCGGTGATCATGCAATGACCGTTATTGCAGTCATCGTTTCGGGATGTATTGGCGCTACATACCTTGCCAGATGACAAAGTGTGGGATTTGCCTTCATACTTGCAATGAGCAGCTGTTGCCTACACGAAGGAGTGCAAGGAAGCACGTAGCTAGCCTGTTTTGTGGTGGTTGTCCTCAATTTTTTATCTTCAGTGTGTCATTTCGACTCGGTGTAACTCTGAACAAGCACTTTTGTTGTGCGTAGAGGAATGTTGAACCTGTGTATAGGCAAGTCCGGCGAACTTTATTTTTGGTAGTGGAAGCAGGAGAGCTGCTGCCATTCAGAAACATTTTTTCTTTCCACGAGTGTGTGCACATGTTTCAGTTAGCATGATAGTTTTGCTGTTTTTCAGGTCACCTCAAGTTCTGTTACTGCGGTCATAAAAATTGCACAAAACTTATCTAATTCACACCTGAAATAGGTAAAAATATCTACGGATGTGACTCCGGCCAACAGTATTGCAGCAAAAATTCAGTGTGCGCTGCTCACTGTGGTCCATCTGGGTTCTCTACCAAGTTGATGCCTGATCCACTAGACAGTCTCTTTTCTCCTTTTCGATTTTCTTATCTGACGAATCCGTAGGGATATTCATGGCCAAGCACTTGGCTCCATCGTAGCCAGTAGCTCACGGAACTGCAATGATTTTCTTTTCTGCCAATTAATCTTCCAGTCATGTTATACTGTACACCCACATTTTCTGTATACTGTAAACCAATTGGTATGCTCCGTTACAAGTCATTCCCTTCTTTACTAAGAAAATCAACGGAAATTTCCCTTTGAACTGCCAGATCAATATAAACAAGCCATTGCTCCTTGTACTTGACCAGGACTTACAACTTACTCCCTCTGTCCCAAAATAGATGTCGTTTGACTTTTTTTTGACCGCTCGTCTTATTCAAATTTTTTGCGCAAATCTTATTTATTTTTTTACAGTTTATTTTATCATTGAATATATTTTAATCATGACATATTTGTTTTTATATTTAAATAATTTTTTTGAATAAGACGAAGGATCAAACATGATGTCCAGTGACAACTATTTAGGGACGGAGGGAGTAGCAAGCTCATGAAAAATATTTTACATCTTACACATGATATTAGTACGAAAGATCCCAACTGATTCGGCAAAAGATTTTTTTTTTGAAATGGGGGAAAAGATATTTGAAATACAAACAAATGCAGCTTGTGAAAAGGAGGGGAAAAGAGAACAGAGATGGGGAAATCGTGCGGCTAGATTGGGGTCCCTACACATGGCGTGCGCCGATTAGAAGGCGCGGATTACAACCTCATCGCCACCTTATCACCCGGGCCCACACATCCATCCCCATCCCAAATGTAAGCAGGCCGCCGCAGCCGCAAACCCAGCTCTCGCTCCCGCCAGTCCGTCGTCAGTCGCTCACGCACCGATGGCCTCCTCCGCCATGGAGCTCTCCCTCCTCAACCCCGCAACGCGCCACCACGGCGGCCTCGCCGCCAAGCCCTCCTCGGGCCTGCCCCTCGCCCGCCGCTCCTCCGTCGTCCGCTTCCGCGTGTCGGCCTCCGCCGCCACGGCGCCGCCCAAGCCCTCCTCGTCCGGCCCCAAGAAGCGGGGCAAGACGGAGATCCAGGAGACGCTGCTCACGCCGCGGTTCTACACCACCGACTTCGACGAGATGGAGCGCCTCTTCAACGCCGAGATCAACAAGCAGCTCAACCAGGCGGAGTTCGACGCGCTGCTGCAGGAGTTCAAGACGGACTACAACCAGACCCACTTCGTGCGCAACCAAGAGTTCAAGGAGGCCGCCGACAAGTTGCAGGGACCGCTCCGACAGATCTTCGTCGAGTTCCTCGAGCGCTCCTGCACCGCGGAGTTCTCCGGCTTCCTCCTCTACAAGGAGCTCGGCCGCAGGCTCAAGGTCTGTCCCCTTCTTCCTTCTGGGTGAGCATTTCGGTGAGCACGTGGTAGGCATGTGCTCATGCCCTGTGTTTCGCTGCAGAAAACCAACCCGGTGGTGGCCGAAATTTTTTCTCTCATGTCCAGGGACGAGGCGCGCCATGCTGGGTATGTATTTTATCCTGCCTCAACGTGCAATGCGTGCAATTTAAGTGTCAAACACATTCTACCAGTACCATTAAGAAATTGAAATGGTTGTCTTTCTCATAAAATTATGCATTTGTGCGAGACAGTCGGTGCATTGAACTCAATTTGGTAATAAACATGAAATTTCCTGAACTTTGCGAGATTTGATTGCCATGAGCCTTTTCCCTTGCGCAAACAAAATAATTTCAACGAAGTAGTTAGCAACCTGGCCCTGTTCTTTCAGTAGTGGTCTGGCCTATTTTTCAATAATTTTTTGTACGAATTTAGGCATGCGTGTTGTCCTGATGGTGTCCATGTTGAGCTTTTAGTTGTATTGATGAACCCGCGAAGGAACTCAGCTGAAAATTCTCGTGATTTCTGTTATCTAGGTTCTTGAACAAGGGGCTGTCTGACTTCAACTTGGCGCTGGACCTAGGGTTCTTGACCAAGGCTAGGAAGTACACCTTCTTCAAGCCCAAGTTCATCTTCTACGCCACCTACCTGTCTGAGAAGATTGGGTACTGGAGGTACATCACCATCTTCAGGCACCTCAAGGCGAACCCAGAATACCAGGTTTACCCCATCTTCAAGTACTTTGAGAACTGGTGCCAGGACGAGAACAGGCACGGTGACTTCTTCTCTGCGCTGCTCAAAGCGCAGCCGCAATTCCTCAATGACTGGAAGGCCAAGCTCTGGTCACGGTTCTTCTGCCTCTCGGTAATTTCAAGCTATTTGGTTGTTATAAATGGGTTAACTCTGAATGTTGTTGTGGCACTCTTCTGACAGTTGTGTTATTGGACCTTCTGCAGGTTTATGTGACCATGTACCTAAATGACTGCCAACGCACTACATTCTACGAGGGAATTGGTCTGGACACCAAGGAATTCGACATGCACGTCATCATCGAGGTAAAAATTGTATCTTCTTATTAGTGGTTATATCAACTCTGCTTCCAAAAAGTTGCTTTACTGTATATCAGACAGGTCTGAACAACTGCTGAACATTGCAATAATGTCTGAAAAATAATAAGAAGCAATATCATTGAGATGTTTATGAGAATTTACGGATTACTTCAAAAAACTTTGATGTTAGTTAGGGCCACTACTGATGATTTAATATGTGGTACATCTCTGCAGACCAACCGCACAACAGCAAGGATCTTCCCTGCTGTTCTGGATGTAGAGAACCCTGAATTCAAGAGAAAGCTTGACAGGATGGTTGAGATCAACCAGAAGATCATTGCTATTGGAGAATCTGATGACATCCCTCTTGTGAAGAACCTTAAGAGGATCCCTCATATTGCTGCGCTGGTGTCTGAGATCATTGCCGCGTACCTCATGCCTCCCATTGAGTCAGGCTCTGTTGATTTTGCTGAATTTGAGCCCCAGCTTGTTTACTGATCTCTAGAACTATATCCACCTCTTTTCTCCCGAAAGACAAGCTGATGCTTTCTCCCTAAGGAGCTTCGAATGGTGAAATCCAGAATGGTTATGAGGGTCTGCATCTTCTTGTGCTCGTCTGTAAAATATTGAGACTTCAGCAGCCTAAGGCTTCAAGTTTTTGTTGTGTGGCAACTCCTTGTAATTGACAGTGAACTGCATCAGAAGTGAGCGTTCAGGTTTTCCAGCAGAGAGTAGCGTCTGAAGTTGTTCTGAACCGAAGCCAATTAATCGCACACAGATCTTTAGAGTCCAGTGTGTCGCATATGGTCTCCGAAAACTTGGCATATTTATTAACGTACATGTGACCATGGAACGAAGCATGATGTATCCAGTACAAATGGCTGACCGTATAACTAGAAATCCATGCAAAACATTTGTCTATGATGAGGCTTTACCTTGTGAATTTACATGTTTATGTTTAGCATATATTTTACGTGGGTGTAAACTGCATTTGTAAGAACCCCGTGGTCGAACATTGTCATTGTCGCCTTGTTTGGCTAAGTTTCGTGATTTTCCAGACATCCATGGATCTGGAGTTGTGGATGGATTAAGGCAATTTGACAAAGCCATTTTGTTATCACTTTGAGCTAAAATAAAAATCCCTTATAAACTCAAAATCCAACACGGATCTTACAATTGCAGTGGCGCCACATCCAAAACCTAAAGAGCTTATCCTCGTAAGCCATCACAAGCCTTTTTTGTTTTTCTAATGCAACCCATGAGCCAAAAAAATGACTTATGCCAACTCATCAGGTGGCGGAATCCATGGCGCCTCAGATTCGCCTTTGTCCTAACCAAAGAAGGGATGGGGCGGGGGGAGGGGGATGGTAACCTGCGTCAGTCACCCGAAGGGTGAGGCACCGCGAATGGATGGCCAAAGCGACGGTTGCTGCGCATGCAGAGCACGGTGGGTGTGGAGGCGGGAGCGCATGTGAGGGATTTAACGCGGGACCTATGCCAGTTGGCTTTTTAGAGCGAGCGCATGTGAGGGATTTCACGCGGGACCTATGCCAGTTGGCTTTTTAGAGCCTGAAAGGTGGGTTTGAAAACAAAAGACTTGGCGGGAGGATTAGGGTATAGGGGGGGGCCTTGTAAATTTAAGAGACATGGTGAAAACGCTTTTAATGATCCTTGCTAGAGATGCTTTAATGGTTACTATTCTACATGGTTCTTCCTACCTACAAAAGTTACCAGATTGCTCTATGATTTTCCTTATTTTATGTGCATGTTATTTGTTTTCTTCTACGAATTGTGTTTCAATACGCATTAAATTTGTTTTAAAAAACGTAGTCCACCACATTGTGCCACAGCTCAACAACAACCTTATTAATGCCTAATTTGTAGTGACTTTATCGATATCAAGATATATTGACTTAGGTTTTCAAATTTGTTCATTGAGAGAGGATATATGCAAGTGTGCGCGCATATTTATTTAGAAAAATGCAAATAATATATTAATATAAAGATTAGCTAGAAATTTTAATTGAAAATGACACAAACTTAAATGGCTAAATCCAAATAAAAGTGGGGAAAAGGACCGAAGAAAAAAAATGGAAACACACCCAACGGCGTGGAGTACAAAGAGTGTCTACTATTTTTCCCAGGGGTCCTACACGCGACGAAAATCGGCCTCCCTTCCCTAATTCCCTTCCCATCCCTTCTTCTCCCCATCTAGCCATCTTCGCTCCGCGAAGGCGCAAACCCCTCCTCCCGCAGAAACCCTAGCCCTCGATCGCCGCCTCCTCTTCCCCGCTGCCGCGGTTGCCGCCCCCCTTGCCGTCGCCATGGGTTCCGGTAAGCGCGCCGCCTTCGATTAACACGCATGGTCTCCTATTCTCGATTCCTTTGCTCTCTCCTCGCCACCTGTGGTGGGTTTCACTAATCGTGGTGCGCGCGGTGGTGATTAGATGCGGACATGGAGGACTACGGGTTCGAGTACTCGGACGACGAGCCGGAGGAGCAGGACGTCGACATCGAGAACCAGTACTACAACTCCAAAGGTTGGGGCCCTCCTCCCTTCTCCTTGCGTATTGGGACGTATCCTGCTAGTCAATTTCCTGTTGGGGATCTTCATTCTATGGTGGTAGCGGTGTTCGGTGAATACCCTTTTGAATGGGTTTCGATGTGCACTGATGTTGTGTAGTTCCTGGTGTTGCCACTCTATTTGGGGAGGGGAATTGCTGTGAGAAGGTTGGAGAAATTGATATAATGCTGTCCAGCATGTTGAATGCATCCGTTAGGTCGGTTATGAAGTACTCTAGACGGTTCTCTCAGTTAGATTTTGTCGTGCCTGTTTGATTTCAACACTGCTACGGCCGTACGACCTGTAGAAACCAGCGATCAAGACCGGTGGTTAACAGGGGATTAACACAGGTTGGACTGCCGGGTCGGACGGCCTGGCCATACACACAGCACTTTCGGTTTGAATTGGGTCCACAACCATGACCGCCGATGTTACTTGTCGAAATCAACTAGCTTGTTCGTTATGCAGCCATGCTCGCAGTTAGTCCTGTTTTGTCCTTTTCGATCAACAATTAAACTTTCAAGTGCGCAAAAGCTCCTTTTTTTTTTTGAAAAGGACAACCTTATACGTTGCAGAAACTAAATACCTGGTGTATTTTTTTGTTTACCTTATGTAAGACAAACTGTTGTGGAAGCGCAGACGTCATGGTTTCAAGCACATTTTGTAGCTTGACCAGTTTGGCATTAATATAAAATATCTTCGTTATTTCTTTAATTAGGCAAGTTTCAGTATTGTCGCATGCTTCATGCCTTCATCTCTTTGGTTTCATCTGTATTAAATAGCACATTCCTTTAACGTGTACAAGGGGTGTTACCTTTTTTTATTAGTTCATTACCTGTCTACTATAGTACATTAAATATTTCCAAACCAAAATTTTTAATGCACCAAATTTAATTGACACGACTATTTTACTGAAACCTTTATAGGGAAGTATCACTGTTATAACATTGGGACACCACTCCAAATGTAGAAGTCATTTTTGTTTAGCGTGCAGTGGCTATGGGCACATACTATCTCACCGGTTGTTTCTATAATCAAGATTACCTAGTCAATGCATTCCTTTGTCATGCCCTAGCTATGTTTTAGCGACGCCTAGTTGTCACTTTGGCGTCAGGGCGCAAAAAATTCCTGGGCGTCCCCGTCGCCTTGCCAGGAAAGAGGAAAAAGTGAGGGAGGGAGGGAGAAGAGAGCAAGAATGGGTTGGAAACCGGCTAGGGAAGCCAAGAAGCTGCTCCTGCTGCTCTTCCTGCTGGCTCCCGCGCCTCTGGCCGGCTCAGAGCTCCCTCCGATTGTGGCAGCAGATCTAGGAGGACGTGCAGGGTCGATCTGAAAGCGCAGCAAGGAGCTGGGGCGGCGGGGAGGAGTTGCAGGTTTGTGGAGCGAGGAAGATGGGAGCTAGCTCGTGAGGAAGGGAGGAAGGGAGGGGATGGCTGCGTATAGGTCCACTTGTGGGCTGTTGGAAGGTTATTGGACTGGTGGGCTGGGCCTTCTTTTCCTTATGTCTCTTCTTTCTTTTTCTTTTTCTTATTCTTTTTTCTTTCCTCCAGAATGCATGCATAGTATGTTTCTCAAATGGGTGTGGCGTCGCCTCACCTCGCCTTATGCATGCCTAGACGTCGCCTAGGCGATTGGAGGGGGGTGAGTCGCCTCGCCTCGCCTTACCGCCTTAAAAACATGGCCCTAGATCTGTTTTACTGCAAAATATTGCATCATTGTCTATATCATGCTCGGGGTTGCTTTCGTCCATACATTTGCATAATTCTGATAAGTCTCAGATAGCTGGTACGACTAGGATATGGTCTGACGGTTGGTGCTGTCTTGTTAGTTCATGGAACAGACAGTATCTATAGATGGAAGCACACTGTTCTTGTACAAAATTTATGCTATTAAAGTTGATACAAATAAATGCTATTAGCTTAATTGATTTTGGTAATTCATGCATATGCTGCTTTGCAATTGATATTGGAAATGTACTTTTTGACAGGTTTGGTTGAGACAGACCCAGAGGGTGCGCTTGCTGGTTTTGATGCAGTAGTTCGTATGGAACCTGAAAAGGCTGAATGGTAATAACCATTAAAGATTCCAAATTATTCCAATTATCTATTCTTTTCTAATTTTTCTTTGTATTGCTGTTACTCTACATCATTTTGTTACCATTATGCTTATTATAATTAGTCTGCAACTTTCTTCATAGGGGATTTAAAGCTCTCAAACAGACGGTAAAGCTTTACTATAAACTGGGGAAGTACAAAGAAATGATGGAGGCCTACAGGGAGATGTTAACATACATAAAATCTGCTGTTACCCGAAACTACAGCGAGAAATGTATAAACAACATAATGGATTTTGTTTCTGGATCAGCTAGTCAGAACTTTTCTCTCCTGCAAGAGTTCTACCAGACAACACTGAAAGCTCTTGAAGAAGCGAAGAATGAGGTGGATTTATAATATTTCTGGAACTAGAATTTCATGTACTGAATGGTTCTTCATGTAGTTTATTGTTTGTGATGCAGAGATTATGGTTTAAAACAAACCTGAAGCTTTGCAAAATTTGGTTTGACATGGGGGAGTATGGTCGCATGAGCAAGGTTCTTAACTAGTCCCAACTCTTTACTGCATAATCAATTTGCAATTTTGTAACTGTTTCCATTCATTTAATTCCTGGCAGATACTGAAGGAGCTGCATAAATCATGTCAAAGGGAAGATGGATCCGATGACCAAAAGAAAGGCACACAGCTTTTGGAAGTATATGCTATTGAAATCCAAATGTACACTGAAACAAAGAACAATAAAAAACTCAAGGTAAGGCAATACAGCCTTTTGTTGACAAGTGATTGTTCTGTAGATTTCGCTTGATGTTATCCCATATTTTTCTACCATGGGTGTTTTGCTGCAATTTTTCCTGTATGTGTTGGAACAATATTTTTCTATCATGAATATTTATATTTGCCCATGAAATTCATATTTTTTTATTTTTTTTCATAAAAGGATTTTTAACTGCTAGCTAAGAAATGATACGGTATATGCATTACTGTTTTAAGAATAGTCACTACGCCTTGATTATATGGACAACCTAATGGGATGGCATAATGAGTTCCATGTCTAAATTCTGGTAGAATACCTATCCTAGCTGAAATTGGATGGGACATTAAGTTTGTGACAACTTCTGGGACATTGTTTTGCTATTATGTATATCAGCACATTCATGGAAGAAAATGGGTTCTCTCTCCTCTTCTGTTGTATCTGAAGCTTTTTTTTTTTGGGTGGAATGTTGTATCTGACACATCTTTTTCTAACATTTTGCACCCCTTGTTCTAGTTCCTCTATTTTATCTTGTTTTGTAGTACTTTGTTCACCTTTAGCTTGTTCTTTTGCATGAAACTGAAGTGTACCGCTGCTGCAGGAATTGTACCTGAGGGCTCTTTCCATCAAATCAGCTATACCTCATCCAAGAATCATGGGCATAATTCGTGAGTGTGGTGGGAAGATGCACATGGCTGAGAGGCAGTGGGCAGAAGCAGCAACAGATTTCTTTGAGGCTTTCAAGAACTACGATGAAGCAGGAAATCCGCGGAGAATTCAGTGCCTGAAGTATGTTGTCAATTCTGTGCACCCTTTTTTTTAATCTAAATTCGTAGGTAAAATGAATGAGCCTGCAACATGACCCATATAATTTGTATATGTACTTGCATCAGGTATCTTGTCCTTGCCAATATGTTGATGGAATCGGAAGTGAATCCCTTTGATGGACAAGAAGCCAAGCCGTAAGTCATTTGTTTATCCCCACAGAAATCTTGTAGCTTGATTTTCACACTGCCCTGAAAACCCGTTTAATGTTTGTAGGTACAAAAATGATCCCGAAATCCTTGCAATGACAAACTTGATTGCAGCATATCAGAAGAACGACATCATGGAATTTGAAAAGATCCTAAAGGTCAGCCTTTTGTGGATGGTCATTTTGCTATGTCTGCAACTCTGCATCGATTTTCTGTTCTTTGTTCTCTGTTTACTTGTTCTCATGTAATTGTCACGAATTCTTGCCAGAGCAATAGAAGAACAATTATGGATGATCCTTTTATCCGTAATTATATTGAGGACCTATTGAAGAACATCAGAACCCAAGTCCTCCTCAAGCTTATTAAGCCATATACAAGGATCAGGATACCATTCATTTCACAGGTAGATATTTACTCTGTTGCATGTCCACAATTTTCTGTGACAAGTCTCGTATTTTCTCTTGGACGGATTTTTGCATTGCCCCCAATATGCAAACACCAGAAATTTGTTGTCAGGAAAAGTTACATGATTATGTTAGGCTGTGTGGATTTGGAATATTTATGCTACTCATCGTGAAGCCCTTAAATCTGTGTCAAAACTAGTCTGGTGTGCAAAACTAAAAGCATAAATCATACATCACTATGTCAATATGGTATCTCGATCTTCACTACTGTGCAATCAGAAGTTCAGCAATTATCATTCCTGTATACATGTTCAATGATATACAAATTATTCGATCGCAATCTGCATTTAGGAACTAAATTTACAGTCCTCAGTGGCACTAATTATTTATCACTATCTGCATCTAGGAACTAAATGTCCCAGAAAAGGATGTCGAGCAGCTGTTGGTATCGCTGATTCTGGACAACCGTATCCAGGGCCACATAGATCAGGTGAACAAGCTGCTAGAACGCAGTGACAGGTGTGTGATCCTAACTTCTTCGTTACTCCAATATATTGTGTGGATTCAGGTTCGGATGGTGATTTCTTTTGCATTTTGCAGGTCTAAGGGAATGAGGAAGTATAACGCCATTGACAAGTGGAATACTCAGCTGAAGTCCATCTACCAAACGGTGTCCAACAGAGTTGGGTGAGAAGGCCGGAGTTCATGTGCTCTGCCAAGCTTGTTTTGGGATCCTAGGGTAAATGGTAGAATTGTTTCGTGGTGCTTGAGGTCTGGTTCGGGACCTGGGTAAAGAGATCAGTGTAACTATATTCTCTTGCTTGGGCTGTATTTGCCCAGGTTGACGCTGGGGTTTTGTCATGACTGAACCCAGTGTACTGAGACTTTGCTGTGGTCAAAGCCGAATGGCTAGAGGGAGAAACATGTAGAACGATATTCCTCTTGTTTCTGCGCCATGGCCCCGCTTTAGTTCACTATTGGTCCTGTCTACCTTCTTCCTCCCATGCTATCGTCCATGCAACCTAAGTAATGAAAGCGGGTATTTCTTGAATGCCTGTAGTACATGTGAGCAGATGAAGTGGCACTCCGGAAGGCTCTTCGTCCTGTCTACATTTGAACAAGTTCGATTTAGGAGTAAGTTCTTGTACGTGCTAGTGTTTATTGAATTATTACTTTGGAGGATGCATGATGTACTTAGGAGAATAAACGGCAGTCCCGTCGTGGACGTTCTTCATGTACTCGGTGAAATGTTGATAAGCAATGTGATCTCTAGCGTCGGCTCATCGTACGGCGTCGTCTTTGGGCAAGAGGTCAATCAGGCGCGAGTCCTCCCGGGCTCTTTATTTTTTTTTGTGAACGTGCGAAGCACGTTTTTCATTAAGAAGAAGAGAAGTTTGTTACAAAACGACGAAAAGCGACAAGAAAAAAACAAAGCCTAGAAGGCTAAACAAGAAAGGAAACTAAAACCGGCTAACAAGCCAACCGAGACAACGGACGTAGGTTAAAACTAAGGAGCTGGGAACAAGCTCCCGAAAAGAAAGAACAGGAGGAGATTAAAGCCTAAGGGCTGCCCTAGGGTTGAAGAGACTCTGAAGCTTGGAGAAGCCTGCCGCCGACCACAGAGCCGCCTCGTTGATGATTTCCTGAGCCAAAACCACCGGCTGTAGAGCTTGGTATTCAAAGACACGCTTGTTACGTTCTTTCCAAAGCCTCCACGCGACTAAGATTACCAGAGTATCGAACCCACTGCGGAGGGGTTTGACCACTCTTTTACGCGACCGCAACCACCATTCAACAAATGGTGGTTCACCGAATGAGGGAGAAATGTGCTGTAGACCAAGGCGACGCAGTACTCGGGTCCATGTTTCCCGGCTATGCACACAATGTAAGAGCAGGTGGTCCAGAGTTTCTGGTTCTTGAGCACAAAGCGCACAAGTGTCATAGTCCCTCATACCATGGCGTAGTAGCCTATTAGAAGTCCAATTACGACCCAGTAGCACTAGCCAGCAGAAGAACCTGCACTTATTAGGCGCTTTTGTTTTCCATAGCAGGCGTGCTCCCAACACCTCCGTCTGTCCGATGAAGAAGGCGTTGTAGGCACTTGCTGAGGAGAACCGACCATCGACCGTCCATTTCCAACAAAATTGATCCGGCTCATCAGATAAGGCGACCTCAGAGGCTCAGAGGTTAAGCGAACGACGATGAAGAGCTCTAGTATTACTTGGACTGTGTGCGGACCTTGGAAATCCTTTATCCAACGTCTGTTTGTTAGTGCATCTACTACTAGCCTCGTGTTCTGTGTTTTAGCTGACACTCCCGCGACCAGATTGGGTGCAATGGCTTGTAACGACTTTCCTTGACACCAGTTGTCTTTCCAGAAAAGGGCCGACTTACCATCCCCCAGGCAGACTGAGATGGAGTTGTCAAATAAAGCTTGTGCTGTGGCAGTTGTAGATACCGGCAGGCAAGCCCAGGCTCTGTCTGGCTCAACTCTCGCAAGCCAGTTCCATCGCATACGAAGGGCCAAGCCACTGATTCTGAGGTCCCTAATTCCTAGGCCTCCAGACGCCAGTGAACGACATACTTTCGACCAAGCGACCGCACATTGTCCCCCTGAGACCACTTCAGAGCCAGTCCATAGGAATGCTTTCATGATCTTTTCAATCGCATCAATAGCCCAACTAGAGATGCACACCGCAATTGAAAGGTAGATCGGTATAGCTGATAGAGTGTCTTTAGTGAGCGCTAGTCGACCTCCCTTGTTAAGCAAGCGACCCTTCCAAGTTGGAAGCCTGTCAGCCACCTTGTCGACCAGTGGTTGTAGGTCTGACTTAGATAGCTTCCAGATAGATAGCGACACCCCCAAGTATTTACAGGGGAACGACCCAGGTTGGCAAGGCAAAATAGAAAGAACCAAGGCGACATCCTCTTCAGAGCAACGAATAGGGTAGAAGTTGCTTTTGGTATAATTGGTGGCGAGGCCTGATGCTTCATGAAAAATGCGTAGAATTTCGACCATAAGTTGTAGATCCTCCTTGAACGGTGAGATGAAGAAGATAACGTCATCCGCATAGAGTGAAATACGGAAACGCGCCTTGGGGATACCAAGAGGCGTGAACAGCGACCTCGAATCTCCCAGCGCCATGAGGGCATTCAGGGCCTCCATGACTAGGAGGAATAGCATTGGCGACAAGGGATCGCCCTGGCGAAGCCCCCTCGCGTGGCAGATGCGGCGACCTGGGCTCCCATTAAGAAGGATTTTAGTACTCGACGTCGAGAGCAAGAGAGACACCCAATCCCTCCATCGTATAGGGAATCCCATGTGCGTAAGAATCTCCAGAAGGAACGGCCAGGGACCGAGTCGAACGCTTTTGCTATATCGACTTTGAGCAGGATTTTGGGAAGGCGTTTTCTATGGATCGCCTTTGCCAAACCCTGGACATACCTAAAGTTATCATGAATGAAGCGACCTTTGATGAAAGCACTCTGGTTTATTTGGACAAGCTGCGGCTGCAGGGGGGCTAGCCTATTGGCCATTCCTTTGGAGAAGAGCTTTCCGAAACTGTGGATTAGGCTTATAGGCCTATAGTCCGAAACGAGCGCGGGGGTGACCTTTTGTGGAAGGAGAATAAGTAGGGCGTCATTTAGGTGATGAAAACTCCGCCCATCCATTGCCGACAGGGCATTGAAACCAGCGACAATATCTACCTTTATGACAGGCCACGCGGTTTGGTAGAAGCGACCCGTGAAACCATCCGGGCCTGGAGATTTATCTGGTGGAAGGTCCCGGATTATTTGCCAGATTTCGTCTTCAGAAAAAGGAGCAGCTAGTGCTTCTAGAGGCAGGGATGGGATCCCTAATGCATCCAAGTTTAGCCTCAGCGACCTCTCCGCAGAAGCGCCAAGAATGCCATCGAAGAAGTTAAAGGCAGCCTCGGCTTTGCCTTCTTCTGTTACGACCTGTGTTCCATCTACTGTAAAGGAAGGAATAAAGCTCTTCCTTCTCCTATAGGAGGCATGCAGGTGGAAGAATTTTGTGCTAGCGTCGCCCTCCGACAACCAAGATAGGGAGGAGCGTTGGCGGGCAATGGTGCGTTGTAAAGACGTTAAGCCAAGATATTTAAACTTGGTCTGCCGCCTTAGTGTGAGCTCCATAGGAGAGAGAGATCTCGACTCTTGGGCGACATCAAGCCTCAAGATAATTTCTTTAGCGACCTCGACCTTTGTTCGAATACTGCCGACAAAACGGGCACTCCAACTTTGGAGTGAGCGACTGGTTGCCCTTAACTTTTGGTCAATGGTGCGTAATGGATCTTCAATAGGGCAAGGTAGGCTCCATCCTTCCTGTACCGCCTCCATGTACCCTTCAAACTTGGGCCAGATGGATTCAAAGCGGAAGCGACCTTTCGGATGCCAAACAGGGTCAAATTGCATAAGCAGCGGTGCATGGTCAGAACACCTGGAGGAGAGCGCATGTAACATTGACTTCGGGAAAATGTCTTCCCATTCGACCGTAACAAACACTCGATCAATGCGTTCGAGCGTGGCATGTTGCCGTTCATTACTCCAAGTAGCCGACCGTGCAGAAAAATTTCCTTGAGTTCTAAATCATTCAGAACCTGGCGGAAACGACCCATCATTCTCCTGTTAAGCCTTGAGTTATTTTTATCTTCGGCTTTATATATGAGGTTGAAATCACCACAAAGCATCCATGGACCAGAGCAAAGCGGCCCTAAGTCCTTAAGCTCCTGGAGAAACGCCAATTTGTCCGCGACCGGTTACGGTCCATAAACATTAGTGAGACGCCAACTGGGTTGGTTGGGATCAGCCGCTGCGCGGATCCGAACCGAGAGCGAAAACCGACGAAGGATTGGGTTTGTAACCACCCAATCCCCCTTCTTCCAAGCGACAATGATTCCACCCTTTGTGTTTAAAGCAGGCAAGGCGTAGTAATCAAACTCGGTTCCAAGCATTTCCAAAACTAAGGAAGGGGTTACAACAGCGAGTTTAGTCTCTTGTAGACAAAGCAAAGAGACACACTCGGACACGACCAACTCACGCACCGCGGTACGTCGAGATCTTCTATTTAGACCCCGCACGTTCCACACCGACATGTTTAAGGAAGCCATTAAAAGAAACTAAGAAAAGAGACACGACCTAGGAGCTGGACCTATACGCCCTGTTCCTCGACCAGGACATCCACTGAGTAGTTGCTGTTGAGTAGCTCTCCAAGAGCGACACACTCCTCCTCCGTGAGACCACGCTCAAACACCTTCATGTACTGTAAAAAGGAGTCGCAATCCGGGGGCTGGTCACCGGAGATGATTTTCAGGGCCTTCATTAGTTTGTTTTGTGCGGCTGATCTTGCTGAGGGCCTGCACACGTTGCTTCTCGCGGCGATCCGCGGACTGCGTCGAGGTAGACTGGGTGGCGACTTGGCTCGCCGCGGACGTGGCGGAGCGCGTGCGAGCGGTGTCGGTGCCGGTGAGGTCACCATTGCGATGAAATCGCACAGCGCCGCGTCTGGCGACCCCACCGGCGCCGCGGTAGGCGTGGCCGGAGGTGGAGAGGGTGTGTTATGTGGGGCCGAACATATCAGAGGCGTCGCAAGAAGGTCGATGAGGAGGTAGCAGAGTAGTCCGTAAGTTAGAAGGTTGCTTACCAAATTCAGTTGTGTCGATTGTTAGCAGGATTTGTTAGTTCCAGAATTTCAGGAGTGTTAGTCGTGTGCGTTGAGTTAGTTGAGAACAGAGATTGTAATCAGGACGTCTCTATAAATTGGGACGGAATCGTTTGAAGAAAGCAAGCAAGTTATCTCCAACTCTATCTCTCAATCTCCTCTTAAGCTGATGAGCGGGCAACAGCTCTAGTTATCCAACGCCATAACATCTGGTATCACGATCCAGGCGTTCCTTCACCCTGCGCCATGTCCTCCGACGGCAAGGACAAGACCGCCGCCGCCGCTGCCGCTGCCGGTGACACGGCCACCGCGCTCCAAGCCGTTCTCGCCAAGCTCGACAGCCTCGAGATCAAGATCAACGACATCGACCGCCGCCAACAAACCCAGCAAGCGTCCATCTTGCGCCTCGAAACCAATCCACCACCACCACCGCCGCCGCCAACCAGCAATCCACCACCACCACCGCCGCCTCCATTCCACAGCAGCTTTCCGCCGCTACCACCGCTCCATAGCAGCCCACCACCACCACCACCACCACCCCCGACCAACAATAACCCACCACCGCGCGGTTTCGCCCAGTTCGCCACCCACGCGGACACACGGCCCAAGCTCCATAAATTTGACTTTCCCAAGTTCGACGGGCGCGGCGACCCCCTAACCTTCATCCACCGCTGTGAAGCATACTTCCGCGGGTTTCGGGTGTTGGAGGAGGAGAAGACGTGGATGGCATCGATCCACCTGCTCGACAACGCGCAGATTTGGTACATGCGCATTGAGCAAGAACACGGAACACCGTCTTGGCGGCGCTTCACCGAGCTCCTTAATCTCCGTTTTGGCCCGCCCTTGCGCGCCAATCCTCTAGGCGACCTGGCCGCCTGCCGCCGCACTGGAGCCGTGGCGGACTATCAGGAACAATTCCTGTCCCTGCTCGCTCGTGCCGGGCCCCTGACCGAGACACAGCAAGTCCAGCTCTTCACAGTGGGACTACAGCCGCCCATGAGCCTCGACGTACAGATGCAGGCACCGCAGTCACTGGAGACCGCCATGAGCCTGGCGCGATCTTTTGAACTCCGTGATCAAGCTGTCGCGGCGCAATCACGGGCGACGCGCACACCTCACCGTGCCTCGGCTACAGCCCCTATGCCGACACCACTGCCTCTTCCAGCACCTCCAACTACCCCGGCGCCCTCCACGGCCATCGTCGCGGGTCGCACGGTTCGCCGCCTCACACAGGCAGAGATGGATGAACGACGTCGCAAAGGGCAGTGCTACAATTGCGACGAAAAGTACGTCAAGGGCCACAACGACGTCTGCAAGCGTCTCTTCCACCTCGAGCTGCATGATGGCGACGACGCGGATCAAGCTGCGGCAGATATCGACGACGCGCCACTCATCTCCTTATGCGCCATCGCTGGAATCAAGACAAGCAAGACCATGCAAGTGGCGGTACGGATCGGCGCGGAGGTGTTCCAGGCTTTACTCGACTCCGGCTCCACCCACAACTTCATCTCCGACTCCGCGCAGACGAGGTGCAAGCTGAAGGCCACGGTGCGCCCTAACATGTCCGTCATAGTGGCCAACGGCGAGCGCGTGGCCTGCTCTGGAGTGCTCCGCGGCACGACGTTCGTCATCGACGAGGAAACATTCAAGGCCGACCTCTTCGTGCTGGCATTGGGCACCTTCGACATCGTCCTCGGCACACAGTGGCTTGCCACTCTCGGCCCAATCCTGTGGGATTTCAACACACTGGCCATGTCGTTTTGGTGGAACGAGCACCGCGTCGTGTGGCACGGCTTGACGTCCGGCTCCGACTCGCTCCTTCAGGCCTGCACCGACGACAACCTGCTCGCCACGCTCCTCGCGGAGTACGATGATCTCTTCGCCGAGCCTTGTGGCCTGCCGCCTCCCCGCACACGCGATCACCGCATCCACTTGCTGCCCAACACAAGCCCGGTCGCGGTGCGGCCATATCGCTACACGGCGGCGCAGAAAGATGAACTGGAGAAGCAGTGCCGCGCCATGGAACAACAAGGACTAATCAGGCGCAGCACCTCTGCATTCTCCGCGCCGGTCCTGTTGGTGAAGAAACCAGACGGGTCGTGGCGGTTCTGCGTCGACTACCGCGGCCTGAACGAGTGCACGGTCAAGGATAAGTTTCCAATCCCCGTCGTCGATGAGCTGCTGGACGAACTGCACGGCGCCAAGTTCTTCACCAAGCTTGACCTCCGTTCTGGTTATCACCAGGTGCGCATGCGACCAGAAGATGTGGAGAAAACGGCGTTCCGCACACACGACGACCTCTACGAGTTCCTCGTCATGCCATTCGGCCTCACCAACGCACCGGCCACCTTCCAAGCTCTGATGAATGATGTGCTACGACCCTTCCTCCGGCAGTTCGTGCTGGTCTTCTTCGACGACGTGCTCATCTACAGCCCGTCTTGGTCCGCCCACTTGGTGCACCTACGCCTGGTGCTCGACGTCATGCGCGCCAACAAGCTATTTCTCAAGAAGTCCAAGTGTGCGTTTGGCACAGAGGAGGTCGCCTACCTCGGACATGTGGTCTCTGCCTCCGGCGTCGCAATGGACAGCGGCAAGGTGAAGGCGGTGATGGACTGGCCTACCCCACGATCGACACGCACGGTCCGCGGCTTCCTCGGGCTAGCTGGCTACTACCGGAAATTCATCCGGGACTTCGGCGCGATTGCAGCACCACTGACACAACTGCTCAAGAAGGACGGATTCCTGTGGTCCGACGAGGCGGACATCGCGTTCCAGAAATTGAAGCGCGCGCTGACCACGGTGCCAGTGCTGAGCTTGCCGGATTTCTCCAAACCCTTCACGGTGGAATGTGATGCGTCGGGGTCCGGCTTCGGCGGTGTCCTACATCAAGGAGAAGGTCCCATCGCTTTCTTCAGCAAGCCGATCGCGCCGCGACACTGGGCCCTCGCCGCATATGAACGGGAGCTGATTGGGCTCGTACACGCTGTGCGGCATTGGCGGCCGTACCTCTGGGGACGACGCTTCGTGGTGAAGACGGACCATTATAGCCTCAAGTTCCTGCTCGATCAGAGGCTGGCCACCATTCCACAACATCACTGGGTAAGCAAATTGCTTGGTTTTGATTTCACAGTGGAGTACAAGCCGGGCCGCGCCAACATCGTCGCCGATGCTCTGTCCCGCCGCGACTCCGAGCTAGACTCTCTGTGCGCCATGTCTTCCCCGAGCTTCGATATCATGGCGGACATCAAGGCGGCGGCCGACACCGACCCGGCGCTGGTAGCGCTACGCGACCAGATACTCGCGGGTGAATTGGGCGAGCCGTGGGCGCTAACAGCCGGCATCGTCACGTTCCAACACCGAGTCTACATCCCGCCGGCGTCCACCCTACTGCCCATGCTTATCGCCGCGGTGCACGACGACGGCCATGAAGGAATCCAACGAACCATGCAACGGTTCCGCCGTGACTTCCACACGCCGAACATGCGCGCCGTCATCCAGGAGTACATCCGCAGCTGCTCCACGTGCCAGCGCAACAAGACGGACCACCTCTGCCCCGCCGGCCTGCTGCTTCCTCTCCCGGTGCCGACGCAAATTTGGAGCGACATCGCCCTCGACTTCATTGAAGGCTTGCCCAAGGTTGGGGGGAAGTCGGTCATCCTCACCGTCGTCGACAGGCTCTCCAAGTACGCACATTTCATTCCGCTGGCGCACCCGTACACGGCGGAATCAGTGGCCCGCGTCTTCTTCGCCGAGATTGTACGACTACACGGCATTCCAACCTCCATCGTCTCCGACCGCGACCCGGTGTTCACGTCCACATTCTGGCAAGCTCTGTTCCACGCGTCAGGCCCCCGGCTGCACATGTCCTCGGCGTTCCACCCGCAGTCCGATGGTCAGTCCGAGGCTGTCAACAAGATGATCGGTATGTACTTACGGTGTATGACAGGCGATCGTCCTCGCAACTGGGTCCGCTGGCTTCCATGGGCGGAGTACACGTACAACACGGCGTATCACACGGCCCTGCAGGAGACGCCGTTCAAGCTGGTGTACGGCCGTGACCCGCCATCCATCCGCTCCTACGGGCATAGCGCGGAACGTGTCGTGGCAGTGGCGCAGACTATGGCAGAACGCGACGCATTCCTGGCAGACGTTCGCTACCGCCTCGAGCAAGCCCAACAGCACGCCAAGCGCGTCTACAACAAGCACCACCGCGACGTCACCTTTGAAGTTGGGGATTGGGTGTGGCTACGCCTTCGACACCGTCCTTTGGCTTCCGTCTCCGACCAGCAGCGCGGCAAGCTTCAAGCTCGGTTCTTTGGGCCGTATCAAGTGGCAGCGAAGATCAACGAGGTGGCATATCGCCTCGCCCTACCGCCGCGCTCCCGCCTTCATGATGTGTTCCACGTCGGACTCCTGAAGAAATATGTGGGCACTCCTCCAGCATCGCCACCAGCGCTACCTGCTATTCAGAATGGGGCTGCAGTTCCTGCTCCAGAACGCGCTCTCAAAGTGCGCTTATGCCGCGGCGTTCGTCAGGTGTTGGTGCAGTGGGCTGGTCAGCCAGCGTCCTCGGCGTCGTGGGTTGATTTGTCGGAATTTCAACAGTGCTATCCGACATTTCAGCTTGAGGACAAGCTGCTTCTCGAGGAGGGAAGAGATGTTATGTGGGGCCGAACATATCAGAGGCGTCGCAAGAAGGTCGATGAGGAGGTAGCAGAGTAGTCCGTAAGTTAGAAGGTTGCTTACCAAATTCAGTTGTGTCGATTGTTAGCAGGATTTGTTAGTTCCAGAATTTCAGGAGTGTTAGTCGTGTGCGTTGAGTTAGTTGAGAACAGAGATTGTAATCAGGACGTCTCTATAAATTGGGACGGAATCGTTTGAAGAAAGCAAGCAAGTTATCTCCAACTCTATCTCTCAATCTCCTCTTAAGCTGATGAGCGGGCAACAGCTCTAGTTATCCAACGCCATAACAGGGCGACCCCGCCGGCGCCGCGGCAGGCGTGGCTGGAGGCAGAGAGGGCGACCCCGCCGGCACCGCGGCGGGCGTGGCCGGAGGTGGAGAGGGTGGAGGTGGCGACCGGGGCCTGAAGTTGAGGGAGGCCAACGAATCCAGGGAGCCTCGAAGCGTGCCAAAGACGACCGCCATGGGCACCAGCGCGCCCGCAGGAGCCTGGCACCTAGGCGACCGCGAGGGGCGCCGGGGTGATCCGATTGGCCGGGCGAAACCCGGCGGTCCCCCATCGGAATCGGAATCCGTCAGGGTGGCGGGGGGGAGTGCTGGTGGAGAGCTGTCAATGTCGCGTTCCGACCGTGAGTCCCCTCCCCCGTCATGGCTGTGCTTTGGATTAATATAAGGTGACCGCCTGCTTGTATCGCCAAGATCCAACCCGTTCTGGGGATAAATAAATAAGCAAATTGCTTTTTTTTTTTTGGTTGTTGATAAGGACAAATTGCTTAATTCAATGCGGTGGATGGTAATAGTTTTACTCCTAAGTCCTAACCTTTTGCAGCGTCGTAGTATTGGCCAAGGATGGAACCATCAACCATGTTCTCCGTATAAATAAGCATATCATCACTTGATTGAAACCATTTAAAGTACAGTTAGGGGTGGGTGATCTATCGGCTTGCTAATACGCTGGTTATCGCGGCAGACCTGGACTATCGAGGCGAGGGGACGAATGGCCGGAGTCGGATCTAGAAGCAGCTGCTGGCCGATGCAACGTAGACAGAAATGGCGGAGCTCCCAGGCGGAAGGCGCTCGCCGGCGGAAGAATCCCAGTGAATGTCTCTTGCAGGAAGAGAGAGAGGTCAACAGCTATGCCGCGCTTATGGGGTACCTGCTGCTGGTGGTGAGGGGGTTGGGGCTACTGGTGCTTACTTGGTCCACTGTGGTCCTGCTCGGCGGCTTTGTGCCTGTGCTTCGCAAAAAGGATTTCTGGTGTCTCATGGTCATCACCCTCATGCAGACAGCCGGGTTAGTCTCTACCTCTTCATCGTCTGTTGTTTCCTTCCTGTCAGTCGAGCAAGCGTATTTCAAGATGCATAGTACAGTTTTCCTCCAATTTCCTCCAAAAAGAGAGATACTACATACAGTTGTTCATTTACGCTTCAAGCTACTGAAGGCACTTAATTTATCACCTGCCCATATCATGTATGTACACATATCTTGCCAAATTCCTATATATGGGGCCATGTTACGTTCTTTCTGATGTGTTATAGATAGAAAGATGGACGACTGAAATTCAGTGGAATCTCTCGTTTTTTTGAAACCCCAAACAGTCTTTTTGTCAGTAACCTGGCAATATATAGTATACACTTTCTTAATATTTTTTTTGCGAGTGATACACTTTCTTAATTCCTTTATGACAAGGTAATAATATATTGCTTTGTCCTGATGTATCTCGAACTGACAACAGGGTCTTCAATGTCGGTCAGATCAAAAAGTTTAGCTACAACATTGACAGGTTAATGCTAGGCCTTGTATCTAGTCTATCTGCCATGCTAGCGCCACAGGATACGCATACGCCGCTCTTTATGCGCTGGAGAAGATACGTCCTAGGTGCGGCAGTCCTGGTTGCGGCGCTGCTGTTCCTCATTGTACTGGTTCCTCTTCTACCGCTTTACACGTCTGGGCTGTACATCTCCACCGCAGTCGCCATGGCGCGTCTAGCGCAGCGCGATTACGGCGAAGAAGCGGACGGAAATCTGAAGCCGGCGCTGGACGGCCTCTACTCTGTAGCCTTGGTCCAGGGTTTGCTCTTCGCTGCCGGCGACATCTACGAGCTTGCGGACAAGCAGCTGGCGCATTCCGTGGCCCAAAAATACGGCTCGCCGGATTCCGGAGGAAGGGCGGTTGCCTTGGACTACATACGCGACACGAGAAGCGTGTGCGACGAGGACCCGTCGTCATCGTGGAACGGATCAGATAGGAGGAACGTGATCACGTACGCGGTGAGCTTGGCGGAGTCCAGATCGCCCGGCAATTTCGCGGCTGGGGCGAGAATCCTAGACATGCTCATCAAGCAGCAGACAGCAGCCGGTTACAACAAGGATGGGGATCCGTTCGAGCTCCTAGCACACCGCATGCTGATGAAACAGCTGCTACTGCCGGCATCCTCCGGCCACGTAATTGGTAACTTGCTCTGCGCATTGGGTCCACGAAGCCAGTACGGCTCGGAGATGAGGGTGCGCGCCGCCAGGATCGTGGCGTTCCTTGCCACCGATCTCCATCTGGAGCAGTTCCCACAAGGGATTCAGTTCATATCCTCTTTGCTGCAGCCCTCTCCTCCACAAGATGATGATGATGATGATGACAAACTGCCCCTGGACACATACGAGCTTGACTGGGAGCTCGATATGATTGATGAGCTGGGTGAGAGGTACCCGTCCCCTCCTCTACCCCGTCGGGGTCGTAACAACGATGTTGAGGAGGAGGAGGACCATGGCCACAGAGTACTGATGCTGCAAGGCCTGCGCATCCTCCGGAAGCTCGCCGTCCACGAGGACAACTGCAGAGTCATCAGGAGAACCAGGGGCCTTCTCTCCAAGGTGATGGCGCCTGTTACCTGTGACCTGCTCCATGTGATCGATCATGGTGCATGGTCCAACGTAGTGGAGGGATCACTGAGGACAATGTCCCAGTTGCTTGTTGTGACTGTGCCTAGTAGAGAGACTGCCATGGAGGAGCTGGGTCGTGACATCAAGGGAGCAGTCACCGCCATGGAGAGGATCCTCGTGTGTGACGAGTGTGGCCATAGTCTGCAAAGCGTAGCCACTGAGTTGCTCACGCGACTATACCTGGACACATCTGCGAGCATGGACACCAAGAGCAGAGACAAATTCGTTAATATGCTACTAGACTTCTTCTTTGAAGCAAAGTGTCCAATAGACACCGCAATGGCTTATAGCGAAG
This sequence comes from Eragrostis nindensis, assembly GCA_012490785.1. Taxonomy (NCBI): domain Eukaryota; kingdom Viridiplantae; phylum Streptophyta; class Magnoliopsida; order Poales; family Poaceae; genus Eragrostis; species Eragrostis nindensis. The sequence continues at coordinate 462,352 of JAAXCT010000376.1, read as the reverse complement.
AAACGGAGGGAGACAAGGAAAAATATGAAGCTGAAGCAGAGAAGAGGGTACAGCGCGGAGAAATTGCAGCTGGAGCACTGATGAGGCTCTCTTTCGAAATGGAAGGCAATGCCATGGTTACCTTGAAGGCAAATGTCTCTATTGTTGATAAACTCTGTGCAGTACTTATAAACATCAGAAACAACACATACGGGCCAATAGCTGCAGCAGTGATTTTGGAGACTCTATGTACTGATAAGCATACCAATGATGACAAACGCCTCAAGAATACCATGATTGAGGCGATGGGAAAGGTAATAATCCATGACAAATAAATGCCATTTCTTTTGTTGCCAACATTGTATAGGGCTATCCTGTTCCTGACTCAAATCGTATATCCATATCTCTATGAAGCTGAAAAAAACATGCTCTAACCGTTTTAGGTGTTGGAAGAAATTATACTTTGCGTGACACACTCAAACAACGTACAAGCGAAAAACGAAACTACTCAAGTTGGGCTCTCGGGGCCAGAACTCGACATAGAAAACCAGTGTGGCGGTGCAAAAGACAGAGAAAACAGCCGGGGTGTCAGCTCTTCGTCGGGCAACCTTTTAAATGCGAAACGTCGGGATGATGAGGCATTCATGAAACTCTTTACTCCTGTCTCGCTGTCCTTTTGTGTCAAGGTATGGGACACATTTTTCTGTGCAGATGAAGATTTGGCTCGTCACCTGGAAGCAATCGCCAGAAGAGGTGCTGCCCTTGGAAGCTTTCCGAGGACGCTCATGGAGATGGTAGAAAGATACAGTCGTCGTCCCACGTCCCGCAACCTGGCCCTGTTGAAGGTTATCAGTAAGATGGTGATATCAATGATGAAACACAGAGGTAAGTACACCAGTGAAGACCTTGATAGCTTGATAGAAGCATTGTCCCGTGCTTCCAGTTCCATGTTGGATCTCGACAGTACCATAGTTTTAGCTAGCTGTGACGACCGTGCAAGGACACTGGAGAAGATGCTGAAGTACGGAACAGAGAAGCCTACCCGGACTCTCACTTCCCTCGTGAAAGAAGCACACGAACTTGTGGACAAAAAGAAGGCAGAAGAATTGTCCATCGAATAGACTATATTCATTATCCTTGGGCTGTTATAGGCAACGCAGAGTCCAGACAGTAAACTCATCATTGGATATTATTGCCAATTTGCCATTGAGGTGTGTTCGTCAGATTCTGTTCTCCCGATAATAAAACAAACATTTATGCAGTATTTTGTTCCCTTCGATTTCAGCTGGATGGCTTTTTTTTTTTGGGACCGTTTCAGCTGGATGGCTGAAAACTTTGTGATAAGAACATTGTGTGTGATAAAACAGAGGCTGAAACAGAGGCTAGTCAGGGCCTTCTTCCTCAACGTAGGTCAGATTTTAACATTGGGTCAGGATTGTGACCAAGGGTGGGCGTGGTTAACCCGTGGAGCGAACCGCTCCGAACCAGTAGATCCAGCAGGCAGCCGCGGGGCCCCATGTGGAACCATGGTTTGTTTATGGCATGATCCGTCGTTCCAATGGTTATCACGGGTCGCTCCACATAATAGAGCTTTGCGTCTTCGTCTGCTTGCCGGTTGCTACTACCTTCCCGTGTTTGCCGGTTGCTACATCTTCCTGGACTTGCCAAGTAGACAGTCCAACAAGAGAGTTTTGGAGCTGGTTCCATGGGTCACGGTCACACAGGATCAATTCGTCGAACAACTGATGCTCATTCAATTAACAGCACGACAAAGCAAAGGATCGGGATGCCATGAACCCACAAAAGCAAAGAATCGCATAACGTTGCTCTGCCGCATCCAAATACTTGCAAGTCCGCCGGCCACGGCGTCCTTGAGCGGCTAGTCGCCGGGCACCGGCCGCCGCCGCCGCCGGCGTCCTTGAGCGGCGAGTCGCCGGGCACCGGCAGCCGCCGCCGCCGCCGCAAGACTCGCAGAAGCGTTTCCGTTCCATGCTACTGCGGATGGGGACGGGACGACTCGTCGATTGGGCGCTGGCGGACAGCTTCGGCGATAGAGATGGGTCGATCCACCCGACCCTAAGGTTGAGCGAGTTCTGAACCAGTCGACCCGGAGTCATATCCACGAGTACCCATTGGAATCGTATATGTGGGGCGGTTCCATGATCCAGTGGTCCGACCCTAACCACGCCCATCGCGAATTGTGACAAAACAGAGGCTGATCGAGTGCAATACTCAGAGCGTCAGCTTCATGCACCAAGTATGTCCAGGGCCACGACGGGCATAATTTGAGGACCAAAGAGTTACAGGTTCTGAACATTAGTACTTCCGTCGACGAGAAATTTGTGGCCACCGCCGGATCAGTCACGCGCGTCTCCTCATGCAGTCGGTGGAATGTTCATGCGCAACGTGAGCTCAAGCATCGGCTCGTCGTCCGACGTCGCCGGCGCCATGGCCACGTCGGTTCTTCGCCCTCGATGGCGGAGTCGTCGTCTTTGACGAAGAAGTCGATCAGGCGCAAGTCCCCCATCGACGCCGCCGCCTCTTCCTCCTGCAGCTGCTGATCCTGGAAGCCCACGCCGGCTGCCGCCTCCGTCGACGACGCCGAGCCACCCATGGCTTCTCCAAAGAGCCGGAAGTCGTCGTCGTCTTCCTCCGAATCCGAAGTCCACCCGGCTCTGCCAGCCATGGTTTCTCTCCAATCCCGGGCGATGCGCTCCTCGTCCGGCGGCTCGAGGAGGCGGCGCTGATATTCGGCGACTTGCTCGTCCAAAACCTGAGCGAGAAGCAGTGTATCCGGATCCCACGAGGGGACCTCCTTGGACCCTGTGATGGCTTCTCTCAACATCTCCATGTCGTCGTCCACTCCTGCCGCTCCATGCCTTCGGTTGCAATCTTCTCGAGAATAAGGTAGCGTCGCAGCTGCGTTTGCCTCCAATAAGATCGATTGGTAATTGGTAGATCCTCCCTCCACATTTATAGACCAGATCGGAGATGGCAATATGATCGACGTGACTCCGACTCGGACCAGCGGCTCGGGCAACCTCCTCAGCATCTGACATCCATTCTCTTCCGTAGTTGTTTTCATGATTTCATCAATTGCCGTGCATTAGGACGGTTTCTAAAATATTACACCCACTTATATTGAATTTCAAACACATATCAAGCCATCAAAAGATGGTCATGAAACATAATGTAGCGTATGACTATACTAAAAAAAATAAAATCAAACAAGGTAAAATGCATGTCTAGAGCATATTGGTGGACGATCATGCATATATAAACCAAAATGTGTCGTAATGTTGTTCACATGACTCTCTTTTATAACACGATTTATACTGTCACAACATTACATCTCTCCCCCCCAAGTAAAAATCAGCAAGTTAGCTTCTAGCCGAAGTAAATAGATGGTTGAATTTAGTATGAACTCTAAGCTTAGGTTCTGAAGAAGTTTCAGCTGTGCCAAATATGATGTATCTATCTTTCAAAAAACAAACAACCTCGCCTCGGTCTTAAGGAAAAAAAAAAACAGCCTCGTCTCTAAGAAGCAAGCCAAAAGCTTAGGTTCTGAAGAACTTTCAGCTAGCTGTGCCAAACATGAAATATACAGGATAGTCACCTTTGGTATTATACTCAAGATGAAATATGCAGACAGAATACCTGCACTCCATAATTAAAATAAAATAAAGTAAAATCTCTAACATGATCAGTTCCAGTGGCCGTGACCATGGGGATCTGTTCTCCACAAGGACGTTCTTCATGTACTCGGTGGTGGAATGTTCATGCGCAACGTGAGCTCCAGCACCGGCTCGTCGTCCGACGTCGCCGGCGCCATGGCCACGTCGGCTTCCCCCTCGACGGCGGAGTCGTCGTCTTTGGCGAAGAAGTCGATCAGGCGCAAATCCCCCATCGCCGCCGCCGCCGCCTCCTGCTGCCGATGATTCTGGAATCCCACGCCGGCTGGCGCCTCCGTCGACGACGACGTCGAGCCACGCATGGCTTCTCCATAGAGCCGGAGGCACGGAGGAACTCATCTTCGCCCTCCTTTGTCCACCGGGGATTGGCAGGGCCAGCCGAGATTTCTCTCAAGTCCCGGGCCATGCGCTCCTCCCACGACTCGAAGACAACGGGACATGCGAAGCTGCCCGTATATACAAGCACTCATCCACCTGAAGAAAAAAATATAAGAAGCTGCTACCTTTACAAGCCTGAAAAATAATTTGTTTACACAGTCGACCATCGATGCAGAAGTAACAGAGCATTTGTTGCTTCCTCAACCGACGCTTTTATGCCGATGTCGATCATACGATGCACATCTGCAGTGCGAGTAGCAGATGCCGTCGTACTGATGCCGTGCGAGCACCTAGCAGACATCGCATATCCTGCACGCCACATTCGATCGAAATCAAGTGAAAAGGTAACCATTGCAGGTGTATCCCTCGAAGACAGAGCCTTCGGGCAGCAGCTCCCGCAAGATGTCCTCCAACGACGGCGGCTTCAGCTGCTGCTTCGGCGGCGGCCAGCAGCCGCGCCCCTCCTTGCGGCCGTGGACGACGCCGACTGCTCCCGCCGACTCCGCGATGGTGGCCGGAACAACAACGACAACCGCGTGGTCGTCAAGACCCATCGACTCTGCGCCTTCCGGAGCAGCGGACGGCTCTGGCCGGGGACGGCCGTCGTGCCGCGTCAGGCCTTGCATCGACACCTCCAGAGATGACGGCTGCCATTGATCCATGACGGCGGCTTGACCTTGGCCAATAGCCGGACTGGGAGGAGATGGAATACAGTTTTGGTCTTGTATGAGTCGTTGTAGTCCCGTGTCGTGCTGCCTGTATTTATAGTAACGCACATCCATCTACGTCTTGTACTAATTGTAAACCGGTACGAGATCGGGGTCCGATTTCGATTTGGAAGTCAGACATTGCGCGTCTAGCTCTTCGGTGCTTTCACGTGGGACATAGAAGCCTCGTGGTTACGTACAGTTTGATGGCCGTGTAATCGGCGCCTTGTACTGTACTACTCTCTAACACATTGCGGCGTTGTACCTGGTGCTGCAATGTGCAAAGCTAACGCAGTGCAGGTACGCACGCAGCAAGTTGCTGTTGTTAACAGCAACAGAGATGCACTACATGTCCAGAAGTTCAATAAAAGCCGATGCCGTCAAACAACATCAGAGCCGCAGTCTCCAACAACCTACAAGTACAGAGCACGCTGCATTCATCAGGATAAATCACGCAAGAATAGGTTGTAATCAACTTTCTGAGTAATCAATAAACTAGCGAGATGGCCCGCGCTAATAGCGCGGCTAGTCTAAGAGTAATATTTTTTTTCAAATTTTTTATGAAGTGATATCGCTCTTAAAAACATCATTGGGTTTGGCTATGTGTATGTTCTTGTTTACCACTTCCAAGTATTCATATGCATTTTGAGATGTTCTAAATAAAGGCTCTACAATAGGACCTGTGTGACATCCCGGGTGGCCAGCACCAGCAATAGCTGGGCAGCCCACCATAGTTCCATTCTACCCCCGTAGAACTGGTTTCTCTACTGGAAACTGATGGTGCAAGCCCTCTTATCAAAAAAACAAAGAGGGAGAGAGAGAGGGTGAAGGCTCAGCAATGGTCATGTTAATTTTTTTATTCGATGTCGGCTCATTCGTGGTCCCAAAGCTTAAAATGTGGCAAAGCCAGAATTAATGACACACAAATAATGTGATCGAAGTCTGACCTACCAGCTCGCTATTCATGATTCTTCTGACTCTTTTTTTTTCGAAAGACCCGGTACATTGCCGGCCTTCTGACTCCCTTTCATGGCTGTGTATATATGAGGATTTTGACGCATCTTTCACTATTAGTGATCCTATTTCCACTTTTCTGTCTTCAAAACTTTAATAGATAAACACATTTTGTTCAACATCCTTGCTATTTCTTTTGGTGCTTCAAATTTACCTGAATTGAGTGTATTGATCAAAAGTGTGATACATTATGATAGATATGTTTAACTCCACTATTCTTAGCTCACATAGGATCAGCGCAAAAAGGTGATATATATCATAATGTTTGGGATCAAATCAGAATCTATAGTAGTGGTACCTCTACTTTAGCGATCAGCAACAACCTGCTTCACTGCAGGGGTGAAGCTAGGTGAGCCATCCCGAGTGCACCGACAGTTAAAATGAAAATTTCAGTGAAATCCTTCACATTTTCACCTTATGTGCACCATCTAGAAACTCTCATGAGCTTTCAATGGGTGTTCGGAGCGCTAGCCTCGTCACTGCTTCGTTGCCTGACGGGACAACCACTCTTGCCTGATCACATGGTTGCAGTATAACTACCATTGACTCATGTGCATGCAGAACATGTCTCCGTCCATCAAACTGGCCCTTGCAAAAATCTACCTTACTTAATTTGAGCTGTAACCGGGCGTGACCTTTTTCTTTCCTGGTAAATCATTGGACTTCCCAAATACCGGGTGTGACTTTTTTCTTTACTGCTAAATCCATAGACTTCCAAAATAACTGAAGATATAGATTAACATGCGCTTGTATGACTTTAATTTGTTTTCTCTAGTTAACGCGTAGGCGCTATCCGAGTTAATGTGTAGATACTATCTACCGTGTGGTGCTTCGTTTTGTTTCCTATACTAACTTCCAAAATAACCTGATGACACGGATTAGCATGGGACTTCTCCAATCCGTGAGAAAATCAAGCTTCCAGTTTGTTTTAATATTTTTATTCCGAAAATTATACCATCATGGTTGTATTTGACTTGTACTCTTTCGTTTTTATATTTTTTATTCCGAAAATTATACCATCATGGTTGTATTTGACTTGTACTCTTTCGTTATTCTAGACCGTTAGATGTTCATAAAATCCAACGGCTCGTAGCTTTTCTTTTTTTTCGATTAACGTGGTAATTTCGTAGTCTTGAGAACGAACGTGGTGGCTTCTTTTTCTCTTCAAATACTAAGATAATAGATATCGCTCTAACGCCGACCACCCGCATGCAGTGGCCTTGTCGGCCGGCCGGCCGCCACGACATCAGAGAGGCCTCGACGGCCGCGTGGCCTCGCATCGGTGGCCAGCGATCCTGCCTCGCCGTGGCCAACGTGCCGGGTACCTCCGGGAGTCCATGGCAGATCCTGCACCCAGATGAGATGATGGCCACCAGCAGCCGGCGAGCCGAGCAGTTCTGGGTCCGAGGCTGGGGCGGGGCGCGCATCGACACACCCGCTAGCTTCCACGGCTGCGACGTCATCGTCGGCGCACGCCATATGACCTATGTGCGCGTCATCTTTCCTCGTGCCAGGAAGGATGCCGCCCTCGAGAAGGCTCGGCGAACGAGTACCGCAGGAAGGCCTCCGCGGTGACGTGCCGTGGGCAGAGTCCGTTGAGGCGGGGCCTCCCCGGCAGCCGGTGCGATGAGGCCGCCAACTCCTGTTGGTACATTGTTGGTGCCGCTATAAGGCGTTGCATGTAGTATAGTACAGTCGTGTGACCAATTGTTATGGCTTCTGTAAGGGTTAACATCTATGCTCTATGGGGGAAAAAAAAGGTGTATAAATTGCCAAGAGTTTCTCTATAATTTTATTTATAAAAACACACACAGAGGGTAACTTAGATAAATGAATTTATCATGTTTTGTATAGTATTGTAACATATAAGATTATTGAAAGTAAACCTTCGTATTTTTTTGGTGCTTGTAGAGGAAAGGTACTTAATAGAAAAAAGAGACTAGCCCTACGAATATAAGCTTTTTAGAGAGTCACAAGAGCATTTATCGGATCATAAAAATATTATAATCATTGGTCAAGAAAGCTTGGAACCCAGCCAGCCAAGCACTCAATAGCGGTACATGACGAAGATAGCGTCTCTGCGAACATGAGAAACTAGCATATTGCTACAAATAGTTTTGAGCCCATGTCTAAGCATGCCATCACTAACCGGTTTCGATCCTCTGATTTCATCGGTCACCATGTTCTCGTCCTCTGGTGCCCAGCAAGACCATCAGGGCACTATATTAATGTTTGAATTTAGAAGTTTTATATTATAGTGGCATGTATATAGAAACAAAATATGTACTATGCAAGAAGAGATGCATATAGATGTATATCGCTTGATTCGTCTTGATAGCCTAGATTTTCATATGGACTCGAGTCTGCATCCAGCCCGCATTCGCAGTCTGGGGTTGGCTTACCATGTCCTCCGCGGTAGACTGCGATTTGTTGCCTTTCCTGCAACACCTTCTCGGAATTGGAATTGCATCACGGCCATTGCTGCTGGCTTCTCATGGGGTAAATGTGATGTCATGCTCATTCTGGGAGGGGGACATGCCCCCTCCCCACCCCCATGTGAATGGTGGTCATTGTGTTGTTTAGTGAGCATGAAATTCTATTTGGATGCTCCTCTCTGTACCTTAGTAATGGATGATGGCTTAACGGTGAGGAAATGTACAGTGTGTCTCGGCTTTTTTGGTGCTTTCATGTGGACATAGCAGCCTCGTGATTACAGCTTGATGGTTCTGTAATACACTCCAACACATTGCTGCATTTTACCCGGTGCTGCGATACGCGAAGCAACAGCAACAGAGAGATACTAGATGGTCAGAAGTACAGAGATCGATACATTTGTACTGACGACACCTCGTTGCCCGTCGGTATTTGTCCCTTCAAACAAGAGTTGTTGCGGTGGTACCCGTTGAACAATGATGAGAGAGCGGGTCAGCGAGCCTCCTATAGAGCCCTGGCAACCTGCTGGTGACGAACTAAAGTCTCCCACAACCTGCAACACGCAGCATTCATTCATCCATCGGGAATAAGATCACAGGAGATTACAACTTACAAGATGCGTGGAAAGTTTAGCTAACGGCGAGCACCCGCAGCAAGCATCCTTGTTGGCCGGCCGGCGCAACATCAGAGAGGCCTCCACGGCGGCGTCGCCCGCCCAGGTTGTCGACGAAGCTCATCGTAGCCGCGTCAGTGGCCAGCGATCCTGCCTCGCCGTGGCCAACGTGCCAGGTATCAGGAGCTCCGCGAGCCGTGGCAGATCCTGCGCGTGTGGCGCACGGCGCACGACTACCCGGGATCCCGGATGATGGCCAGCAGCGGCTGCGCGCTGGTGAGCCGAGCACTGTTTCTGGGTGGGAGGGTGGTCGCTATTTCAAATAGCGACCGCCGCTTGGGTAGATGAAAGCCATAAGATCAGATACGTGCGGCCCCGATTCGCAGGGGGGCCATCTTGACTAGTCGTTTCCTCGTCTCGGAGCCAGAGGGCGGCGGTCAACGGTCATCGCGCGAGTGCATAGCGTCACGGCGAAGCTCGACGGCGAGCGCGGTGCTCCAAGACAAGGACGGCGGCGGAGAACGCCTTCGGGAGCTCTCTGGGCGGGGGTGTAACAGCCCAAATTTCAAATCAAAAGTAAAATGGAATAAAAATCACTCTGATTTTGAATTTTGTTTATTTCTTTCCTCCTCATCAAATTTTAGAAATAAAACTAACAAAACTAATTCAAACTTAGTTGAATCTGAAATTTTCAAAATATAAAATCTATGCTCAAGTGTTTGCTTCATTTAAAGTTCACTAAATATTTGAACCATTTTGAATTTTACGACAAATTAAAATAAATGTATGTTAGACAATTCATCTTGAATTCAAAATCTTGAATTTAAAATTTGCACAAATATCACCATATTCATTTTTGGATTTACTGGTTTTATTTGGATTGTTTGTTGAAGTTGATTTCCTTTCCCAAATTTGAATTCTATTCAAATTTGAATCCCTCAAGTCCCATAAAAGAATAAACATATTATTCCTTTCCCTAAATCACTTTGGGCCCGAATCCTCTTTTCTTTCAGCCCAGCCGGCCCTCTTCCCTTCCTCCTCTCTTTTCTTTTCTCCTCTTGCCGACCCAGCCCACTTTCCCTTCTCCTCTTTTTCTTTTTCCGCTGAGTGGGCCGCGCCCTTCCTTCCTCCCTCTGGCCTGCTACGGCCCATTGCAGCCCGGCCCATGTCGCCGTCATCTCCCTCCTCCAGCTCACCACCCTCTTGATCTCTCTCGCCATCGCCGCCGTCTTCTCTCTCTCCCTCACCAGTCGCTATCCCCGGCGCTGTAGCCACGCGCGCAGGACGTCAGCACTCGTACGGGGCGGCGCCGCAAAGTTGACTTCGCGCGGACCCGAGAAGATAAGGCCGCCGCCATTTGTTGACCTCATCGGATAAGGTCCGCCGCCATTGACCGGAGCCGGAGCTTCTCCTCGAAGCCTCCCCTCTCCTCTCCGCCTATAAAAAGGGGTGCGCGACGGGTTCCTCATTCTTTCCCCGCTCACAACTCTCCCTTCCCGAGCTTCCGTCCACTTTGATTTCCTCTTTTCCCCATCTCGCTCCATCGACGGCCACCGGCCGATTTGCCGCCCTGACGATGTGCTCGCCCGTCTACCTCGTGCGATAGCAGTGTCGTGCTCCGCTGACTCGCTCGGACTCCTCCGAGCCGCTCGAGGAGCACCAGAGCCACTCCCTCGTCGGTCATCGCCCCCGCAAGCCGCTCCTCTCCGTCGCCAGCCTTCTCCACCACTTCCCGTCGTCTACAAGCTTCCCTGGTGAGCTCGCCTCCCTCCCCTCTCCCTCCAGAGCATCTTCTCGTCGAGAATGGCCCACCGGGTCGCCGGGATGGCCAACTCCGGCGAGCCGCCCCTGGCGCCGCCGTCCCAGTCGCCGCCGGCCACCGCCTTCCCGCTCCCGACCACCCTCAGCCGTTCATCTCCCAGCCAACGGTCCAGATTAGGTACCTCTTCATTTGTGTAACCGGTCCACCGTGGACTCGTGAACCCGCTCTACAGTTCCGGTCCACAGTTCTCGTGGACTCGGTCTACGCCTTTTCCAATACGAAAATAATTCCAAAATTCCAGAAAATCCCGGACCCGGTACTTTTTACAGATAAGCCCCTGACCTTTATGATAATCCTGTTTAGGTCCTGCCTTTTTACACAAACACCCCCATACTTTTTCATAATTACCTTTTAGTCCCTACCTTTTTATACCAAGGTCCCTAAACTTTTCCATAATTACATATAGGCCTCTAGAACCTTTCTGTTTTGATAGATAAGTCCCTATAACCTTTCTGTAATTGCAAACAAGCCCCTAGAATCTTTAAATACCCATAACTTCCCATCCGAAGCTCCGTTTTGAGCGATTCTTATGCTCACGCGTTCGTAGAAACGCGAGGTACCTCATGGTACTGTTCTTGAAGCCATAGAAGGTATCTACAAACCATCAATGCCTAGATTCCTCCTTCTTTCAATGTACATTCATCCCGGCCAATCAATTGCCACTGATCTTGTCGAGCACAAATATTCTTTTGCTTTATGGTGTTGAATCTAGTCAATCCCGCCGTATCATTTCACATCGTTCAATCAAACCTAATCCCATGTTGCCACTAACCGCCACCTTACCTTGTGGATTTATCGATCTTGTGTTTGTGAGGTCTTTCATTGGATCTTTTTGGAATTATTGCTCATTGCTATTTCAATTGCCACCATGCATTCATATCATGCATGCATGCCTAGATTATATACGCCTCTGCATCTGCTCGTCCTTTCCCGAACCACCCATGATCTTTAATAGAAATAACTTAGAGTTTATATAATAGATATGCACGCAATCACCGTCAATACAGCATGTGCATCTCACCATCCTTACCCTAAGGTTTTAGTAAATAAAGTTTCATGCCAAACCCTGCACCCTGCTTCTTCTAAGAGAAATTAGATAATTAATAGTTTGTCTAGGTGAATATGGCCCTTATAAGGCCATGATTAAAACTTGTAATAAATAATCTTTCATAAATAAATATGCATTGCATAAACATAGCCGTTCTTATTGGAGTTTTATCGATTCTTATTGGAGTTAATTGGATCTTATTCGGCTCTTTTCGTTCTTTATTTCCTTTGCGGTAGTTTATTTATACGTTATATTTCTATGCGCTAGCTTACGCGAGATTCGAGGAAGAGTCAGAAGAATTCAAAGAAGATAAAAAAGATCCAAGCTTCGAGGACCAGTTGAAGAATCCAAGCCCAAGGACGAGTCAGAAGATACAAGCTTAAAAGGAGGACTCGAAGACATCAACTTCGACGGAAGAACTTGAAGATCCAGAAATTGAAAGATTAGGATAGCGTTCTTCAGGCAAGCTCTACTTCTCCTTGATCATATGATTGAACCTACTGTTTTTCGCAATGCACCTATATGGCCTGTTCTCGTACTATGCATTACTTGTTATTTTACTGATTGCGTAGTTATAGTCCTATTTGCTTACTGATATTAATGCCATTATTTAGGCATTAAGACAGGAATCCTTGTATACCATTGTTTACCTGTCACCTTGTTAACCTTAGGATAGTTCCATCATTTCTATGATGGCACGTTCACCTTGTTACTAGACTGCTTAGGACCCCTCGCAATGTTTCTACATTGCCACACCTTACACACATATATGCTTTACAACTGTGTTAAATGAGTTTGGTGGTGTGCCTGGTATTTGGGGTTGGGAGTAGCACAACCGTGTTAGGTGATGATGATGGAGACAGTGATGGGATGGTTGGATTGCGGGCAAGGCCATTAGGAAGTGATTGATGGCGTGAAGGATTGTGTGATCGTCCCCTAGTGCGGGAGACATGGTGCTTGCCCGGCCACATAAGGACCGGTTCATTCAACCTTTAACAAGATGATTCTCGTACAACCACGGAACCTGTATGGGAAGGACTTACCCTACCTTCTTGGTGCCTACCACTTCGATCCACCTGGAGGGCAGTAGCGCAAACGAGCAACCAGGAGAAGACTCCGGAGTTTGTATTGTTTAGGAGCTCCGGCCCGAGATCCCCACATTAAATGTGCTGTGGTTCCACATGAAGACTATTGTAGCCTTATGAAAAGCCCCTGGGTTGGTTCGTAGGTGGCATTGTGTGTGGTACTCGGAGAAGATGGGCTAGGCGTTACGTATCCTCTAGCTAAGGGTGCGTAGCCCGTGGGGAAAGATGTACAACCTCTGCAGAGTGTAAAATTCATCCGGATGGACGTTGTCACGGCATATGACGCATCTTTGTTGAGTTTCGATATGATTAGCCACCTCTCATTCCTTGAAGTGTGAGTGAGCAGTAGTCTGCTCGTGTTTTGGAAGTGATGGCATGGATGCCGGGTCGGTATGACCATCGAGGTCAGAAGGCCCAACTAAAACTTGGGAACTGGCGGGAATGCTTCATACTCCCCCAGGGCCAACCAACTAAAATATTGACAGTTACTTCTCTGTTTTATCTAAGAGTCCCTTCACTTGCTTTAGTGAACCTTGCATAAATTTTGCTTGCTGCAAATGAACCATACAGCCTATTCCTTGCTAAGAACAAATATGCATATATATATACCCCTTGTGTAGTGTAGGGCTTGCTGAGTACCTTATGTACTCACGTGTTTGTAATTGTTGGTTTAGTAGGAGAAGACTTCGTAGAGAACGACGACGATTGGGTTTTCGGTTCTGCTTCTCAAGTTTGCTTGTGGCATTGGGCTATGGTTTCCGCTGTCTGCTTCACCTCTAGTGGGTCGGATGTACTTGGATAGTTTGAATCCTTGTCGTACCGCCACTAAGGGTTTTATGTCAGGTATCTTACTTATTTATCTATTCGAAGTATGCTTTTGATTATCATATCTGTGTTCTTGTGCGTATCAGCTACTGATCCAGGGACTGATACAGGATACACAGTAGATTCCAGAAATGGGATCTGACAAGAGGCATCGCTGGCGCCTGGCGTGACGAGTCGGAGGAGGACCTATGTGATGGATGTGATGCGGCAGCGCGTCATTGTCTTTCCTCGTGCTCGTGCCAATGCCATGGATGCCGCCTCGAGAAGCTCGGCCTTGCCGGCGAACGCGCTCCGCAGGAAGGACTCCACGTACGAGGTGTACGTGGGCAGGGTCGATTGAGGACGCAAGATAGTCGCCTTGCCTTGCGATCAAGGCGTCGTGACTCGTGAGGCGCCGCCAACTCCTTTTGGTCTATGCTCTGTTTTATTGTTGGTGCTCCTATACGGTGTTGCATGTAGTATAGAACGGTCATGTGACCAATAAGTTAATGGTAGAAACGCCGCTTATTCCTGTTAGGGTTAAAATAAGCCCTATGGAAAAGCAGGGTATATAATTTTTGCCAAGAGTTTGGCAGGAAAAGAATCCTTAGAATAGCTTTCAATTATTTTCATCACCTCTTTTTGCCGTGTTTCTCTATAATTTTATTTATACAAAACATATAGAGGTTAATTTAGATAAATTAAATTTACCATGTTTTGAGTAGTATTGTAATATTAAAATGTAAAGCTTAATAATGTTTCCGATGCTTCTAGAGAAAAGATATTTATATAAAAAATACCAGCCCTACGAATAAGGTGCTTATAAGTTTTTTAGGTGAATCGCAAAGAGCATCGTATCATAGCAAGATTATAATCACTGGTAAGAAAGTTTGGAACCCACCAAGCACTCAATAGCAAGTATAGGATGGGGATAGTGTCGAACATGAGAAAGAAACAGTAGCACCAAGCCCATATCTAAGCCCACAATCACTGACCAATATCCACCCTTGGATTTTTTTTTTTAAAAAAAACAGAGACACAGATACTCACAAATATGCACGATCACTCAACTCTATAAACATACACACAACATCTACATCTAGGAGCGTCACAAATACGCACGAGTGCTCACCTATATGAACATACATACAACATTTACCCCTATTAGCACCTTCGAAAGACTGAGCCGATGATTTTGAAATTCATGAAGTTACCACGGGCGTCTCGCTGTCGATAGGAACGTCACCTCTCATTAAAAGAATAAATAGCTCTAAAAGTGCAACTCTTCTGCGAAGTCTATGACTTGAACCCAGATGAGTTGGTTTCACCCAAAAAAAAACCAGCTGAGCTATGCTTGCTTTGCCGGTCTCCATCCTCTGATTTAATCACCATATTCTGATTTTCCGTTGCCTAAGATCATCATGACACTATATTAACGTTTGAATTTAGAAGTTTTATATTAAAATGACATGTATATAGAAATAAAATATGTACTACGCAATCAGATGTATACCATTTGGCTGAATATCCAAATATAAAGCTCCGTGCCGTGCTGCGTTATTATTTATCTATGTCATGGAGTTGGAGGCCGGCACGACAACGGAGTCAGAGATGGACGTGCGAGCGAAAATCTTTGAGATCGTGCGTCCTTCCCCTGCATATGCCATTACTGATCCTCGGCAACGTCAGCGCGATCCGGTGGCTTGGAGGAGGAATAAGGGAACAGATACACATGTCGCCGGAGCTCGAACTCTGCATATGGCATCTCAAGAAGCTCAGGGTAGAGCTCGTGGTCGCGTCGTGCAAGTTGGGGGCTCTGAACGCAGAGCAAAGGCCGCGGAACGAGGTCGGCATCTTGCCCGCGGAGGCGGAGCGCTCTCTAGAGGAGATGGACGAGGCATTCGGGATGCGGCGCTAAACTGTGGCAGGAGAAGGCTGCGTCGGCCCAGACGAAGGCGCGATGGAGGAGAAGCCAGCGACGCGCGTGGTCGTCGAAGCCTGTTGACCTCCATCTGTAACGCACGCCGTAGATCTAACGGTTCAAAGAATCCCACGTCAGCTCTGAGTGCGGTCAAACAACATTTACAGAAGACCCTCTAACTGGATCGCGATTAATGACCGCGATCCAAATATTTACACGTAACACTCTACTTACACCCTACTTTGGATTGTGACTAATAATCGCGATCCAACTATTTACATTGACCACCCTGCACTTTACATCTTAGTCCCCAGTTTCCTCCGCGCTCTGCGACGGTGTTTCCCATTCCCTCCGACGACGGCGCCGCCCGCCTCCTCCGCGCGAATGGGATCCCGATCCTCCTCCGACGCCTTCCTTCCCACCATCGGCGATTTTCTCCGCCGCAGCCCCCTCCTAGGCGGCACCAGCGCCCGGAATATTCGAGCACTTCCGGCTATCGCGCGCTGCCCGCCGCCGCCACCAAAACTCAGAAGAAGAACGAGGCCGACTGAACTGCGGCGGAAGGCAGGACGAACGCTGGAGGCCCTCATCGAAGGAGCGGGCTCCCTGAGAAGGTATCAGATCGTAGAACAGCTGCAGCTAGCCCGCTATCAAAATTGCCGTTCGTTTCATCTCTGAAGTGAAGGGAGGCTAACAGTAACCAAAGCTGAAGTGTGATTCGAAGCTCCCAATTTGATCAGAAGTGCAATGCCATTTCCTTCAGAACGATCACGATAGCATCTCTCTGAACTTCTGATCATGGAGTACCTCTCTGTTGCACATCACCAGGTAAAATGCAGCAGAGTGATAGAGTGTATTACAGAACCATCAAGCTGTAATCACGAGCGCTGCTTTGCGAGACAAAAAAAAAACACCGGAAACCGGAAACCGAGACGTATATATAGAGAAGTGCATCCAAACAGAATTTCATGCTGACTAAACAAGAACGATGGCCACCCATTCACATGCACAAGCATATAAAGTTCACCGAAGCAAATCACAGAAGACTGAAAACATTAGGCACGAGCATGTCCTACTGCAGTGTCAGCACGATTAGATAGCGGCTGAATGACAGGTGATATATAGCCCGCTGGTCTGTTTGGAGAGAAGGAATCAAATTAAGCCACCCACACGGCATATATGCGGTGAAACAAAAGCAGAGTCACAGTGTTGAACAATGATCAGCGAGCGGGTCGGGTCAGCCATCGTTCCACGCTGACTAGGACATGATGTCGGTAACGAGCTAGTCTCCCACAACCTGCAACACGCAGCATTCATTCATCCATCGGGAATAAGATAACAGGAGATCACAAGATGCGTAGAAAGTTTAACTAACGGCGACCACCCACAGCAGCCTTGTTGCCCGGCCGGCGCGACATCAGTGATCAGAGAGGCCTCCACAGCCGCGGACGCCAAGTAGGGTGTCGCTCGCCGTAGCCTCGTCGTGGCCAAAGTGCTGGGTATCAGGAGCTCCGCGAGCCCATGGCAGATCCTGCCCGTGTGGCGCACGGCGTATACCACCACCCAGATGATGGCCAGCAGCAGCGGGAACGTGCGATCACGATTCGCAGAGGGTCAAGGCCGCCTGGCATAGTCGTTTCCTCGTCAAGGAGCCGGAGGGCGGCGGTCAACATCGCGCGAGAGCACAGCGTACCAGCGGAGTTCAAGACAACGACGAGGGCGCTCCTCGAAGCCAAGGACGGTGGCGGAGGAAGCAGATGGCTGGGGCGGGGCACGTGTCAACACATCCCCGCGTCAAAGACGACCTTCCACGGCTGCGACGTTGACGCCGTCAGGGGCATCATCACCGCGCACGGCGTGACAAGTCTGACGATCGAGGACCTATGTGACGGGTCTGCAGTACGTTACCTTTAGTCGCGCCATGGATGGCCTTTGCCTTGCCCGCGAATCGATCGGCAGGAGGAAGGCCGTCCTCCACCGCTGTGACGTACGGTCGTCTCTCTAGGTGCTGCGCACCTGAGGCGCCGTAACTCCTTTTGGTATATGCTTTTGTTTTTACTCTTGGTGTCTCTATAAGTTGTTGTATTTAATGTAGTACAGTCATGTGGGCAATATGTTATGGTAGAAACGTCCCTTCTATTAGGTTAAAATATGGACTCAACTAACGGGCTACCGGTAGTTAGATGGCAGGATCCAGGTGCATCCTCCGAAAACTGCAACAACCATCGCCGGCGCACCGTCTTCAGGCCGTGGCCCCATCGCGCCCTCTCCGCGGCTCGCCGGCACGCCGTCTCCAGGCCGCGACCCCATCACGCCTCCGCCCTGCTGGACGCCCCGTCGCGCCTCATCCTCGAGATGTCGGCGCCGCCGTCGTCCACGGCGTGAAGCTTCAGGGCCATCCCGACGAGCATGACGGCGACTGCGAGAGGGAATTAAGACGAGTGGCTCTGTCAGGTTTCGTGTCGCAAGAGGCGGGGTCGCACTGGTTGCTACCAGCTAGATCGATCGAGATAGCGATCACTAGCTAGATAGATTTTTCCTTAAAATATGCCCTATGGAAAGAAAAGAAACAAGGTGTATAATTTGCCAAGATTTTGATAGAAAATAATCCTTTGAATAGTTTTCAATTACTTTCGACACCTCTTATTACCATAATGCTTCTCTATAATTTTATTTATAGAAAACATGTTAATTTAGATAAATTAAATTTACCGTGTTTTGTAATATTTTAATATTATAAGAATGTTGTAAGATGAAATGTAAAGCTTTATACTTTTTTTTGGATGTTTCTAGAGAAAAAGATATTTACATAAAAAAGAGACCAGCGCTATGAATAAGGTATAGGGGAATAGCAAGAGCATTTATCGTATCATAGGATATTACAATCATTGGTAAGAAAGTTTAGAACCACCCAACGAAGCACTCAATAGCAGTATAGGAAGGAGATGATGTCTCTACAAACATGAGAAAGGAACATATTGCTACAAATCGTTTTGACCCAATGTCAAAACATGCAATCACTAACCGGTCAACATCCTCTCACTTAACCAATTACCATATTCTGGTGTCCTCTAATGCCTATATTAATGTTTCGATTAGAAAGTTTTATATTATAATGATATGTATGTAGGAACAATATGTAAGTAGATATGCATATCACTACCCAAGCAGAAATGTATATCACTTGATTGAATAGCAAAATAAGAATCCATTGGGGGAAGAGTAGGATGCACATGTAACATACATACAAATGAAATAGATACTCCACTCCATAGCATCTATTGTTTCCCGAGAAAACTTTTTCTGGCACGGTTGTGTCAGACCATATATAGTAAGTACATAGTAAGCATTTTTAACATTGTATGCATGAATAACTTCAAATATATTAGTGGAATAGGAATCGTTCCGTTCCTTAACGATCCTATTCTACCACAGACTGAATGACTAGTCATAAATGTAAATCCTTAACTTTTCTTCAGAACTTACATCAATCAAATGATTATATGATAGAGGTCCATCAAGGCTGGGTCGAGATATTGATCCAAGTCTCCATGCGGGAGTTAAGATGGTTCAGATTGATATGCATGGTGCAAAAAGGTTGTCCAGGTGCACCACTATTTACTCAGGACCGTCTAGCGATGGAACTTTGGTTATCTAATGTTGGGATATTTTTTTGTTAAATTTCTTTGTTGACAGTGTAATTGACTTCAATTAGAATTCTAGTGGCCAAGGTGGCTTCTCAATATACTTTTAGCTCATTTTTTTGTTGCTGCACTGTAAATGCAAGACGAATGCAGATTATGTTTCTTTACGAACATAGAATAAAAGGTGCACAATTTTTTTTCATATTTTATTTGTGGCTATTTGCTTTGGTGCGACATTATGAGGTCACCATCAATTCGGAAAGACTACAATGGGACAATAGTAACTTTTTGCAAGTACCTCATTTATGGAATTAAACCCTGGTTGTATTGTTTCTTGCACCATTTGGCTTTAATCGCTGTAGCTATAAGGCTTACCAAATTTAAAGCCTGGGAGCTTCCCTTCCTAGAGGGGAAAAATGGTATATATGCTTAAATATGAAGTTCCCTTTTGGCTGAAATGCCCCTTTGTTGCTTCCACACACATTTTGTTGTTCTTTTCCATTGATATGCCATTGCAGAGACGTTGTTGGTTACTTATTAAAATTGATATTTAACATTTTTTTATAAATTCTTCTACATACCTTTATCCAATGTAGGACCATATTTGTTACTTTTTGTATTCTTCCTATATCTAATTTATGATTGAACGACATTGGACTTATGCACTATCTTTTTCTTTTCCTCCCGATATTGGACTATTGGTGTGACTGGGATTGTATAAGTTTTCCTTTGGGTGTAGTCACATATATGTGGGCCTGGCACATGCGTGTGGTTTTATGGAGGGCTGTTTGCTAATGGTGTCCATGGTGTCTTGTGAACGGTGTCGCTTATGAGTGTTATTTTGTGAATTATCCTGAAGGAGGTAGGGGCCGCGGGCAGTTGTTTGGGCTCGGTTCGGGCGCATCAGGCTGCCTTCGGCGTGTCTAGACCAGAGTCTCGGCTCCCCGTTCCTCTAGTATTTTCGACCGA
Organism: Eragrostis nindensis; assembly: GCA_012490785.1. Taxonomy (NCBI): domain Eukaryota; kingdom Viridiplantae; phylum Streptophyta; class Magnoliopsida; order Poales; family Poaceae; genus Eragrostis; species Eragrostis nindensis. The sequence goes on along the minus strand of JAAXCT010000376.1, from coordinate 442,243 downwards.
ATTTCGCTACATCTCTCGCCGTGTCAAAAAAATAGAGTGTTCTTTATTACCTTCCCTTTTTCTAGGAGCGCTCTGTTTTTCTTTTATACTTAGAACCAATAAAACACTCATGAAGTGGGTTACTCCCTCCGGAATTAAATTGTTGACATTTGACCATCTTTGAGTTACGTTTGACCATTCGTCTTATTCAAAATATTAGCTTAAATATGCAATATTATAAGTTATATTGTGATTTCCTTTAGTGATGAAACTAATCATAACAAAATTTATGATAATTTCTAAAATATTTTGAATAAGACGAATGGTCAAACGTAACTCAAAAATAGTCAAACGTCAACAATTTAAAACCGGAGGGAGTACCTCCTTTGAAACGGAATGTCTTTTTTCTGGACAGGTTGTAAAATAACTAACCAAAGATAATTCTATTATATTATTCGATTTTTTTAGAACAATTATATTATTCGATTTTTTTAACCTCTCGTTCCTGAATATAAATGTAGTATCTGTCCATGTACAAAAAGAACGCCAACGCACTCACGCACACGAAACACTCCTACATCTATACCCAGAACAACAAACCGCGTCCATCGAGAGATCATCAGGTCCAACAGGACCCGATGCACGACGAGGGGCGTCGAACTACCTTTGTGTCGCCACGCGTGAGAGGTACCAGTAAGGCTGGGACTTCGGTTAATACCGTTAATTCGGTTCGGTTAATTCGGTGAAAAGAAACTTCGGTTTTTAAGAAATGCCAACCGAAATTGTTGAATCAAAATCGTTAACCGCATATTTCGGTTCCGGTTAATTTGGTGAATTAACCAAATTTCACCGAATTACCCGAATTTAGCATCAATAATAAACACAAAAAGCGAAAATTGTGGCGCGCCGCCGCCGCAGCTTGTTGCCTGCTTCCGCGGAGCTCGCCGCCGCTGTCGAATTGCCTGGCGTCGACGTTGACCCCGCGCGAGGGGAAGAGGAGGAGGGGCGGCGGCACAACGCGATGGGAGAGGGCCGCACAGCGCCACCGCGTGAGGAGAAGAGAAGAAGGGGCAGCCCCAACACACGGGGAGAAGGGCAGAAGCGGCGGCGCCACTGCACGGGAGGAGGAGCGGCGCGGCGCTGCAAGTCCGCAAGGGGCGTCGGGCAAGGAGATGAGAAGATGGGCACCGGCTTCCTTTTTTTCTAAGGTGGCGTTTGGCAAATGGGAAATAATAGGTGGGATTAGGATTGGGAAATGACTCTTGAAAGAATGAATAGTTGAGATTTCATATGATGGATAAATTAATGGTGTAGATTTTCCACTCTATTTTCTTATCCCTATCCCACCCACCATTTCCCAATTACCAAACGGCACCTAATGGTAATTGGTTAGGGTTTGCTGGTTATATGGGCCGTGGAGAGGGATTTGGACCATTGGGCTTTGCTTCACTGGGCTCTGCAAGGTAGATTCGGCCCAATTCGGTTATCCGGTTATTCGGTTAATACAAGGTGAAAACCGAATTTTGTGCGGTTAACGTAATAGCAAAAAATCAAAACCGAAATTTTTACGGTTAACTGAATTTTTCAAAAAATTTAGGTTTTTCGGTTCGGTTAATTCGGTTATCGGCTAATCGGTTAACCGCGCCCACCCCAAGGTACCATAGAAACGAACAGTAGCAACTTTGCACTGAAGCCCCTAGAAAAAGAAAAAACACAAAAAAGTCCACGAAACATGAAGAAACCAGCCTGCTCCACCGTCTTCAGCAACACTGGACGTCGACGTCGATGCTCCGGCCAGCCAGCGCCCACGGCGCCTTGGACAGCCGAAACAGGAAGCCGCAGCCGCCCCCCTGCATCCACTCCACAAGCTCCTCGACGGCACCAGAGGGACGCGCCATCGAAACGGCGGAAGCTCGGGCAGATTATTCCCTCGGCGCGTCGTCACCGCCGCTCCTCCGGCGCGCCATGGACACGACGACCCACCGCCAGCAAGAGGCCGGCGGCAGTAACCAAAAGCCGCCGCGAGGCCCTCCAGACCGAACGAGGCTCCGCCGGCACAAAAACACGTCGCCGCCACCGGTCACGCCACGCCGGGCCGAGCTCCGTCGCTCGAGGCCACACGTCTCAGCAGCCGCAGCACCGAGCTGGTGCGCCACCACCACCACGCAAGAGCGCCTCCTCCACGCCGCCACGGACCGCCGGCAACGGCGAGAAAAGAAGAACCCTAACCCTAATCTACCCTAAAACTAAGCTAAAAGGGACGGGCTAAGCACATCCTCCGTCGATTCGACCAACCGCTCTCCTCCTCCTACACCGGCGAGGGCGCCAGAGGCGAGGACGGCTGCGAATAGAATATGAAAATACTATTGTCCCCATTGTAGCCCGCCGTGGTTCAGCCCATTGTCAAAAGGCCCACCCAAAGCACACCATGGGCCCAAGACACGGCTGCTCAACTTCATTGAATGGGCCGAAAGCACACCTGCTCTAGGCTCAAGCAGCCGCGATTGATTGAGGTGTCCGTGTCTGGATTCGAAGCGTACTGTAGACTCGAAGAATACTAAAGACTCGAAGGATACTGAGCCATCGCTGCCCTCAAGGAACGTTAGTGACCGTGGCGGCGTCCGGTAATCCAGCTCCAATGACTGCGGCGAGACGGCGTATGCGTACACACGGAGGAGGAGATGCAGCGGCCGGTGGTACGGAGCCGGGACGAGATGGCGTGACAATCGAGGAATGCTGTATTTGGTTGGCGCCATTAAAAGACTGCTGGACCTGGTTGGCGGGAAGTCCAACCCGGTTTTGCCAATTTCGACCTGCCTTGTTATGGGCCGAATATGACAGGAATTACGCGGCCCATAACCTTCGGCGTCGTCCTTCGATCACTGTCGAGCAAACATCACCCGACAGGAGAAAATTAAACACCCCGTAGAGGGGCACACAGCAGGCACGCCATATCGCCAGCACGGGCCAAGGGCGGCGGGGTCAGAGACGACGCCAGCCTGACGAGAGCATGACCTGGGTGCGTCGCCATCGCCGTCGGCATCGTGTTATCTATCCATGTCCATGGCAACGAGCGGCTGCGGTGGCTGGCACTGGCGGACACGCGACGACGTGCGTGCGTGTGTGTATTGGGGAACGGGGACATGCAATGCATCCGACCGGGCCGCCCGGTCACGGCTCCATCACTAGTATTCGCTATTATAAATTGTAAGCATACGACCGTACACGGCCATGCATGTGGAGTTAGTTCGATCTCCCAAGTCAAATACTTGGTCGGGCACGTACAGCAGCAGCATGTCGCCGGCTATTTGTAGATCGTATAAAAAATGGAGTACCTACTCCTGTTCAACAGTTTTGCAGTACTCGTAGCCTCAGGAGAGGTGGCTTTGACTTGAATAGTCAACCAGTCAAACCCGCGAGTCATCGTCCGTACACGTCGCCGACAAATCCTATCCGGATCGTCTGTGCTGGGAAACGTTTGCGCCTAGAGAATCCGAGCACAAGCAATCAAGCAGGACGCACTAACCTAACCGAGTGGATTGTGTTCATAATACTCAATCAGCTAACGATCAAATAAAACGGCGCAGAGTCAAATTTTAACCAATGAACCATGTAGTACTACTGCCGGCGGAAACCAAGGAGCACGTAGTACTAGCTAGGGTCCGTACCGGGAATGGGTGGCTGCTGTGACCGCCAAGTGGGCCAAGAACGTACCGGACAAGTGGACGGACGGACAGACGACTCGACGACCAGGCGTTCGGTTTTGAGGACCCCCACCGCATCGTCACAAGCTAGACTCACATGCATGCGATCGACCGATGATACCGAAATGTTTAGAGGCAAGTTCGCAAAAAAAAAAAAAAAAAAAGAAATGTTTAGAGGCATGACCTTCTAGAATGGCGACTCATCAATCAAATGGACGAGGTACGTAGTATAATGGCCTTCGAGCCTGCACATACCACTCGCGGGTGCATACACGTACATACTGGTACGTACTCCTACCTCTCGCGACCGCCTGGTACTCCTACGTGGCCCCAAGCTCGCATGGGTTGCTTGCGCGACACTCCACTCCCGGCCGGCCGGCCCCACTCCGCTGAGAGACAAGCGGCTAGCTGCCACGCGGCCGGCCCACAAGGCGCGCAAGCTTACCTGGAGCACCACCCTCCATGTCTCTCCCGGCCACTCCCTTCACCTTGGAGCCGAAGCCTTGTTCACCGGCCACACATTATTGGTATAGGATAATAGGAGTATATACGAACGACCGTTTGTATTGGCGCTAGCTAGCTCCGTGATTACGACACACCCGCATACTCGTGATGTGAAAGCCATAAGTACATACACTAGTCTTCTTTTTTTTTTTGCGAGTGTATCCGTACATTAATCTGTCGACGACGACATACGTAGGGAGTATATATATGCAGTTCGGCAGAATCAAACTGTCGTGATCGACGTAGAGGCGTTGGACGCATCGGCCGATCGACGTGGCGCGGCGGACGGACGCGCAGGAGCCGCTGCTGGGTACCAGCCAGCGCTGACGTGGGCCGGCGGAATTCCTCCGGGCCCGACGCGGAAGAACCTCGCGATTCTTTTATTCGGCCGATCGAGGTTGGATGAATGAACTCCCGCCGCGAGATGCCATTCCTGCCGCACGCCAGCTCGGCCGGAAACCGACGTGCCGGAGGAGCCGGAGGCCCACCGCCGTCCAGCCCAGACGGGCCGCGGGCCCGGGTTCTGACAACGCGGCTTGACCCCACGGCGACCAGGTCAAAAGGCGACAAGACGACGAGCCTCCGCGTCAGCGCATCGCCGTCCATCAGCAGCGTGCGTGCCTGCCTGCCCCCATCCATCGACCCAACAAACTTTCATCGTAACTAACTGCGTTCACACCTGCTAGATCGATCGCTTTTCTATCCTCAAGAAAGCATCTTCCTTTATCCGGCTTTTAACGAATTTAAACAGATGACTAGTCTTTCTGCGATTTGGGAGTACGTATACTCCGTGTATAGCTAGGCGTGGTTACCGAAAATAACTCTGGAATCCATGGTGTGTCGACTCGTTGGGACTGGGGAAACGTGTTTGGCTTGGGCTGCAAGAAGCGATCAGTGTGTGGCGCAAGCTGCAAGCAGTGCCGCACGGGAAGAAGCGCAGCAAAGCGGCGGCAAAGGGCACATGCGGCTAGGTAGGACTGTAGGAGGAGCCTTTCAGGTAGGACAAGGCGAGCAGCCAGCCACAAAGAGACGTGGGCCACAAAGATACGTGGGGCCCGCACCGCAACGCCGGCAGCAGCAGCCCACGGCGTGGCGTACTGGCGTGGCATGGCCTGGCCAGGCCAGCCACCGCCAACGCGGGGCCTACGCAGCGACGCGGTTTCCGTAGCTCCCCCCCACTCCTCTCTCCACAAACAATTGCCACGCGCACCCAAACCCGCTGCTGCACCTTAAAAAAAACCCCGCTGCTGCTTCTTTCTCTCTCTTTTTTCCCTGCTCCACTGTCCCTTGCTAGCCGGCCTGATCTGGCTGTTTTCGGGGTTTCTTACCTTTACTCCGTTTTCATAGTGCACCTCAATGTTTAAATACTGGCTTCTTTTGTTCTTTATCTAAACATCTCAAAATAAAATCTATGCATTTCTAGTGGATACAATTTATATGAAACACTTCTTCCAGAACGCTTGGCGTGGTGGTTACGACGCTAAAGTGCTTTCGGGCGGCAGAGGTTCGAGTCCCCGTCTCGCACCTGGCCTAATTCGAGATCGTGATGGCCTAGGTGCGTACACGCGTCTCTTGCATCGGAACCCAGCTTGAGCACAAGGTGGATACCACCCATTTAAAAAAGAAAAAGTATTTTGATGCTAGTAATGATCATTTTAAAATTAAAACTTTGTACAAGAATACTAGTAATGATCATTAATTGTCAAGATTTTTTCGAATATCTTTCTGATGATGAACAATAATAAGAACATATAGCCATAAATTTTCTCCTATATCTCACTATCTGCAACAATCAATGCTGGTATCCAACAAGCCGGTGTCCACAACTCTGTACGCCCACTATTTTGCCTCCAGCCTACTCCCTCCTCCTCCTATAAATCCTGCACCGGCCTCTCGGCCCGCCTCCCCCTTCTGACCTTCTCGCCACCCACTCACCCCCAATCCGAGCATCCAAGAAGAGCTAGCAAGCAAAGCGCCCTCCGGCCTCTGCTTCCATGGCGAACCGCTTCGTCGGCCTCGACCCCACCTGGGCCCACCTCCCCACGCCCGCTCCGATCCCCGCCGGCCAGTGCCACTCCACGTCCTCGTTGCTCTTCCCCGCCGCCGCCTTCGAGAACGAGGCGCTCACCTCCGCGCTCCGCGCCTCCATGTCACCCGCCAACGCTTCCGCCGCCGCCTCGTCGTCATACCCAGGAACCCCGTCCTCCTCCTCTACCTCCTCCGCCTCCGAGCTCCTCTCCGGCGGCCACGTCGACGCGCCTGCGCCGGCGTCCAGGCCGGGCCGGCCGCCGGTCCGGGCGGCCCCGAGGGGACCCAAGGGGGGCCGGGTCACGAAGAACAAGAAGCGGCCGTCCCGCCGCCCGCAGCCCACCTACATCACCGCCGACCGGGCCAACTTCCGCCGCATGGTGCAAGAGATCACCGGCTTACCCGTCGCCTCCGGTGGCGTCCGCGTGCACGACTTCGTCGCCTCGGAGCCCACCGCCTCCGCCGCGTCCAGCTGGCCGGCGGCGGCACCCGCGTGCACGCTCCCGACGCTGGACACGTCCGCGTTCCTGCTCGATCACGCCGTGGTGGCGCTGGCGCCGGTGAAGGAGGAGAAGAGCTCGAGCGGAGGCGCGTCGCCCGTGACGGCAGTCACGTCGGCGGCAGCCGTGGAGGAGGATGACTGTTCCCTGCTGCTGAATCTGGAGGCAATCGAGTCATGCGCGCCAGCGTTCGTGTCCGACGACTTCCCCACCTTGGAGAGCTGGGGAATCATGTGATGGGCTAGTTCTGATTTCTGATATCGGTACAGATGCCTAGATAGTTCTTCCTGCTACTGCATTTTGCTTTTGCCTTTTGGTTTAGCTATGCTAATCTCCTAGACTCCTAGGTTCTTTTTGGTCCGTCCGATACTAGGATCGGGCGGTCGTCGGTGGCCCATGATCATGATGTAATAGCCTTGATGCCTTCTTTCTTTTCATGTCGTCATGTGGATGGTTGTAAGTATGAAATGCTATGGCTGTCTAGCCTCTTTTCGTTCTTGTCTTGAGCTCTGATTGAAACGCAAAAGCTTGGTTCGAGTTTAAGCTTGGTTATAGCTTAGACCTAATGTTTGGAGTCCTATTTGGGAGAAGCCAACGTTTAGAATCCTATTATAGAGAAACCCACTTGTTTGGAGTCCTATAATAGCCAATTTCTCGATTCTAACCCGTGTATTACCAGTTTCTTAGGTTTCTCATTGATCCTAACCCGTGTATTACCAGCAAAAATCCTTCGGAAGTAGAGCTTGTGAGGCAGTTAAATTGTGAGATTTGGTTATCTCTGCTATAGAAGACCAAGGGCAAGGAGCAGTGATTCAAGGTGCCTCTGTTCTGGTCCTGATGAACTGAGGAGTCACAGTGCCTGAGTTTTGACTGCTGATAGACCAATACTGTATGAACGAGTTTGTTGTACTACTCCTATCACACTTCGGAGGTGTTCGTGTTTTTAGGTCTAAAGGTCACATCAAAACTAATCTTACTATTTAAGCGTATTAAATAAGTCTAATTACAAATTTTTTTTACAGATGTATGCTAATTTGCGAGACGAATCTAATGAGCCTAATTAAGCTATCTTTTGCTACAGTGATGCTACAGTAACTATCGTCTAATCACGGCTTAATTACCCTCATTAGATTCGTCTCGCGAATTAGTACAAGGTCCTGTAGTTAGATTTTTAATTAGACTTTAGTTAATACCTCTAAATGACAAGATTCTAGCCGGCCTAAAATTAGGCCTAGAGAAACGAACTAATGTAAACGAAATGATGGGGCCAGTGCCAAGTGTGAACGCGCTCGTCATCACAACTTTACAGCCGTTGCTGGCTACGCGCAGCAGCTACCGCGAAACAGGATGGCTGCGGGACCTTGGGGGAAGGATGATCAGGCCGGCCGGCCCACTGCAGTTGAGTCGACAAACGGCACGGGCGGCCCGCTGGCCTCCTCACCGCGTCGTTCTGTTTCCTCTTTTGCCCCGGCCGCCTACTCTAAGACTGACTTCAACAGAGAGCGCAAACCCATATATGCGTCGCGCGCGCGGCACTGTAGGCTATGGAACCGTCTCCAACAGAGAGCGCAAAAGAGGATGCACTTTTGGCTTCGAGGAGAGAGAGGGCGCAAAGATGCGATCCCTCTCTCCTCGCAACGCATCTCTGCGGGACGACGGGCGAGCGACGCGTGGGCCGGGCGGTCGAGGACGACAGCGGAGGCGGGCGCGGAGCGGAGTGTGGCCTCGTCGGCGGGCGCTGCGGCGGAGGCAAGGCGAGCGCGGCGCGGGTGTGTGGGGCGCGCGGCGCGGGTGTGTCGGTGGGCCGCCGCTGAGCCCGCTTGCAACCGGGACGACGTCCGGCGGCGGCTGTGGAGCGCGAGCCCACCTCGCTTACTCCCCACATGGTTTCTCTGCGGCAGCTGTGTCATTAGGTGAAAATTTTCGGAATCGAGGTTTGGGATTGAATTAGGTTCAGAACTGCAATTTGGCTCAAATTTATTTGGGGAAATTGGTGCTAGGACACGTGAGAACTTGTCTGGGTCATGGATTGATTGATTACTCTCTCGAGCATCTTTTAATTTCAGTTTCCCCATTTGCTTAGGGTTCCACGAATTTCTGAAATTGGTGCGAATAGCTTGATCTTTCTTGGGGATTTCACTTGGATTGGGTCACGCATGAGATTTTGATTCCATTTTCATGATCTCTGATCTCGATTGTTTGGTTTTTGAGTTGGATTTCAGTGACGAGCTGCACTTGTTCTTCAGTTCGTGGAGTTCTTCCTGTGCTCTGTTTTGTGCACGGGCGCGGGCTCGCGGCGGCGTTGTGAATGCAGTCTATCTGTTGGAGACGCTGCTAATCGAACGCATGGCAAAGCACTGTTCAGGTGATGCAAAGGTAGGTTTGCCTCTCAAAAATAGCTAGCCTTGTTGGAGTCAGTCTAACGTCTGTATCCGCCTACTCAGCTGCAACCCCGTCTGGTCGCCGCCGATCTGGCGTTGCCGGAGCTGGAATTACTGCCCACGCGCACAGTTGAAACATTTTCATTACCGCAAACGAAAGTTTGGAGAGCTAGTCTTCACAAAGCAAACGCAAAATTCTGACCCAAACAAGAGAGCGAAAGGTACCATTAAACTGAGGTAAATACGTTAAACGGATGCTATGGAAAAGCTCCTGCAGCTCCTATATAAATGCATAGTTTCCGGGAATTTACAGACACTTGATTAGAAGGTATAACAGGGATCAAACCTCGACATTGTGACACAGGAAATTATTCCGACCACCCATATGACAATGCATCAGCCTCTAAACATCAGTATATGTACCAAGAATTGATGACACTGCACTAGTTCTATCGGTTACCCTTCTGTGTCTTTTTGACCTTCTCGACTGAGTCCATTGCGTCCTCGAATGATTTCTGCACAGCACATAAAAGCAAAGTTTGTTCATTTTATATATCAGTTAAAGATCAAGTGTTCATGACTGTCTGGCAACATTTGCATATGTTCACCCTCTTTCCTTATCTCCTATTTCAGGTCAAGAAATTAAAATTAACCAATCAGACTGCTTAACCCACACATCACAGCTGAAACATTCTCTGGGTGCTTGAGGGGTTTGGGTCAGTATAAATGCTTTATGTAGGCAGGATGCCCTATCCAATATTTCCATTTTCCCTGTATCATTCTAGAATCAGACTCGTTACTTAATCAATGCAGTGCAATTTACAATTATTTTTACTACCATGAAGTCTTCATCAGTATTAAGCCCCATCTGCATCTCAAGTAGCTAGTATTAAATAGCAAAGTGGACAGTGTAATCTAAAACTAAAAGGTAGCAGCAGAATGCAACACAAAATAATGATCCATTTTATCTTCCACCATACAGCAGAATTAAAAGTATTTTAACTCGTTATACTATCGCCAAAGCATGCAAATATCACCACAATGGATAATTCAGGAGTTAACATAGTATGTCTACATCTGACTCAACATATGACTGAACAAAAATGAACTTGTTAATTTAAAGAACTCCCTTTTGTTGAATGGTGTTGACTGTTAACTCAGACAGATATCGAATTTTTATAATTCGCGAAGCTGAAATGTCAATGCCCCCACCCCCACAAGCTCCCCACAAATGGTCCATAACATTCAAAGATGACCTGAAGCTATTCCAGAAATATACAATAACATCGGACGATACCAGAACCATATATATAGGACAGTAATTTCTATAATACCGCTAAACCTCCAGGAAAAAGGTGAAAACATAAGACATCTGTTTTATGCCAGACTGTTTTAGGTACCCCTCTAGTCACTTCCCTCCACAGTAATTTCATTCGGGCACAATTTATCATTAAACAAATAATGAGTCAAAAAAATATCTTGCATATCACCCACCAACATAGCCCCAAGGACCACAACGCACATTATTCAGTGTGAGCATAGGGCACGATAAACAACACCAACAGAATCAGTGTGAGCATAGGGCAAAAGAATGGAGGAGCGCAATCAAAGATACTTACTCCAGAGTTATTCATCTTCCAGATTTCTAGAATACTTCCATCAAGAAAAGCTGCTCCAGATAGTAATACACTGCAATACAAAGTTGTGAATGAGCCACTGCTATTGTAACTTTAACCTACTTTGCGACGGATAGAGTGCAAGATATAACTGCATGGAAAAGCACTAATCTGCGACACTCAGTACCAAACAATAGCAGCCATTGCAACTATGGTTTCAAAGTTTCTACCCAAGCCTACTTTCTAAACAGTCAGTAGATATGAAGGTTGGTACTGAATCAACCCAATTTCAAATAGAATGCAACTAGAAAATATCTGGCTCCGGTTTTCTTACCAAACTGATCACACACAGTGGATTTGGATGTAACAAGTGACAGTAATAAATATGTTATGGTTTGGCCTAAGTTCACAAGAGCACAACCCATATGCAACAAAAATCAGAGGCAGTAATACGCGACATTGCATTCCTAGGTCCACTTGATCTTTCCTCGGTTAGGCACTTAATCACGAGATGGCAGTCATACGCATGGGCAACGCAAAGCCAGATGCTAGATTGCAGGCGTCTCCGCAATTCACCAAGGATATGAAGCATGCTTTTGCACTGGGCTATTGAGACAGGGATTGAAGAGACGAAGAATTTCCACGCCTTTGAGGCTTACCCGGCGAACGCCAGATTTAGAAGGAATCCTCGCCGCGTGACCGACTTCAGCACGAATTCCCAATCCACTGAACCCGCCGAGGCGCCTGAAGGAGGCCGTCGATAAGAACCACTCCCGTGGCTGTACCCATAGCCGTAGGACCCCGACGACGACGATGACGAGGAGGAGGAGGTCCGCGCGTAGGAGGATGAGGAGGAGCGGAGGCGGAGGTCGTACTCCGCGCGGCGTCGGTCGTCGGAGAGAACCTGGTAGGAGTCCGACGCCTGGCGGAAGCGTTGGGCGGCGGCCTTGCGCGCGGCTTCGGTGGAGCCGCTGTGGCGGTCGGGGTGGTCGCGGAGTGCTCGGGAGCGGAAGGCGGCCTTGACCTCGGCCTTGGTGGCGTCACGCTTGAGCCCCAGCGTCTGGTAGTGGTCGACCATCGTCCGCCAGCCTGCCCGCGCGCGAAGGAGGAGGAGGATTAGGTCGGTTGATCGCGGGAGGATCCGGAGGAAGGCCGAAGCAAGGGAGGTGGCGGGGAGAAAGGGATCGGCGGCGACGGCGGAGGCGTGGCCGCTATGCCGGCCGCGCGTTCTTCCCGGGCCCAAGCAGACCCGATGTAGCGTTAGGTGGGCGGCTCTATTTGGGCCAAAAAAAAAAAGTCTATGCCAAACATTCCAGCCCATACGGCCATTAACCCTCCTCTCCGTCTCCCCATGTGATGTCGGTACGAGTTTAACTCAATAAAAATAAATGAATAAAATGTCAGTGCGAGTTAATTAAACCTCAAAAATACAGTACCAGTTTAACACAATATTCAACGGGAGAACAACAATGCATCTAAGAACCAGGCTATAGTCACAACGAACATTTATACCAAATACAATTGAACACCAAACGGAGCTTTCATTGAAAAACTTCGCAACAGGGAATGAACCCAGTATAAGAAGCACATCAGCACAATGGTACAAACTTCAGGTGGCTTATACATTATATTCACTTGATCCAAATTCCTAGCAAAGCCATATGGATTAATAATCAGATCGTATACAAGATCCATGCAGGTTGGTTAGGGGAGAAACAGAAAATATTGGCACAAACATATGGAACTTCAGTCGTGATCTAGCCATCTATAGGGATACAAGTTTCCTGTGCACATGTGCATGGAGAGAGTGCTCATCGCCATCGTGATGATGGAAGATATATGTTAAAACTCCAACAAGGCACAGCACTGTGCCGACAAGGATCTTGTCATATCGCTCCACCCAGTGAAACTTGATTTGGCTAGCACCGTAGAACGAGAGGGCCACCAGGGAAGTCATCACTGTGATGGTACTGCAGGCGGGAAAACGAACAATAATTATCCCAAAGGATTTTGAGTCAACAAACAATAATTATAGGAAGGTATGAGTTCTAAAAGAACTAAGATAAACAGTGCAGAATAAAAAAATCAAACGACACATAAGTGCTAATAATATCCCAAGTGCATATCACATTAAAAAAAAACTCATTGAAGACAGTAATCTAGAAGGGAAAATGTGCATAGACACATATCCCCCCCCCGCCCCCCCTCTGATCATTAGATCCCTAATATACGTATGCTAATGCTTCGAGAACAAACTAACAGTTGACGGAACAAAATGTCTTAAAGGCAAGCTTACATATGTCGAAAAAACAAGGGTATGTCTTCCTAGGACATATACGCTATACTGAAAATAATCTCATTGACTTTTTTTTTTTAACATATACATGGTCCCTGTGTAACTGTAACTTAAGACAAGGTGGCACCTATTCGAAAGTGGAAACATATCTAACAAAAAGGGAATTCTACAACTACGCAATTTTTTTCAGAAGCCAGGACCATATGCACTCACACATGGTCCATAATGGTTTTCACATTTCAGTTCTGAATATAGTCAATGGAAATAATATCTTCATTGTCCATTCCCTTTCCCTCACAACTCTAGACCAACTAAAAATAGAACTAAACAGAAAGGAGAAATGATAGCAGCCTTCTAATTTATAGCGACTAGTAAAACAGAAAGAATGGAAGGAATGAAGGGGTTGAAACCTGAAGAGGAGCACAATGATCGCAAGAATCATCATTGAGGATGAATTGCCAACTGCAAGGAAAACTGGAAGGGTTGTTGCGCAGGGTGATAGTGCAGGTACAAGGACAAGACCAGCGACTGCCATCTTTTCCATTGGATGATTATGAGCATGGCTATGACCACCTTTTCCCATGGCAAACAACACGATATAACCTCCTCCAAGAAAAATCAGCAACAGCGAGGCAAGTTTATGCACTGTTTCTTCACCAGCTATAGTGTTTGCCATCGTAACTGCAGTTATCCCAAGCAGCGCGGTAGAAACAACATGAAGAACAGCTCCAAATGCAGCTGCAGAAGTTGGTGATCGTTTCTTAGTATGTAAATATTAGAAGGAAGGGCATTGCTAGCAAAAATAACAAAGAACTCGTCACTAAATCACGTACCAAATCCAAGGAGGAACAATATGGAATTGCGAAAAAAAGTTATTAAGAGTAGCCTGCCTACAGTGAAGCAAGCACGGATTCATCGCTTACGTGTAAAAAACAGCTAAACCAAGCAGGGGGGAAACATAGCTGTAGGGCATATAAATCATAACAGCTTCGACCACAACTACAGAGTGAGTTATACAAGCTGCTATTAGATATGCACAACCAATTTAGTAATGTTCTAGCAAGTGGTCTAACATGGTTCATGATAAAACTCGGAGCATAACTTGTACTCCTACGAGCCTCTTCCGTAACCATCAACTTCCCCTACCACACAATTTAGAGTGAAGCTGAGAAACACTGAAACAACCACATTCGTCACAATCACCTCCCATAGGTGTAAACATAGAAACTGCATGATGCACTAGGACAAGACTGACAACACTTCACTATAGGAGACTCCATGCTATCCTAAACTGTGGAACTAGAATGCTCCCACAACGAATGACAATGCGAGCTCATACGGAAATGCATGATCCCTTGATACAAATAAACCATTTGGCCTCCCAGCAAGCCACATTCGTCCACACAATCACGTTGTGGGCAGCAGTGCACAGCTTAAGTGGCCGCCATTATCAGTGCAATACGCAAATATACCACCCAGATGCTCAGGCAGCGGCCTCCACGCTGTATGCACTACGCTAGCAGCAAACTGGACTCAACAACCACCACAACTGACATCATTTCTTTATGCCACTAGAACAACCCAATCCAACCGCAGGGAGCATCACAGCCTGATAAACCCTAACCGTGCTCTATTGCTCGATCACCTGAACCCGTCCGGAGCCTTTCCCCCTTCCCCGCCTTAAGCCTCAGATCTGGGGCTGAATGTAAATAGCAGCAAACGGCACTACGGCAATAGCGGCAAGAGAAGAGAACGAAGCATTGGATTGGGGAAGAAGGGGTGGGAAGGGAGGCACTGACTGACGAGGAGGGTGCGGGAGAGCGACCACCGCTGGGCGCGCGCGACGATGGAGAAGGGGAGCCAGTGCGTGGGGATGAAGGAGTGCAGCAGCGACACCGTCGCGATGCCTCCGATCGTGGACGCCTCCTCCGCGGTCCACCTGAGCCCGCCCACCCCGCCGCCGCCGTCCATCCCCTCTGGTCGATTCAGCCGCCCGCCACCGGAAGAGGGGGAAGGGGAAGAAAATAGTGGAGGCGGAGGGAGCGTGCGGAGCGCGAAGCAAGCAACCGGCGCTTCCGGCTTCCGTCCTGATCGGGTCCAGGTCTGGCTGGTGCGGTGCGGTGGGATCGGGAGTTGGCGTGCTGCTGACAGATGCAGGTACAGAAAACACGGGGCGTGATAGCTCAAAAACACAATCGATCATCTAAAAAAAGAAAAACACAATCGATGAAAAACGAATTCTGCATACGAAGTTACATTCAGCAAGTTCACATTTTGCATGTACTCGGTCCGAACTGTGTTTATGCAGTTAAGAAGCCACCGATAGGAGTCCACGTCAAACTAACAAGTGTTTAGACGCGTCGAGCTGGAAGAAATTGATACATATCATTATGATTAATATTCAGTTCAAGGCAAGAATATTTCAAGATTGAAATGTTTAGATCTTGTTGGCGTTTGGATATCCAATGTACTTCTTTATTCCAACAAGAAATGTTCGGTTTATGAGAATTTTAAACCCTCCATGCAAGCATAGATTGCTTGTTTTAAGAGGCGTATATTTGTAAAAGAAGGTTTGCATGCGTCATGTGATGTTGATAGTTAAGTTCGTTGTAAATCAAGCTTTTGAAAAAAATAAAGGGGTCAACAAAATTTAGAGGACACGCCACCTGCTCTCATCCGACTACGGATTGGTTAACTATCACTGAGGAATACATTGTGTAGAAAATGTATGTTGCGAAAATGACATGTCAATAACCATTCAAACCCAATACTACCAAGAGTCAATTTCCAACCATTTCCTAGGGACGATAATGTCGTGTCCAGTATAAAAGAATTCATACGCACACAAAGCAACAAACCTAAAGATGGCGAAATCAACGGTTAGTAAAGAAAAAAGTTTGTTCGTTATTCTAGGACTGACGGCCTATGCGAGTGAGATCGCTCTTTTCTTTTTCAATCAAAGATCGCACGTTGCAAGAGACAAGCAGAACATTGACAGCAGATGGTTGATCCTTTAGGGTGTGTGTGTGTGTGTGTGTGTGTGTGTGTTTTTTTTTTTTTGAGACACCTCCCGCCAGACTCTGCTTCTTCTGCAGAGACATTTGTTGCCTGTTGGCTGTTGCAAGGAAAAGGAAAAGATTCTCTAGCCCTGTTGGATATTCTGCTGCTGCTTCTGCAGTTCTGCTACGGCCAGTATGATGGTCCTGCAGTCATCCCGGCCACCTACTCGGGTTTCTTTGCCTTGACGAAATCCAATCACAGCCAACAACTGAGGCCACAGCCAGATGCGAACTTGTCGGGTGGACCTTGGCGAAGAATGTCATTTTCATGTGATCTTTTCTCGGTGACTCGAACTCGCAAAATTTGCAGGAACCGATACATTTTCAGTTTTTCACCCGCGATGCTAGAACAAGCTCCATATTTAACAGCCATAGACGTCTGCTCCCGTTATCCCTTTTTAATTTCCGAGTGGAGAGTTTCCTTAATAAATCTACATGTGTCTGCTCAAAAGAGCCTGAAAGGTATGGAGTTGACATGTATAGTAATGTCGAATTAGTTTCCATCTCATTGCAGTATGGGCATCCAAACCATTATATTTAGAAATTTTCCTTGCCTATAGTTGTCACGAAAGCTACGTCGTAAGTTACCATGGCACCTTTAACCCCCTCCCATTTCACAAAATTTTATGTTAGGCATTTCATGGATTTCTTCAAAATTTTATGGAAAGATCAACGCCATATTTCATGAACCTCTTTTTGAAACCATGTATTTTTTTAGGGAAAAAAACCATATGTGTTGTTAAATGCAACGGAGTAGCAAAAGCGAACCCTCCATAAAAAGCATAAACCCTCTCAAAATCTCCATTAACCCCCTCCTATTTCACAAAATGCCACCTTTACCTCCACACCTGAGATGCCTCTCTACCCTCAACAGAAGAAAACTCTCGACTCCCCAAAATTCTTCGCCTCCGCCTTTGACCTCGCCGGAGCCCGCCCAAATCAGCCGCCGTCGATGCCGCCGGCGAACTAGCCGCCGTCCCTGACTCCACCTCCGCCATGGCGTCTGAGCATCCACTCCTCACCACAACTCCGGGCGCCTCCACCCCCGAAGATGCCCCCACGCCCCGTCCCCCGGCGGCCTCGCTGCTGCCGCCGGTGCAGCCGGAGCCGCCCTTCCGCGCAGACAGGCTTGCCTTCTCCTTCGAGGTTCCTGACCCCTTCCGCCCCTCCCGCCGCGGAGACGGCCCTGGTCCCTTCCGCCTCGTCGCAGCGGGAGCGGGAGGACGGGGACTACGAGTCCCGCGCTGTAACCATAGGGGATCCCTCAACGGCGCCGGCGTTCGCGGGAAACGCAATCCGGACCGCCAAGTACTCGGTGCTCACCTTCCTGCCCCGCAACCTGTTCGAGCAGTTCCGCCGGCTGTCCTACGTCTACTTCCTCGCCATCACCGTGCTCAACCAGCTCCCCCAGGTCGCCGTCTTCGGGCGCGGCGCCTCCGTGCTTCCGCTCGCCTTCGTGCTTTTCGTCACAGCCGTCAAGGACGCTTACGAGGACTTCCGGCGCCACCGCTCCGACCGCCAGGAGAACAACCGCTACGCCGCTGTGCTCGTGCCGGGCACCGACTGCGAGTTCCAGCCCAAGAAATGGAAGCACATTCGCGTCGGGGACGTCGTCCGCGTGGCGTCCAATGAGACGCTGCCAGCCGACATGGTGCTGCTTGCCACCAGCGATCCCTCTGGAGTCGCCCACGTCCAGACGGTGAATCTCGACGGTGAGACCAATCTGAAGACGAGGTATGCCAAGCAGGAGACGCAGCTGAGGTTCTCCCAGGATGGTAGTATAGGCGGTGTCCTGCATTGTGAGCGTCCCAACAGGAACATTTACGGGTTTCAGGCTAATTTGGAGATTGATGGCAATCGTGTCTCGCTCGGACCATCCAACATTGTGCTTCGTGGGTGTGAGCTCAAGAACACCGCCTGGGCGATAGGGGTTGTGGTGTATGCTGGGAAGGAGACCAAGGTCATGCTCAATAACTCTGGAGCACCATCGAAGCGGAGCCGCTTGGAAACACAGCTGAACCGAGAGACGGTCATACTGTCCATTATGCTTATTGGGATGTGCACGACTGCATCTGTGCTCGCTGGGATTTGGCTGCTGAATCACCGGGCCGAGCTGGAGTTCACCCAATTCTTTAGGGAAAAGGATTACACCACTGGGAAGAACTACAATTACTATGGCGTCGGCATGCAGATATTCATTACGTTTCTCATGGCAGTAATAGTGTATCAGGTCATCATTCCAATCTCGTTGTATATATCAATGGAGCTGGTTAGGCTTGGACAGGCATATTTCATGGCTGCTGATAAGGACCTGTATGACGAATCATCAAGATCGAAGTTCCAGTGCAGGGCTTTGAATATTAATGAGGACCTAGGGCAGATTAGGTATGTGTTTTCTGATAAGACAGGGACACTAACAGAGAACAAAATGGAGTTCCAGTGTGCATCAATTCGTGGGGTTGATTACAGCTTTGGTAAAGATGCAGTTGGATACTCTGTTGTAGGTATGATGGCTTAAGTGATTTGAGCATGTCATACTGTTTTTGTATTGTAGTTGCCTAATAAGACATCTCTTTTGCTGATTTTGGACAGTTGGTGATCATCTATGGACACCAAAGATGGCAGTTAAAACTGACCCTCAGCTTGTGGCGCTACTGAGGAATGGTGGCACAAATGAGGAAGCAAAGCTTGTCCTTGAATTCTTCATTACTCTTGCTGCCTGTAATACCATCGTGCCACTTGTCCTGGACACTAGAGACCATAAACAAAAGTTGATTGATTATCAGGGTGAGTCCCCTGATGAGCAGGCATTAGCATATGCTGCAGCATCATATGGCATTGTGCTTGTTGAGCGAACAACTGGTTACATAGTTATTGATGTCCTTGGTGACAGGCTGAGGTAACATAGCTCTAGCTATTGGCTTCACAGACACGCTAATCCAGATACTGCATTAACATGTTTTCATTACAAATTTAGGGGTTAATGATCGATACTTCTCTAGAAACCAATGAACAGACGAACTTTCTATAGTTGCTATGTCCTGTTACCAGTAACACTTAGCAGTGCAGAATCAACTATCTGATACAGATTAGTTGAAGCTTGTGTGCCTTTGGCTTTCAAGTTTTAAGCTAGATCATTCTTTTGTCTTTTGATATTGGTGTTTGGTGACCTGCATCTAATTTGATTTGTGTCTTTCTTGTGTGTTTGCCAATGTTGTCTTTTATGATTAGTGAACTTGGATTGCTAATTAGAATTAATAAACTGGTTCTTTTAATGAAGCTATTTTTTCCCTTCTATTTCTGTAATCTTGTGGTCCTAGGTCTATGGCGACACTAAGGTCATCTAACTTCTGAGTTATGATCATGTTGACATGAACAACATGATAGGTGCAGACAATAGTTGAATTGGCTGTCATGAAGAAACCTTTTTAATTTGAGCTTTAGTGAAATGTCATGTTAACCTGCTTGCTTTTTTGTTTTGAAAATCTGTGATATCAAACTTCCGGAGAATTTTGAATTGTTAACTTAACTCTAGTTTTGCTAATTGTAAGTAACTTCTCTAGTTTTTAGATGTTTCATCTTTCTATGAATGTTACAAGTGGAACCGAGCATGCAGCTTGACAAGGACGAGTTTGATGATGTGTAATTCTGTAATTATCTCCGTTTTGTAGCGGTTAAATGTTTTTACGTGTTGTCTTCTTTCTGCCAGTGCTGACGTTATGTGTAGCTATTTATTTATTATTTCTTTGATAGGAGTATATTGATTCCTTTGTGTCCCGTTCCACACTACCAGTGCATCACCAATTTCTGTGCCAATTAACGTTTCAATAATTTAGTAGCAATACTGATATCATCTGCTGTTATGTGATATGCAGATTTGATATATTAGGACTTCATGAGTTTGATAGTGACCGTAAAAGAATGTCTGTCATAGTGGGCTGCCCTGATAAGACTACTAAGCTGTATGTAAAAGGTGCTGACAGTTCAGTATTTGGAATTACAAACAAATCATCAGAGGTGGACATTGTTCGCGCTACAGAGGCACATCTCCACAAGTATTCGTCACTCGGTCTAAGGACTCTTGTCGTTGGTATGCGTGAATTGAGTCAATCTGAATTTGAGGAGTGGCAACTGGCTTACAAGAATGCCAGCACAGCAGTACTTGGAAGAGGAAACTTACTCCGGTCTGTTGCTGCAAACATAGAGTGCAATATTCACATTTTGGGTGCCACTGGGATTGAAGATAAGCTTCAAAATGGGGTTCCCGAAGCAATAGAGTCTCTTCGGCAAGCTGACATAAAGGTTTGGATTTTAACTGGAGATAAGCAAGAGACAGCAATTTCCATTGGCTACTCCTGTAAGCTGCTGACCAATGACATGACACAAATTGTAATAAATAGCAATTCAAAGGAGTCTTGTCGGAGAAGTCTTGAGGAAGCGCTTGCGACAACTAAGAAGCTCAGAGATGCTTCATCAATTAATGCACGGAGTCCAGCATTGGCATTGGAATGTTCTAGCTTAACTCTTGCTTTGATTGTAGATGGTAACAGCCTTGTTTACATTCTGGAGACGGAGTTGCAAGAAGAGGTAATCTTCTAAAAACGGTTGTACCAATGAATGTTCTGGTTTTGTTTTCACTTTCTACAACTAAGGTGTTAAACTGATCCATGATTTGTCTTTTTTCTCTGTAGCTTTTCAAACTAGCAACTGAATGTAGTGTTGTCTTGTGTTGTCGAGTGGCCCCGTTACAAAAGGCAGGGATAGTTGCACTCATCAAGAACAGGACCGATGATATGACCTTAGCTATTGGTGATGGTATTATTCTGCCTTGCTTCTCTCGTTATGATGAATTTCTTTCTCTATTGGAACCAATATGTGTGAATTTGATACATGTATTTAGGCGCAAATGATGTTTCAATGATCCAAATGGCTGATGTTGGGGTTGGCATCAGTGGCCAAGAAGGACGACAAGCTGTAATGGCTTCAGATTTTTCTATGGGGCAATTTAGATTCTTGGTTCCTCTTCTATTAGTTCATGGTCACTGGAATTATCAAAGGATGGCCTACATGATCCTTTACAACTTCTACAAGAATGCCACATTTGTCTTGGTTCTTTTCTGGTAAGAGATTTAATTTTCGTTATGTGCATAAATACTTTATGAGCTTCAAACAGGGTAGTAGTTGCCCTCTAAATATATCATAAATTAGGTAGAAATAGACGATGATTATTTATTATACTATATCTATTAGATGCATTCTGCTTCCAGTATCTGGTTAGGCTAAGTTGAATGTTTTAAATTTATTACGCTTCAAGTTTTGGATAATTTCTCAACCATCACAACAAACTAATACTTCATGTGATCCCAGGTATGTACTTTATACAGCATTCACTCTGACAACTGCTATCACTGAATGGAGTAGCCTCCTTTATACTGTGCTTTATACATCGCTTCCTACAATTGTTGTCGGAATTCTTGACAAGGATCTTAGTAAGGCAACACTGTTGGCTTATCCAAAGCTATATGGATCTGGCCAGAGGGATGAGAAGTATAATGTGAATTTGTTTGTGCTCAATATGCTTGAAGCACTTTGGCAGAGTTTGGTTGTTTTCTACATACCATATTTTGCATATAAACGAAGCACAATCGATATGTCTAGTCTTGGAGATTTGTGGGCACTTGCACCTGTCATTGTTGTAAATATGCAATTGGCCATGGACATCATTAGATGGAATTGGATAATCCATGCCTTTGTGTGGGGCACGATAGCAGCAACAACAATTTGTCTCTTTGTGATAGATTCCATATGGATTCTTCCAGGCTATGGGTGAGTACTTTCTCTTGAGCCTCTTTACTCACGTGACGACCCATGCAGTATACTTTTTTATATCCCTATAATTGTTATTAAACATTTAGTGAGCTGGTGCTCGGAACATGATATTCAGGTTCCTTTATGAGAGAAATATTCTGAATATGCAAGTTAGTTCATTTCTTCAAAGTTGAAACATGCAAGTAATGAATACTCTGAATAAACAAACCAAACCAAAGCTTTCCATCATCCGTGAGCCCTGGAGAGACCATAATCTGTTTTTCCCTTTTATCGTGCCTAGTATTTTGATTTGTTACTTTTGCACTGCGATTCCAATTGAATGAGAACTCTGACAATATTTTCTTAGAACAAGTAAGGTTTTCTGTAATGAATTGCGTATTTACTGACACCATTGGATTTTTTCAGGGCAATCTTTCATATAATGGGGACCGGTTTGTTTTGGCTACTGCTGCTTATCATTGTTGTTACGGCAATGGTCCCACATTTTGTAATCAAGGCTTTCACAGAACACTTTAGGCCCAGTGATATTCAAATTGCCCGTGAGATGGAAAAATTTGGGAATGTCAATCGGGTGAACCGCTCAGAAATTCCAATGAGAGGATTGTCATGACCCTAGCAGGGATACCATAGTGTTTCTTCTGTTTTATCTCTCTTGTTCTTTGTCACATTTTGGTGTGCATACGAGCTGATTCATTTAGTTGTAAAAGGTGATAGGTCTAGCCTTGGAGGTGTATAAATGTATTTATCTAACATTTAGAAAGGAGATAGAAATTGTTGGTGTACAAGAATTTTCTGTCCATTGTTGTAGCATAATTACGGAGCAAATGGGTGGACAGTGTAATATAAATGTTTTCTTTTGGAGGAAACATGTAATGTAAATATGAAATATACGGATGCTTGGAAATTTAATTCAAGGGTTTTTGTATGTTGAATCGCCCCTGAGCATTTTGGGCCTTGCACTTTTTCATTCTGACTGTTACTTGCACATTGTTGTGATGAACTACTGATGATTAGCTCATCCAATCCAAAGTTAGTGATCATCAGCTGGTGAAGTAAGCTGAACTGTCAAAATTCATGAGCTGGCAAAATGGTTGCAAACGACCAGCATGTTCACATGTTCTACATACAGGTAGTGTTTTTTGAATGGAAGACCTGATCTTAATTCAGAAGAGAGAAAAAATCATAGGCTGGCTTTCTACCTCAACTGAACTAATTTTCAGTTCTAAACAAAGCTGAGACAGTAAACACACTTCAGTTCTAAAAAATGCTAAGAAAGTAAAGATAATAACCGTTACATTACATTAACCCTGTTGTCACTCCTCTCCAAAAGAAGAAAACACTGAAATAACTATTTTTTTTGCACCTCTAGCGGCGGAAAGGAAACATCAAAGGTAAAAATTCGAGCATGATTTCAGACTCCAGGATACCAAGCTTCGCTCTTCACTTTGGTTCACCAACCAATTCGCCCACCTCATGACCTCAATGCAGCAGCGTTTCTAACTTTAACCAGAACCACTTGAAGTCTAGACGATCTAATATGTATTTACAAAAGCTCCCTCCTTAGGAAAGTTGGAAACTTCAGACCAATCTTAATATCGATAAAAACATCTGGAAAGCTTACCAGATGAGTTGATTGCTGAAGTGCTGCGCTTCGCAGCACACAAGTTTAAGAAAGGCTTGCACGGGAAATCTGAACGCTGTAAGTTTCTCCTTTCTTTGGGCAATACTTTGATTTCCGGTATGATGTCATAGGTTGGAACGTCAAAAAGACCAAACAACAACTTTGTCAGGCCCTCTCCTGAAATGATTGAGAGCGGGAAACAGCTGCAGGATTAGCCTGCTGGGCCTGAGGAGCTTCTGCTGTCTTACCATCCTCTAGCACCTTTGACTGGAAAGGCTCGAATACACCTTTCTCGTCAGGTTTGATACCTAGACTGGCCAAGATTGAACTCTTCGCGGCCTCTTCTGGGTCAGTAATTCTGAGAGCTTTAGGGACCCATATTTTATTTCCGTTATTTTCTTCTCCCTGCAACGTTTCTTCTCTTGAATGCTTTCCTAACTTCAGAGGAGATGGTAATGTACTGCCATTACTTCCAGGCTTTTGTGAACTCCACATTCCATTAGGCCAGCCAGCAATGCAGCTCCATAGAGGTGGCCCGAGAGGAAAAGGAACAGCTGGAGCAGAAAGTCCTGGGGCTGGCATTATTTGTGGCGGCGGCAATGAAACCTTACTGGCCGTCCCATTTCCCAAGCCATGAACAGACTCTGTTGAGCACTGAGTAGATGCCATGTCTGCAACTCTGTTCCATCCAGGACTCCTGGGAACCACCAAAGCAGGTCCAGGGTAAGACTGATTGTGAGGATGAGTATCTTTCACACCATTGCTGTTCCCTAAACCATCATTTTGCTCTTTTGTAACTGTATTTTCTGGCACCCAATTTTCCGAGCAGCCAGATACTGTCGAAGAAGTTGCACATGATTTTTCTTCCTTGTTGTCGACGGAGCCCAAGGAATTATTCTGCTCTCTGGTGTTGGGAACTTGAGCTTTCTTGCGAAGCCACACTTCAGATCCAGATTTTGTAACTCTTTCATTTCTTTTTACTGGCCTCTGAAGGACACGAAGTTCAACTGGAAGAGATTGTTGGTGAGTGGCATCAGAAGCATCTCCATTAGAAACAGTTTCATCACATGACATCATATCATGATGCTGATATGCATCCTTTTTTTTGCGTCTACCAGAACCTATAGGGACATTTCTCATAGTTCCACCCTCAGTCCAATACCGCTTGCAGTCCTTGCAATAGTGCCTTGGCTGGTTCACATTGTAATTATTGAAGTAGCAGAACTTTGTAACCATGCTGTTGCAGCGAGGACAAGGCAGAATCTTATCTGGCTTCTTAACTTCCTTCTCTTGGCCAGATCCATCAGACTCACTTTTAACTTCCTCAGGTTTGAGATCAGTTTCCATTTGCGCACCCTGACTGCTGATAGTTTGTATACCATTCAAGCTACTAGCCTTGGAACAAAAGGAGCTTGATTTGACGTTGGGGATGCATGGTGTGCCAGAATTTCTTCTTACTTCATCTGCTAACTTGGTGCTAACCTGAAACAGGTAGTTAAGTTGCATGAGCCAACAAATAGACATAATAAACCGGCATAACAACACACACACACACACACACAACACACACACAACATGCACGCGCGCACACACACAACACACACACACACACACACACACACGCGCGCACGCACGCACGCACGCACGCACACACACACACACACACACACACGCACACACACACGCACGCACACACACACGCTCGCACACACATAAACGTTCAGGAATTCTTCTAAGTACATAAACAGTACCTTTGTTTTCAAAAAAGAACAAATAGAAAAGAAAATGCCAGTTCCAAGTGCTATAGAACGAAAATCAACATTCGCAGAATTAATAAAGGTTTCAACGACATGGTATCAACACAAGTAAACACTCGGTACTGAAATTTTAAACATCCCAATCTATTCCCTGAAACTGCAACGCTCTTAAGTAGGGGAAAAACACAAACAAGACAGAAGAATTCCCCGCAAAAAACTACAGAAACAAAGCCTAAAGCCATAATCCTGTGGTCGGATAGGGAATCAGAGTAATCTACGCCAGCAAAAAAAATCTTTTATCAACAGGACTTCTTAATCTAGCAGTGTTCCTTCGAGAATACACATCTTTCTGTGGCTGGTGGCAAATAACAAAACCTTAACCAGGACTAACCTGGCCAAGAGAAGAGAAGTGGAAGATATGAATTGCTTGTTTGGCTTAGAGCAGGAAAGTGTCTCCCACATATTTTTTGAATGTTGTGTGGCTAAAAATGTGTGGCAGGAGATTTGAAAGATATTAGATGTAGAACTCACTGTCTTTGAGTCAGTGGCAAAGCTCTGGCTTTGTGAAAGAAAAAAAAAAGCACAAAGTGACTAATGTGATTACTGTTGCAGTTCTTTGGACTATCTGGAAACCAAGGAATGGTATTTGTTTTCAGGGTGGACGATGGAGAAGTGTTGGGGAGCTGCTGCAAAAGGTTGTAGGGACGGTAAGAAGATGGAAGGCGATGCACAAGGAAGAGCAGCAAAGGAAGCTGGAGGTGTTCACAAAGGTCATCGAACAGAGTGCAATGTCGCCACCGAGTCATCGAACATAGTGCAATGTCGCCACCGAGATTGCCCTGGAGATGAGCACACCAGGAGGAAAGCGCCAGGGGGGTTGCAGAACATGGTGTGCGAGTCGAGGGTAGGATGAGCCTGCGTCGAGTAGGAAGGATGGCTTTAAGCCAGAACAATGTGGGGTTTAATCCTGTTGCTGCTGGAATTCTGAATGTTCAGAGGCAATCTGAACCTTAACTGTAAACTTTGTTTGCTTTGAATAAAGCAGGGGAAACCTTTCATCTAAAAAAAAATTAATCTAGCACAGACAGGGGAACAAAATTTACGCCGACCTTGCGATCGCAATCCCAGCAGGAATCCCCTCGACCGTCACCCATCCCACGCAGTCGTCTACAGGCCAAAAGCGCCACAAGAAAAGGTGCATCTGATCCGCCGCTTTCTCGCCCACCCTTTTCCCCCGAAAACGGCCGGCAATGACCATCCTGCCCCCCGCCCAGAACCCCTCGACAATGATGATTCCGAAAAAAAGGCCGCGGTCGCTCACCTCGGTTGCGGCGCCGGTGGAGTCGGAAAGCGCGATGGTGCGGCCGAAGAGCTTAATGGTGGAGTCGGGTGGCGGCATCGCCATGGCGCGCCGATCTCGGCCGCCCGAACGGTCGCCGGGAATGGACGGCGCTCCGTCGAGCGACTTGCTCTCAGAACGGCGGCGGCGGCGGAGAAGACGATGGGAAGGCTGCGGGTGGTGATGGCTGTGCGGGCGCGCGGTGGTGGTTTTGGAGCAGAGCAGAAACTGCAGCAGGTGCGGGAGAAGAGAAGGAGAATTTGCTGGAGCCCCCGCTCGATGGCTGGCTTCGGTCGGGGTCGGGGTGGGATGGAGAGACCGGACCAGCCGGTGAGAACGGCGAGCAGGGACACGTCACGCTGGCTGTCAGCCGTGTCCTGTTTCTTCTCTCCTCTGTATATACTCTGAAATGAGAAAAAGGGGGACCGGCTTTGTAGATGTATGTACTCCTGTATCGGAGAGGGTAGAGTTTATGATCTTTCTTAACTTGTCTACAGAGCATTTGTGTTTTGCACGGAGATGTGCGCGGGGGCTATAGTCGACATGGTTAGAGCATTTGTGTATTGCGCAGAAGTTATGATGGTGAAGTGTGGCGGGAAGGTTGGAGCGCTATGCGGAAAGAGGCGAGCGGGAGGAGGGAGACGAAGACGTTATCCACGCGTAACGGTCAACCACTTAATTTAAATAGGATGTTAACTTACAATTTTGCCCTTCTTTCATGTCTCTTCTTTTATGGCGTTTCGTTATTTTGACGGAGTTAGTTTAGCCCGTTAAAGTTCGCGATTTACTTACAATTATGTTTAATTAGTCAAGGCTTAAATTACTAGAGCAGGAGCATGTAAAGGAGCTCTGTGAACGATAGAGACAGCTCTAAGTGCGATGAAGATTAACACCAACGATAAAGAAGACTGTAGTGGCTTAAAGAAGCCATTGTTCATTTGGTCTAGTTAGTACCGCAGAAGAAGAGATATGAAGCCACCTGATGAATTACGAAGTTGATGTGTGATCAACATCCTATTGAAACTAAACTATAGAAAAAAATAAACATCTACTTACTTGGATATAATCGGGGCACGGTGTACAAGGGAGTAGTATCTAATTTTTTTGTTAAAATGTTCCTCACTTTGGTTAATTGGATTTGCTTCACTCAACAACAAATAAAATACCACCAAATATTCCTTAAGTGGAAAATACCACTGAACATTTAGTACAGAAAAAAAAAGAGCAAGACAAAAATTAGTCAATGACCATTGCGTATGCAGTACAGTTGGGGCAGTACTGCTGCGGACTCCTACTACGGCGTGTACCGAATGAAAGACTCCCAGTAACCGACCGGCTCCAGCCGGTCAAGCAAGCCCCTAGCGCATACACGTCACGCGGCGCCAATTCCTATGCGGGCCACAGTAGTGGATGAACTTTTCGGCGACCTGGACAACCGGGCCCCTGCAAACGTTAATAATTGAACTGTCCCCACGCGTCAGCATGGCTGGCTGATGACCCAATATCCAGCAATTGTGCATGGTTCGATCCAAAATTTATTCAACATTACATCTCTAGCATCCATTTTAAGTAGTATTTTATTTCGCAGTATCTGGAGAGATTGAGAAAACATATCTCCGGGATGAGCATAGGAAGTGTTTTATCATGGCTGGAGCCAAAATTTATTCAACTTTGCATGTCTAGCATCCTTTTGAGGTAGCAGTATTTATTTTGCGGTATCTCTAGAGGTCGAACAATATCTATGGGATGAGCATAGGTAATGTTGTATCATACTCCTGAAATGAGCTGCCAGCTCTGTACTGGTATTTATCATAGTCATTAAAGTAGTGGAGTAAATGAGAACCTTGTGATTTTATTTTGTTTCATGTAAATATTTGAGTTTTTTTAGAAGTGAATTAAAGCACATTTTTTCCTCGATTACTATCATTTCACTCCCAAGAACTAATCCAAGAGCCTCGAACTCTTTGAGGAAAGGATTCGGTGTAGATCCTTCTGTGTGCGCGTAGTAGCTTGAGCGGCGTCACAACACATCCACAATTCTGTTCGGCTTTCCGGGACCGGGGCCCAGGGTTGCTGATAGATAAAGCTACAGGGAAGGAAAGCGAAGTCAAGAGGCAAAGAACAAGACAAAAGAAATGGAAAGAAGTGGGGCGGAAAAGCAGCGCACGGGAAAAGTTGGGATGGAGCCCGTCAGTTTTGCCCTCCGCTTCCGCACCGGATCCCGTTGTGGGCCCCGGTCGCAGGCTGATTGCGCGCTCGGGGCAAGCGCAGGCAGGCGGCAAGCGCAGGCAGGCAGCAGGCAGGCAGCGTACCTGGCGCGGTCGCGGACTCGCGTTCCATGAGTGAGGCACTGCACGGTCAGCAAGTGTATTGTGCTGGGTTTTTTTTTGCGGTGAATCTTGTAGTGTTGTGCACCGCAAAATCGAATAAATTATTTTTTTTTGCCACAAGCAGATAAATTAGGAGACCATCTAATGACGTGTTTTTGCTCAAAAAAAAAATCTAATGACGTGTTTACACAAGCCATACTTTCGTGGTTAACGAGAATTCTTCTGCCTCTGGCCACATTAAGTTGACATTCCACTCTTCACAAAAAAAAAAAGAGGTGGAAAAAGGTTGACATTCCACTCTTTATCCACCCTTCTCATGCTAACCGATTATAAGTTGATTAAAAAAATAAAACTAGGTACAGAGAGCGCACGAGAAATGCACCATCCAGTTTTCATTCAGGTCTTTGTCGCCAATAATTAGAAAAAGAGCAGCATTATAGCCGACTTGGCCGTACAACTAAGGTTTGACCAAGCTATCCAACGGCCAAAGCAAGGACACACATTTACACAGCTAATAAATCATGTACTTCAGATCACTAGTCGCACGCAAGTCAGCCCAACACGATCGGACCTATAGCTTTTTTTAAAAAACAATAAAAAATAGTGAATTCGACACGAGCTGGCATTTATGTCGTATCATTAGCGACAATACATGGGTTTCCACGTGCTTAACTTTTTCTTTTTTTTTTTTGAGCTAATTCCACGTGCTTAGCTAAAGACAGGCCATACAATTGAGTTACATGTGGACTGCTCCCATGCATGGGGCCCAAAACTTGTTTCACTTGCAGCCACAAGAAAGCACGGCACAATTTCATGGCTGTGGTTGCATCACAGCATCTGTGACGAGGCGCCCAAAGGCAGAGAAAGATCACCAAATGAGTGGCCAGCGACAGCCGTGCATGGAGAAATGACCATGGCCGACGCTCTCTCACTATCACAGCTGAACAAAAAGCTTTTCTTTTGTTCTTTTTGCTACTAGGAAGAAATTAAAATCTCAATCATCCAAACAGCCAACATGATGCATATATATGTATATCCAGTGGCAAAGCTAGACTGCAACGCATGCAACGCAGGGTGGTGTCTATATGGAATTTCTCCCAAATTTGAATCATTGAGCCTGCCAAAGCTCGGAGCGCCCGAGTGGCCAGAGGCTGTTGCCTCCGGGAGCTCTGCTCCCGTAAGGTCCCGGGTTCGAACCAGCGGCGGCACGAGCACTGTAGCATGAACAGTAACGCGAGTTACTGTTCATGCTGCAGTGAAAAAAATCCCCTCGCTCTCCCCGGGTCAAAGCACATGGTTAAGACTCGCGCCGAAGCTCACAACGGCCAGCTGAGTCCCTGTGTAGGATCGGGGAGGGGGTTCGGGGGTTTTCTCGGCCTGCGTGAGAAGGCTCTTCTCCTTAGCAAAATGCCGTCGGGGGCGGTCTTACCCCCGGCAGGTCGAGTTTTTTGAATCAATGAGCCTGTCCAATGAGCTTTTAGTGCAGAATCTTTTTATTTGCCCGTTGCTGTGCATCAAGGTAATATAAAAGCCAGTGTGTATCTCTGTTGCAGCTATGCTTTTAAATCAACTGGAACGCATATTGCGTGTTAAAAGGGATCCAAAAGCATGTTTTTTACTATTACATAAAAAACTACGTGTTTTTCGTTTATGATTTCTGAAATACGCAGGAGACATCCATACAACTTTCCTTTTGCCTAGGGGCGGACCGCCCCATACGGCATACTGAGGCGGCTGCCCCAGCTACCGGCGGCAAGAATTACAAACCCCTCTTGCTTATGTACATGGACTGCCCCTAATTCCTCCTTCACAAGTCCTGCTCATGCGGTAGAGGTGACTACAATTACAACTAGCTGCCCCAGCTAAAATTCCGTCCGTGGTCCGCCACTGCTTTTGCCAGTATTCTCGCTCTCTCTCTCTCTCTCTCTCTCTCTCTCTCTGCAAAAGTATGATGCCCCTCGGCCCCTCCTCATTCCTCAATCTCCTTCGTTTCTTATTTAAGTTCTTTGCCTTTACGAAAAAGGCATGCGTCTGCATTCAGATGTACTCCGGCCTTGAAATATGTTTTTTTGAACCTTTTTTTAGCTTTTTTTTTAGAACCTGAAATATGGTTTCTGAGGAAAATTATAAAAAGACGCATCAAATGTACTTGGGCCTTTCAAATGTATTGCCTTTTTCTTTCAGTCTGGCCCAAAGACGGGACGAATCAAGGCTAATTCACTGGCCAGGGGCCCGGCCTGTGTTTTCTCCAGGATGCTGAGCTGGGCCTCGAGTATCAGTAAGCCCAACCTTCCTTAAATTGTACTAACCTCTGTTCACAAATACTTGGCAATGTTGACTTTTACTGTTTACACTTTGACTGACACTAACTTTTTAAATTTTTAGTTACCGATGCTAACAATTGTATTAATAGATTTGTAACAAAAAATACTTCAAACATGTATTTTGTTCCTATGTAGTTGCAAAAAAAAATGTAGAAAAGACGAATGGTCAAATGGTGATTGAAAAGTCAAAATTGCCAATTATTTGTGAACGGAGGTTTGTACTACTCTTACTAGCAACAAATTTCAGAATTGCCCAGGCAGCACCATAATTTGTTGACTGCAGTATGTACTGTAGACTGCGATATGTACACGCTTGGAAATTTGTTGGGAAAAAAAAACTATTTACAATTCGGAAATGAAAACCCCATCAAGGACCAAATTGTTTCCCACGTACTGTAACCTATAAAATTCCAACGGACCCTTCGACCATTTGGTTATTTCAAAATTTTTCTTTCTGCAAATAGATGACTCATCTTTCGACCCTTTTTAGTTCAACTAAATAAACTAGTTTTCCAAAATAATAAAAAATATTTTATTTAGTTGAACTAAAGAATGTCGAAGGTGACTACAATATTTTATAGGCTAAGGGTAGAGATTTATCGTCCTCAAATTAAATGATGATGAATTGATGATGGGATCCATGCCCACGATCCAAAGGCGCACATCTCGCCCAGCCACCTTGTGCACAGGAACTGGGATCGATTATGAGATCACGGTGCGACACAGTCCACAGTCCACACCACTACCGGCGAGGGCGAGCTAATTAACTCCCATCGGAAACTCGACCTGTCGTGAATGAAGCGTCGTCATTCAATTTGGTGCCTAGCTTTTGGTGCTGCATCAGCATGTTAATTGACTACAACGAGATCCATTTTGGGGCTCTGGTAGTGCAATGTGGCCCCCACCGCTCTTCGTCTAGCTTGGATCGTTCTCTAGCATGATTCATGCAATGACTTGGTCCTTGTGGAGTGGACTATTGTGTTGCCAAACTTGCATGGTGCTCACAGCAGCCAGGCAAGCACAGACCGAATTAACAGTGCGAGTGATGTGTGCACGCACTATGTGGCTCTGTGAGGAGGAAAGATCGGGAGGCGCCAAATCATCGATCTCCCGCATCTACAGTTTGGTGGAGGGTGACACTTGCGATTAGCATGATCATCTTCACGTCCCAAATTAATTAGAAGGATACTAATCAAGTCATAATTGAAACGAAGTGTGATGTGATGAGCTAGAGATCTAGAGTTTCATGCCCTGTGGATTCTTCGACCTTAAGCTGGATTGTGGATTTGTGGTGGCAGTGATGCCATGGTGCTTGTTGATACGGGTTGAATTTGGATTACTTTGGTTTTGTTTAGTACTTAGTCTCTCTCTAATGGAGCTTTGTTTGAATAACGTACGGCACCACTAGTAGGGAGTCATCGAGACGATCAGGATCTGGATTTTTCGTGACGGTCGTCTGATGGGTAGCGCCTGATGGCTGTGTGACGTCAGCTGTCCTGGAAACATTTTGAAATATCTCTGCTCTTGTGGCAAGTTGTCAAGTTAATATGTACCCATGCATGCCAAAGCGATCAAATTAAGCTCTTGTTGGTCTAGAAAATTGATCGTATCCTTAGTTTCCTATGCATGCATTCAAAAGAAAATTTTGAAGTTGGAGCGGCCGGTGAGGGAAGTTCAGAAACAGGAAGCACATATCGCTGGCAATTCTCAGACTGAACACTTTTTCAGTAATGGCTGTGAGAGACAATCGGTTTGCTGGTCATGACTCGCCGGGTCTCCTAGCTAGTAGCTGGCAGCTGGTACAGTATGAACGATTCACCGAAAAAAATTAGGTACAACCCAACGATGCGATATGTCATGCATATACACACGCCTGAATTACTTTGCCAGACGAACGGGCTGGCATTGCCTAATTTGTGATGATTTTTTGTGGGGCTCGAGCTCTGTTTTCGGTGTGAATCCAACTTCTGCCTCTTCTTTTCTGTTCCAGCTTGAACAGTCCTTCAAGCATGCATTGAGGACACTTCCATTCTTTATTCTTATTTTGTCAGAAAGAGTTTGCATTTCATCGATTCCTACAAAAATGAGCCAATAATTTGTGAATTCATCATGTAGTTGAACCACTCGTGTCAAGCTATTACATGCGCATTGCACATACACGCGATCTCCATATGAAAGTTTACCTGGACAGTAAAACTGCTCTTATTTTGAAAACGAAGTCTGTATTTAGAGTAGAGGAAATTAAAGTTGACTTAGGCCGGCCCGTCTCGTTATAAATGACCAAACGTTTGGTATATTTCCAAGAAATTTCTGCCCAACCCTTCCTGATGAGTCCTTGCCTTGCCAGCGTGCATCCTAAGTTGCCTATGTATCTCACAGCCATATTCTTCTACACCCATAAGCTAGCCACCAACAGAAGCATCGCTGAAGACGTGTGGATGTGTCATGTGTGATATTTTCGCACATGGAAGGATCGTCAATGGAAGAAGATCCTGCCTGAGATCCGATCGCATCCATATGCACGCATGGACGGCCACAAATGCAAGCAAATAATGCAGAGCATTTAGGTTTCGCACCCGATCACGGCGCAACAGTGCGTAGTGGATGCCAGTGCGTCCATGCACGTCTACGGTTCGTACGTGGCCGTGATACCGCCCATTTCGGCGACCACCTTTTCGCGCCAAAAAAAAAAGGCTACCACCACCACCTATAAGTCACAGAGCTCTAGCCAAAGCTTTTGCATGCCTGTCACTTCCTCCTCCTACCGGTAAATTCCTAAGCAACACATAATGTGCTCATTGACCTCCATTGATGTGACCTCCATCACTAATGTTGTTTCTCTCTCGTGGTTTTAGTTACTACTAATAGATTAGGTCTCAGCTCACGTTGTACCTGTCTTAATTAGCTCGATCGCTCTCCTGCTTAATCCTGCAGCTGCACTATATATATAGCGGCAACCCGTCACGAACTAGATCGATCTGATCATCTGACCAAGCCACATACGTACATATATAGATGTGCAGGTGCTAGCTAGCTTAATTAGCTTGTCGATAAACTAAGCTTGTTGAGTGCTTTCTTCTCTCTCACACTCTACAGATCGAGGGAGAGAGGAATTAGAAAGAGAAACTAATAATCAAGATAGGTTCTTAGCTGATCCGTAGCGAAGACTCTTCGTTTCGCACGGCAACGATGAGGAAGGTGTCTGTTCCCGCCATCCTGCTGCTGCTGGCCGTGCTCTCCTTCCTCTTCCTCGTCCACGGTTTGTACGGCTTGATCGAGCTCTTCGGCTCGCCGGACCTCTCGCCGGCCGGAGGCCACGCTGCTGATCTTTGCCTTCTGTTTCCTCGTTCTTGCAGCGGCGGCGGCGGCCGGCAGCCGGAGGCTTTTGCTGCCCAGGGAGGCGGCCGACGACGACGTCCACGTCTTCGGCGGGCAGGCGCTGCCGACGACGGCGGAGGAGGCCGCAGTGGGAGGGGAGCCGCAGCTCGCCGACGAGGAGGAGGCGGCGACGGCGAGGAGGATGGACTTGCAGACGCAGGACTACCCGGGGTCCGGGGCCAACAGCCGCCACGATCCCCGGAACCCGCATTGAGAATCATGGCGCAGATGATGATCTTTTCCTGTGTACAACATACAAACAGAGTGAACATGTTTAAATCATCCCATAGATTTGCATAACTAGGCAGCATAAACAGCACAGCTAAACTAATACTACCTCTATTTCAAATTACTTGACACATTTGACTTTTTCAGATCACATTTGACTGCTCGTCTTATTCAAAAAAATTATGCAAATATAAAAACAAATAAATCATGCTTAAAGTATCTCTAATGATAAAACAATCCATAACAAGATAAATGATGTTTGCACAAATTTTTTGAATAAGACGAGTGGTCAAACGTGATTTACAAAAGTCAAAAACGTCAAGTAATTTGAAATGGAGGGAGTAATTACATACACAAAACATGGTCTTAATTTAATTCATCTCATCACCTGAAACAAGCAGATATGTATGCAACGTTTGAATTTGCATCATGTTTACTCTTGTTCAACTCGATATGATCTTGAGTAGCTTGGAAATAAGGGTTCATGTAAGCGTAAGTGCAAACGGTGCACGTTAATTAAATTGTCTAACGAGTAAATAAAAGTATCAAGATGTTCTTGTTTATCATGCATATGTGTCTATTTCATTGCGAGCTGATATCCTAATTCGTTCATGTTGGTTGGTTGGATACAACGCCAAATAGAGTACAGTGATTGCCGATTGCTTACCTTCACACTGGCTTCCATTCTTCTAAAATATTGTGAGATGGTGATTTTATTAATTATTGTCTACTCAATGCTTTATGGAATCTCGAGGCACCAGGGGCGAAGCCAGCCGAGCACGCCGTTGGGGTCAGCTTCATTGAACACCGGTGTCAGTCATGGTGATTTTCCATTTAACACAGTATTTAGCACTTGATTTTCGGAATTTCGTCTGTGTCAGCTGACACCAACGAGACAACGTAGCTTTGCCCCTGCGAGGCACTCGGATTGTTGTTTACTGTTGGAATCCAGACACCCTTCTGTGTTCAAATGGCCCAGTGGTTTTTTTGGATGGAAAGAGTTTCTATTAACCACCTTCTCTAAGCAAAGCACTGTACACTTGGAACGGCGCAAACTTCGGGGCTTGGTAGCGATAAGCCGATACAGAGGTGGTGGTGGCAGAGAAGGAAAATAGGAAGGGTCCCGGCCCTTATTTTCTCGGCTAAGGCAACGGCGTCAAAAGCAGGGACGGAGATCCTTTCAGGCCAAGGGTGCCCATGTCCCCCGCGGGTTTAAGAACTTGCATAAGGAAACACTAACTTTCACCATGTACATACCAACATTCGTTCAAAAAAACCATTTAAATACCAACAAAAGCTTCAGTTTTAGTGTAATTGTTCACTCGCATAAAAAAAGTGAAGCTTACATACTAGTTGTTCATGGGATCTTAGATCTTGCTGTAGCTCTTGATTTTAGTTTGTATATCAGGATAACATTACTCCACATTCGATATGTTTGGAATCATGTATCACGATTTGCTAGCACTGATGACACGCCATCTGTTGTGTAGGGGGCTAAGGCTAACGGTGAATCGAAGAGGGAGGGTTCGGAAGTGGAAGAAGGGCCACAAAGATAACAAGCAAGCTGAGACAGACGAACTTGGTCATTTCAGTGCTCCTGCTGCGCGTGGTCCTGACTTTGTCCTGGGTCAGGATTCCACAGCTAGTCAGTTACGGAAGACATGTTCTGAATCAGACCCCTCGTTAGATTCAGGATGCCATGTCATGCTCATTGTACCGATGCTGTTACTTGAGTTGTATTACTTGGTTGTTTACATTGATCATAATCTTGATAGAGAATGTGGGTGGAAACTTTTTTGTGGCATGGTGCAACTTTCGAGGTTACGTGGATATAATATTGATGTATTTTGGTGACAGAGATTATTGCGAAGTAATCTCCATCGGCAGATGAACTAGGAACAGTGGAGGTCGTGACTTCGGTTGATGAAGAGAAGATATAAGCAGGTGTTTACGAGCGATGATCATCCATGAGTCAATGAAAAAGGGACGAACAATTAGCTTTGCATCGTTTAATACTTTTGTGATTATTATGATTCATACAGACAGACATAGTACATACATAAACGATAGCAATTCTCACGACAACTAGGACGGAAAGCAAAAGTATTGCTAGACTAAAAGACGGGCATGCAGGTGAGCCCTGCTGCGATGTGGCTGCCCGCAGAACGGAGGATGTCGGCGGCGAACGGCAACTGCGACGACAAATAATCCGATCCGGCGACGAAATCCGTGGTGGTGACCGGCCTCCAGAGCTTGCTGAGGATCGCGTCGGTGCCGCGGATCTCCTTCCATCGGCGCCTCATGACCCGCGAGGTGCGGCCGTGCGCCGCGCGGCTGATGTCCTTCCAGCGGCCGTCGTGGCGGCGGAAGAGGCGCGCGAGCTCCTCGTCGTCGCCGGCGGTGAAGGGGCGGTGGTAGACGTCGCGGGCGAGGTGGTGGCGCCACCGGCCGCGGCACTGCCCGGAGGACCGGCCCGGCATGTCTTCCGCCACGCGGCGCCAGCGGCGGAACCCGTGGTCCTTGGCGAGGCGCGCCAGACGCGCGTCCTCCTCGGCGGACCACGCCGGTGACGGCCTGATGCGGAGGACGCGCCTCACGCTGGTGCAGCCTGGCGGCGGCGCCGCCTTGATGATGAGGACGCACCTCACGCGCGCGGCGGCGGCGGATGGCGGCGCAGAGGCAGAGGCGGCGGAGGCCATGAGCGAGATCAGATCAAGTCGAGACTCGAGAGGGCAACAACGGCTTGACTCAACTCGGCGTTCTGATCAATGGATGGGAAGCGTGTGCGTTGTGAGGCCCCGGCGGCCAATATTTATAGAGCGAATTCATACGGAGTTCGACTCGATTTCGAATTCCAGCAAGCACTCGGAGAAGACAAGCCCTGTACCTAGGATTGAAAGCTCAAGTCAACCGCGAGCAAACCAGCTGGCTGTTGATGCCGAGTTCGACTCGTCTTAGGATGGATTGGTTCACGCAGCCCTCTGAGTATACATTGCCGGCCTCCTGCGTGATCCCAACGCACAGTTGACATCACCCGTCGAGTGGTCCACGGTCCACTCGGACCACGCCTCGCCGATCGAT
Source organism: Eragrostis nindensis (assembly GCA_012490785.1). Taxonomy (NCBI): domain Eukaryota; kingdom Viridiplantae; phylum Streptophyta; class Magnoliopsida; order Poales; family Poaceae; genus Eragrostis; species Eragrostis nindensis. Next base: position 404,289 of record JAAXCT010000376.1, on the reverse strand, counting down.
CGATCGATCATCAGTTGGAGACGGCCTCCTCCGCCTCGTCGATCGAGGAAGGAGCGCGCCGAGGTCCGCAGGTTGAAGCGCGCCATGGACAGGGAGGAGGAGGAGGAGGTCGGCAAGATACAGGTGGAGGAGAGGTTGCGCATGGAAAGACGCTTGAACAAGTACGCCAAGCGTATCGTTGATGGCTTGCTCTGTTCCTCCCCACCCAACAACAGCGGAGGACGCCACGATGGGAGGGGAGCCATCCGCAGCTCGCCGGCGAGGAAGCGGCGGCGAGAAGTTACTTGCAGACGAGGATTACCAGGGGTCCGGGACCAATAGTTGCCGCCACGACGACCCGTGGAACTCGCATTCTTTCTACTGATGCCATTGAAAAAAACTAATCTATAAAGTCAAGTCTAACAATCTATCTAGAACCAAATTCCCTAAAAATCGTCCTTCCCACGAGTAGATGTCTAACAGTTCATATTCACTAAGCCCTAGATAAGAGACGGAGGTATGGAGCAGCATCCACCAGCCGCCGGCGGCCAAGGCGCGGAACATCACGTCGTGGACATCGAACTTCAACCCGACGGCGAGAGCAACGAGAGCGTCCAACGCCACCGCCCCTTGCCCTTGCACGTCGACGACGTCGAATCTTATTCAGCAGGAAGTGATAGCAGAACAGAGGCCGACGTGGAACAACAACATCCGGCTGTGATCATCCAAGTGGCCGGCGACACCGAGAGCTCCGAAGCCACCAATGGCGGCGGCGACGACGGGAACTGTTGCGTGGTGTGCACGGAACCCTTACTTTGGGCGGCGATCGGACGGTGTGGCCACCGCGTCGTGTGCCGCAAGTGCGCGGTGCGCCTCAGCTTCTTCTACCGCAACAAGCGATGTTGCATCTGCAGAAGGTACTGCTTTAGAGTCAGAGTCACCAAAGCAGACGCTAGCGCCACTGCCATGTCGCCATTGCTGCTGTTTGCGTTCTGGGAGGGCCGCGTGACGGGAAAGTACTGGTACCACAGGCACTCGGCGGCCTACTTCGACGATGAAGAGGAGTACAAGGCAGCAAAGAAGGCATGCGAAGGCATACTAGCGCCGTTCTATAGGCCCGTGGTATGTTGTATTCATTTACTTTTTTTGCAGTTTATTCTCGACATGCCTTTGTGTATTGATGATTCATCATGCAACCACATGAGCTCATATGGGTCACTTCTTGGTGTTTTTGTTTTCAGATATGGTTTATCTATTGCTTGTTCGCTTGTCTTGCATTTGGAGTATTCTTTGGATGGACTGTTAGGACCGATAAGGCGACGCGGGTGAGAACACGAGTATTGAGCATCTCCGTCGCATTGTTGGTGTTTACCTTCTTCTGGACATATATGAAGTGCGTACGAGATCCTCTCCACATAGAATCTTATCGTCTAGCTCGTCAGAGACAGACAACAACTTTAACCTGATAAAGAATATAGCTACGATATGCATGCTCGTTTGATGTACATATATATTCATTAGCTTACAGAAGAGTATTATGTTTCAAGAACAAATAAAAGTTGCAATAACTGAAAAGTTTTGCAAATTGTCCACAACATATGAGGGATAATTTGTGATAATGAGAAATGCACTTATGCACGTGTGTTTTCGGCACCATCGTGTGTTTTGAGGCCAGGCAAATTTCCTCAGGATTTCATTTCGAAAAAAGAAATCCTCAGGATTTAGCAGGTGTACTTTTCCTTAAAACATTTCACTGAGCTTGTGTACTTTATTCCTCTTGTGTCGATCGACACTTATTATGCAATGTCAGTAGTCATCACTGGCCAAGGGATTAATAAGTATAATGTTTTAGCTAAATGAACGGGGTTACTTGTGCGCTTAAAGCCAAGAGCCCAGATTGACCTGAAGCTAAACTCTGTCCTTTGTAGTTGTATGTATGTATACGGCAAAATAATATGTTGAGATCTTTCGAAAAAAGCAAAATGCATTGACGATTTGACAAAAATACGATAATGAGATTACTAGATAGGCAAAAGACAGCACAATCTAAATTGAATTAAAACATAGGAATGGCGTAGAGCAGACGCTATTCGGCATCAAAACAACCACCAGGATCATCATAAAAAACTACTACCTCTTCTTAAAATGATGTCGCCGTTGATTTTTTAAGTTACGTTTGACCATTCGTCTTATTAAAAAAATTAAATATATTTTGTTATGATTTGTTTTATTACTAGAGAAATTTGAAACATAACTTCTAATTTCGCATATTTGAGCTAATATTTCGAATAAGATGAAGTGTCAAACGTAACTCAAAAAGTCAATGGCGACATCAATTTAAGAACGGAGAAGTACGTACTCGCTGTGATATGATACAAATGTTTAACAATAGTTATACAAAGGTGCTGTATTTTTCAACACTACCAATTCACATATACGTACCCTCCAAATCCAATATGAATCAACTTTGAAAAAAAGTCCAATATAATGATCTATCGTCTCAAAAAAGATATAATCTAGTAATGGAATAAAAGAAATACGGGATTTTTTTAGACGTGAAATACGCGAATTGGTAGGGATCTCTTGTATTCTACGGACCATGTACAGTACACACACTCGCCTCGGGCGCTGCTCCTACTCGTTCTTGTTCGCCTGCGAAGCGGAGGACCGGCCCGAACAACTAGAACCCGGAAGCGCCGCCGCCGATCTGCTCCTCCTGCCTCTCCTCCGTGCGCCGCGCAGCCATGAGGCGCCTCCTCCTCGCCGCCCTCCTCCTCTGGACGGCGGCGGCGTCCAAGCCGCCCCTCGACACCCTGGGCATCCCCCCGCAAGGTTCCTCCGGATCTGTTCGCGCCGCTCGCTCTTCTTCCTTGCGCTCCCTCCCTTCCTTCTGCTCTTACCTAGATGCGGCTTTTGACCGAGTGTTGTTGCTGGCGCAGATGAGGCGTACTACAAGGGCGGCGTAATCAAGTGCAGGGACGGATCGGGCAGGTTCACCAGGGACAAGCTCAACGACGACTTCTGCGACTGCCCCGACGGCACCGACGAGCCCGGTAAGCCATTCTTTCCGCTTTCGAGGCTCTCGTGGGTCTGATTGAACTGGGATACTATGGGAGCTCGCGTGGTCTCATAGCTTCGAACTGTCGGTGTTTTAGCGTCTACGGAGTTGTGAACTAGAGAGAGATTCTGCTAAAGTCTCGATCTAACCCTCTGCAACGGCACTGGACTTCCAGTGCTGGATTTATGGAGGAGGAATAACAGTTAAATTATGTCTTCTCTCCATGCAGGGACATCTGCTTGCCCAGAGGGGAAATTCTACTGCAAGAATGCAGGCCATACTCCGATCACGATCTTCTCGTCCCGTGTGAATGACGGCATTTGTGGTAAGAGGATCATAATTGCTTGCTTGCTTTATTTGATGTAAAATGCACATATAAGGCCAGACAGCCAGAGCCTGCGGAATGAGGCTCTTGTTACATATGGTGGTGCAGCATTTGTGTGAAATGCTTCCGCGGTGTTTAATTTCTGTATTTGTTCCTTTGCACTAGATTGCTGCGATGGAAGCGATGAATATGACAGCAATGTTACCTGTAAGAATACTTGCTGGGAAGCTGGCAAGGCGGCAAGGGAGAAATTGAAGAAAAAGATCGCTACATACAAAAGTGGTGTCGTTATTCGGAAACAAGAAGTTGAAAAGGCAAAAGAGGCATATGCTAAAGATCAAGCGGAGTTAGCAAAACTGAAGGGTGAAGAGAAATTACTTCAAGGGCTTGTCGACAAGCTCAAAGGTGCACTCTTCGTAACCATTGGTCTTCTGTCGTTTTCGCGACGAGTGATGTGTTGAATAAATCTTATCTTTCTTTTAGATATTACCTTATGTTGAAATAAGGCTCTCCGTTTACGCAGAGCAAAAGAAATTAATAGAGAAGGCAGAGGAAGAAGAGCGCTTAAGAAAAGAGAAGGAAGAAAAGAGAATAAAAGAAGAAGCTGAAAAGCAAGCTGCTGGTGAAAAGGAGGCACCAGATGCTTCTCAGCATGCGGATTCTAAGGAAACCAATGAACATGTGGAAGAAGCTGAAAGCAAGGTTGCCATTTTGTTCTATATTTTCGTTGGCTTCCTATCTACCTTTTCCTTTGTTGATTACTGTTGCCTCGATCTGAACAAGATACCTGTGATATGATTCTGAAATTGATTTAAGCGTAGCATGCTCAGCATGTCTTAGGATATATTATATCATAGGCAGTATACAAAGATGGGATGAAACATATCCCATTGAAATGTTGGCAGTGCCATTCTTGCATGGTGTGCTAAATTCTACTATCCCATTGAAATGCCAATGATAGTTCTCACCAATGCCTGAAGTATTCAGTGAAAAAATGGTTCGGTAGGATGCCCCATGACTACGGAACATAGAAACTAATACAGTTGAGAAACATATATATTTTTGTGTACAGTAACACTTGGTATGGGAGCTTGCTGGGTTCAACTACAATATATAAAAATTTAGTATTATAAACTGTAGGTGGCTGATCAACATGATGGACTTGCCACCGAACATGATAGTCATGCACCAGAAAGCGGGACATCTGCTGGTCAGGTATGTTCAAGCTTTGATAATACTCGAAGTCTAATTTTAAGCATGTCTTCTGAAGTTTAATCCATTATATGTTCTATGTCAGCATGATTCTGAAGCAGAAACTGTAGATGATACGGTGGCAAAGGAGTCTGCTGCACCTATCAAAGAGCAGGTTGGTATTAACCACTTTGCAGATGCTCATATCATTACTAATTTACTATTTGTTTAAGAAGCATATTATGTTCTTTATGAGCAATTATAGAGATCAGTCTTGTGGGTCTTCTCCCTTCTAAGAGTTGAACCTGTATCAAAACCAAATTGCGTTCCTATCTTTATATCTTGTATACTGACATCTCATGTCTCTTAGTTTATGTTCAACTAATTAGTGACATATTGAGATAGCAAATGCTATGTTTTATGCATTATTCTGATTCTGAAAGCTAGCAACAAAACTAGTTGGTTATTGCAGGTTGAGTCCTTAGCTCTGTACCGGGTTCATGTGTATCCTTTGCATGATATATAGTCATTGTAACCAAACTACTTAGTGACAAATTGCCCATAAAAGTTTAAAATGATGCTTTGCTTTCCTTTGTAGTGGTTGTTTCTGGGATCATGAGGATTTCAAGTTTAAGGATGTCATAAGTCATAATATACCATGCGATGCTCTGTTGGTCAGTCCGGTTAGCTCTCCAAATGTTTAATTGTGTGTTGGCTAGACTACTATCTTGGAAGCTAAATCTGTGCCAGAACTTCTAGCCTTTGCAAAATCATCCTTGTTCTTCATTTATCCTCAATCAAGGACACACTTTTAGGAGTCAATTTCACGAACCCACCAAAATGTTGGAATTGTAGTCACAAACCCATCATATCTAGAACATGTTTCACAGACCCACAAGTTTGGGGTATAGTTTCACAAACGAAAATTCTACGGCACTCTCTGCCGGCACACCCTCAACATCCGGGCCACTGATCTTCCATTCTGTCATTTTGCGCTGAAGGCGCCTTCTAACATTGTTAGTCTTCCCTTGCATTTGTTTATTCGCATTGCAGAGCCAGACGTGGCTACAGATCGTGGTCTGGCCCAGCTGAACAGGTTCCGCATCTCGCTTCCTGTAGAGCTGTTTACGTGCCCCCCCGCTTGTCTCTGCCTTATCCTTCACCACCGCGAGCATGCGACTACTCGCATTCCCTGCCCGGGCCCTACCTTCCCTGATCATCCCACCTCCCCACTCCCATGCTCCTCTCCTCTTCATGGCTGCCTCCTCTTCTCCGATGACCACGCTGGCACCGCCATGGCATTCTTCGCCGCGAATGACCGTTACCCTGATTGATTTGTTTGCATGTGATGCCATTGAATGGCCGTCAGTCACGAATTGCAACCAACTGCCCCAAGCGGCCACGGTATTCAGGGTTTGAGCTCCCCTGGGCGCCCAATTAGCGTTGTTTCACAAAGCTACCATTTTTATACTCATACTGTATCATGATCTTCCAGCCCCACATGTCGGTTGCACAGAACCAAAATCATATACAATATCGACTTGGCATACTATGTATATCAATACTGTACGTGGCAAAAAGTGGTGTTTTTGTGAAATTACACCCCAAAGTTATGGTGTGTATGTGAAACATGCTTCAGACTTGGTGGCTATAAGACCAAAGTTTTGGTGTGTTTGTGAAATTAACTCACTTTTAGGGGCAACTAGCAAGAGCTTAGGTACCAAATCAAAATGTTGTCACTAGACTACATTGTAGGCTGCACCTCAATATTTGACACATTGAGGTGTTAAATTGCAGGATCCTAGTGCTGACAATCCTGAGGGATTATCAAGGGAGGAGTTAGGTCGTCTAGTAGCTTCTCGCTGGACTGGAGAGAATGTCAATGAGGTCAATAAAGACGATAAGAAGGGGCATGAAGATGAACCTGAAATACCAGAACCTGCGGAAGAAGCTCTTGAAGATGAATTAGAAGTACCAGAACCTGCCGAAGAAAATTATGGTGGTTATCGTTCGGAAATTGAGGATGACAGACATAAATATGATGATGAAGAGTTTGGTAATGAATCAGAAGATGAATATGTGGATGATCGTGACGAACATGTTGAGTCCTATAAATCTGATGATGATCAGAAAGGTGATGACCATTCAGGTAGGGTATTTCATGTGAGCTTACTACTGTTACTGTCTTGTTTATGTGGGTTCGTGTTTATTTGTGTTTGTTTGTTGTTCCAGATTTAACTGCATCAGGAAAACCATCATGGATGGACAAGATTCAGCAAACTGTACAAAATGTTCTACAAAAATTCAACTTTTTCAAGACCCCCGTGGATCTATCAGGTAATTTGTGTAAAGTGGTTTCTGGCTGGCTGATCCTCCATGAGTCATCCGGGAATGCTATAACAGTGTGGACATCTACTTTTTCAGAGGCTTCTCGTGTTCGTAAGGAGTATGATGATGCTAGCTCAAAGCTTTCAAAAATCCAGTCTAAGATATCCACACTAACAGAGAAGCTAAAACATGATTTTGGTAAGTGCCAATTGAAGCTTTCTTTCACTATGCGAGTGCCAATTCCAGGCATCCAGCCAGTTGTTATTGTATTTTTCGCGATAATGAATCGCTATGGTTTTATATTCCTGCCTGCCCCTAAAGTTGCTTCTGATTGACGTTTCCTTAGTGAAAACTCCCTATTTTCATGTTTTTGCGTTGATACATTGTTGAAGTTCTGATGGAAAAGCTGTAATCAAAACAGCCCTGATAGAAACTTTTGGCATTGGAGTGCTGCCAAGATAGAAATATAGAACAGCCTTTTTTTAAAAAATTCTGTTGAACTTTTTTGGGGCCTTTCTGTGAGCTGAGAGAGACACCTCAAGTTACTGAATTTACTTTTGCAATACCAATCGTCACCTTTAAACTTTTAAGTTCTGCAGAACAACCAAGTACTTAAAATTAACCTCTGTTCTGGTATTTGGCTTCATCTTGTTTGTCAGTCTAGGATTACTTTGTGTCTACTTTATGGAATTGACATTAATTGGACCAACTGATTCTCTTTAGGTAATGAGAAGGAGTTTTATTCCTTTTACGACCAGTGCTTTGAGAGCAAGGAGGGCAAGTATGTATTCTAGCATCAAATATATCATGCCCTTTCTTTCTATTTTATATTTTTTATTGGGTTCTCATTTGAGGCATTGTTGTCCTTATTTATAGGTACACTTACAAGGTCTGTCCATACAAGAAAGCTTCACAAGCTGAAGGACACAGTTCTACAAACCTGGGGTATGTTTATTATGTTGATTTCAGATTTCCTAAATTATCATAGTACTTTTATGGTGCAATTATACATTATTGTATCAGAAAATTCTTTATGGATGCCATTTGAGGAATAGCCAAGTTCAGGGTAGCAAGTTTTCTTTATGGTGTACTGTTCAATAGGGAAGGCCTTTTGAGGAGAGCATTTTTTTCCTATGAATTTGTTGCGTCTATAGAGCATATGCTGCTCATGTTCACTGTTTTTTTATCCTTCTGCTTTAAAAAAATATGTAGATACTGACACTGCAGAATAACTTCCTTGGTCACCTTTTTCTCATATGCTTACGCCATAACATGAATTTTCTGCTTTCAGGCGTTGGGACAAATTCGAAGAATCATACAGAGTAATGCAATTTTCAAACGGGGACAGGTGCTGGAACGGTCCTGACCGAAGCCTAAAGGTATCTTAGTCACATTTTCTTTCTGTTTGCAGCTTTGTAGATTCTAACTCATTTTTATTATTTACATTCCTGTGCAGGTTAGGCTTAGATGTGGGTTGAGTAATGAGGTTAATGATGTCGATGAGCCTAGCAGATGCGAGTATGTAGATCTCCATGGATATACTTTGCATCTTGTTTCCTAAAAATATGTGGTACATCATTTCATATGCCTATTTACCGTTGCAGGTATGTGGCTGTACTGTCAACCCCGGCTCTTTGCGTTGAAGAGAAGCTGAAGGTTTGTCCTCGTTGTTTCACAAACTTAGCCTCCCCCTCGTTTTCCCTCCTAAAGAGATTTGGACCTAATGGAATTCCGGTTAATGTGCAACAGGAGCTGCAAAACAAGCTCGATGCCATGTCTTCAAAACAGCCCGGACATGATGAGCTGTAAACTATTCCGGTGTGATGCAAGGAACAATAATCTGCCACTGGGAAAGGATAACTCACACTTTACGTTCATAACCACAATAGGGGTCGATGAGGTGTAGGAAGTTATGAACATATAGGACCGAGCTGGAGATTTTGCAGTGTAGAGTGCATATCGCCATCTAGCAATGTTAGCTTGGCCGGACTTTTTGTGTTGATTCGAAGGATGTTGCAATATTTTTTTGGCCTCATCCTGACTTTATTGGTAGAGGCACCTGCAGCTGAGATTTTCGTCTGAACTTGACAATTTGCTCTATTTATTTAGGTAAGGACTAAAGATGCTAGACTGTTTGTATCTCCAGCTTCACCGCCGCCAGACATGGATGTCTTGCGGAGTACACATTTATGCGAAAAGAAAAGCATAGTTACTTGGGGTGTCGTTACGTACTAATACTAGTAGTTCCTATTCATCTTGTATTGGCCTCTGATGCTTCTGTTTTGTGAGCAAAGCATTTAGACATGAAATTGGGTAGCCAAATTTTGTATACACGCTTTACTCGTCCTAGCATTCTCGCCTACACGCGCTAGCTGTTCTTTTGCCCCAAAAGAATGGCCCAAACCATATGGGCAGAAGCAAGCTCCCATGTGGACGGAAAGAATCTGCAGTAGCGTGCTGTCGACTGTTGTGCGGGAACAGTCTGGCTTCTAGAGCAAAGTGTCATGTACGTTTCGAAGAACACGCGTCCGGTCAAAATACAGCGGCACGTCGCCTCGTTCCAACGCGCAGAGACCAAGAAGATTCAGGAGCCGGGAACGTGAGGGACCTCGACCATTTTTTGACGGCCCAGGACCCGACCGGTGTGGGAGGACATTGCTGTGGGTTGGGACCACTCGGAACGACAGCGGGACACCGTTGATGTCTGGACCAGGGTTTGGAAAACCGGAGCGAAAACCGGTAAACCGGGCGAAAACCGGGGTTATCGGTCCAGTCCGGGTAGTAAAACCAACCGGTTTTTCGGAAGAATTTGAACTGTGTTTCGAGGGAACCGGTAAACCGCCCGGTGCCGTTTGGCGGTTTTTCCGAAATTGTGAACCCTGGTCTGGACATTTGAACATTCATTCATTTTGTAAGAATTCCACCAAGCCACGTTCCATGTTCCATGTCCAGTTATTATTAAGTATTGAAGTACAGCTTACAAGTGCTTTTAGTAATTTTTTCTTCCAATGGTGAGAGATACTTGTACATTTTATTGTTTGAGAGATACACCGTAGAGAACGTGCTTAATAATTACGAAAAGTACCTTCTCAGTACTACTTTCGGCATTGCAATGTTCCTGCATCGTTTTCTAGTGGAATATCCTGTTTTGATCGTCTAGTGGAATATTCTTGCGTTCGAAACTGCAGGGTTGGCTGGGCCCTGGGTATAGGTTTTTTTTTTATGAGAACCTGGCCCTGGGTATAGACGGGTCGCACTGGCAGTGACAACCCCATGGTTTTGACCCACAAAAACATTTCGGTGGACTCGTCAACATCGCCGCCCATTGGTCCTCGCCTTTCTTTCCCTCTCGCTCTATTCCTATTCCCACACGCCAATATTTATTGCGCTGGCCGCCCCATTCTTGGAGAGCAAGAACACCGAAAAGGCAAAGGGTGGAGGCAGAGAGAGCAGCAGAGGCATCTCGAATCCCATCTCCACGCACACGCACTTCCCCTTCCCCATCTTCCTCAACCAGATCTAGCCGAGCAGCAGCGATGGCGGCGGAGCTCGGGGAGACGGCGGCGCAGCGCCGGCCCAAGACCAAGATCGTGTGCACGCTGGGCCCGGCCTCGCGCTCCGTCGACATGATCTCGCGCCTGCTCCGCGCCGGCATGAGCGTCGCGCGCTTCAACTTCTCCCACGGCTCCCACGAGTACCACCAGGAGACGCTCGACAACCTCCGCGCCGCCATGGACCGCACCGGCATCCTCTGCGCCGTCATGCTCGACACCAAGGTCCCCCTCCCACTTGTCCCTCCCTCCTCGCAATCTCTTGATCCTGTACTCGATCTGCGATTAGGTTTCTCAGCTTCTTCCCCGGCGTACTAGTTTGCAGCCTGTGACTCTCTGAGCGTTTACCGGTACTTCGAATTTTCCACATTTAGTACATGCCAGCATGATGGGGTTCTGTTTACTGCTGCTTTTAGGCCAAAATTTCAGTACCTGTAATGTAAATAGCTTCCGGAGATTACCGCTTGTGCGGTTCCTTGATCTTGGTCTCGGATGTGATCTCCGGCTCCTGATGTGGACGTTTGTGCCAAATGTTGACCGTGTTCTACATTCCGGTAGCCTAATTCCCGACCATTCCTGCAGGCCGAAATGCTATTGGCTGCTTGTGCGTGTTAGCACCTGCTTTTAGTACCGCAGGTTAGTTTGGCTGCTAGTAGTAAAATTCAATGGGCCAATCGGCAGTACCTATAGAGTTTGTGAAGATCTGGACATTATTGTCCTTAATTTTGCAATTGGATGGAGCAAGCCGTTGTACTTAACACCCTGGATTGGGATGGTTGGCTTGTTGTTGTCGATTCCCTTGTACAGTTGGCCGTGGTCCACGTTCCCAAGCCATGTCTCCTGGCTGTATTTCGGTATTAATGCCTGGCTGTATTTCGGTATTAATGTTTTTTTGTTCTTGCTCATCTGTTTTGTTGACCCACGATGCAAATGGGGTAGCGGATCTACCATTCTTACTCCTATGTAACTGTGCCTAGTATTTGAGAAACTGCAGTAGTGGCAACTACAACTGTTGAATGAAAATATAGATGTTGAATTATGGTGATTAATCGAGTAAACGAAAGGATGCTATAAGATTGCAGTCTAAGGATCATTTCATTAGTAGGTTTATTTGTCTCTTTTTTGTTTGTTTCTACGCCTTTGCCAATTGCCGGTTGCCTTAAAAGTTGCTTTAAGGCTCGTTTGAGGTATCTTTTCAAAACCATATTTGTTGTGCAATACTATTGGTACATGTTTTTCCCCTTACATCAGACAGAACATGCTTGTACCTTATCGGGGGATGTCATAGCACTCTGTCCAAATTATAGCATAAAAGATCTCATTTCTCAATGACAGATCAATGTGTGGATCAGCATTATTTTTTCCATTAAGGTGAATTGGTATTCTTAGGGATGATGAAGGCAAGCTTCTATAATATTATTATCACATCATCCAACCAAGAGGAACATAACAACTCAGTAACATACAAGAATCACCTCATCTGTCCCGAACATTGAGAACTGCCATGGGGTCATGTTGTTCCAACTAATTATTAAGATGGAACCCACTATTTGTTGAGGTAGAAGAAGGGCTTGGGCGACTGTCCAATCACAAATCGTAGTTAATCGAGCTCAATCTGGGGAGCATATCGTGCACCTTTCGGGATCCTATGCGCTAGCCTTGTTTTTATGGCTTTACCCCATTTGGCCTAATTTAGGAATATCAACTTTTCTTTTGGTGAATTTGCTTGACTCCTCAATTTTTGTGAAGATGGCCTCAGTTAGTACTTAGTAGCCTAGCCTCCAACATGCAACCTGTAACAAAAACAATTTGCAAGCCCTGCGGTGTCACTTTTCCACTCAATCTGAAAAACTGATAAAATACTAACTACTAAGCATCAATAAGAAAAAATTCCCTTTGACCATGGCAGAGGGATATCTCCCAGTGAGGGCTTTTTGCGTTGTATTTCATTAGGAATTTCTCTTTAAGCCTCAAGCCGGAAAAATGGGCACTCATTACAGAAGCACCACTCAAAGCTTGTCTTGATGTTGATTATCCTTGAATGCTACTTGTTGAATTTGTTAAACTGATGTTATGGCTGTATTTGTGCTTCATTTGTCATTGTTACATTACATGTCTAATCATCTATACAGTTGAGGAGTTAAAAAAAATATGGGAGTGCCAAAATGTGTCTTATCTGTTCAAATAGTTTGTTCTGAATTTATAGGGCATTCCAATGTCTCAGTGTATATGGTTGTTAGCTACAAGATACCATTCTTTCAGATTTAGAATTTGCTACAATTCTGGTGTTTAAATGTTTAAATGAAAAAAATATGCATGGTTGGATGAACTTCCATTGAGGTGTAGTCATATGATGATGCTTTCTGGAAAGATGTCTTGCACATATTATTGCGATAACCTAAATTACTTGTATATCCTCGTAAACATCTTTGTGTAAGAAACCTGATAATCTGAACAGTAATTGTTACTTGTTTCTAATTGTGCAAGTTTTGTAGCTAATGTAATACTGCAATATTTATCTCACAAGTCTCCTATGTGGAGAAGCATTAAAACTCTTGTCCTGTGCAGCTGCTGTTACATGAAGTTTTACCGCTCATATTCATTGGATTGCTTTATATATATTGCAGGGTCCAGAGATCAGAACTGGGTTTTTGAAGGATGGAAAGCCTATTCAATTGAAAAAGGGTCAAGAAGTCACAATTTCCACCGATTATACTATCAAGGGTGATGAGAAAATGATATCGATGAGCTATAAGAAGCTAGCAGTGGATCTGAAGCCAGGCAGTAATATATTGTGTGCTGATGGTACCATCACTCTTACTGTGCTCCACTGTGACAAAGAGCAAGGCTTGGTTCGCTGCCGCTGTGAGAACACTTCTATGCTTGGTGAGAGGAAGAATGTCAATCTTCCAGGAGTTATAGTTGATCTTCCTACACTCACTGAAAAGGACAAAGAGGACATCCTTAAATGGGGTGTCCCAAACAAGATTGACATGATCGCCTTGTCTTTTGTGCGCAAGGGTTCTGATCTTGTAGAGGTCAGGAAGGTACTTGGCGAACATGCCAAATCCATAATGCTGATGTCAAAGGTATGCCGTCCACTTTTCAGTAGATAACTTGTGAGCATCATGGTTATATTCTTATAATTATTTTGACCATGCAGGTTGAAAACCAAGAGGGGGTAGCTAACTTCGACGATATTTTGGCAAACTCCGATGCTTTTATGGTGGCAAGGGGTGATTTGGGGATGGAAATTCCTATCGAGAAGATCTTCTTTGCACAGAAGGTGATGATTTTCAAGTGCAACATTCAGGGAAAACCTGTTGTGACTGCAACCCAGATGTTGGAATCTATGATCAAGTCTCCACGCCCTACCAGAGCAGAAGCAACTGATGTTGCCAATGCAGTTCTTGATGGCACCGACTGTGTCATGCTCAGTGGTGAGACAGCTGCTGGGGCATATCCAGAGCTGGCTGTGCAAACTATGGCCAAGATTTGTGTGCAAGCAGAGTCCTGCGTTGACCATCCTGCTGTTTTCAAATCAATCATGGCCTCAGCCCCAATTCCAATGAGCCCACTGGAGAGCCTTGCATCATCAGCTGTCCGCACAGCAAACGCAGCCAAAGCGACGCTTATCTTGGTTCTGACCAGGGGAGGAACAACCGCAAGGCTTGTTGCCAAATATAGGCCATCCATGCCGATACTGTCTGTCGTGGTTCCTGAGCTGAAGACAGACTTCTTCGACTGGACATGCAGCGACGAGGGGCCTGCAAGGCATAGCCTCATTGTGAGGGGTGTGATCCCAATGCTGAGTGCCGCCACTGCAAAGGCCTTTGACAGTGAAGCAACTGATGAAGCAGTTGAGTCTGCCATTCAGAATGCCAAGGCCATGGGGCTGTGCAACACCGGTGAGTCTGTTGTGGCCCTTCACAGGATCGGGACTGCATCCGTCATCAAGCTCTTGACTGTGAACTAAGTGTGATACACATTATTTTGCATTGGGGGAATTTTTTGTTAGGCTGCTTATGCAGATTAGCATTTGCAGAGTTTTTGATGCCAAAGATAGTGACTTTGCATTGTGGTACACCTTGATGCTACGAGGTTGTGGCTATTGTCGTTAGAGTTAACCATTTCAACGATGATAAACCACTATGGCTATTTATTTTGCAGCTGTGCTGTTACTGCTATCATATATACGACTGAAAGTTGACAGTTGTCTCTGTTTGTTGCTGAATTTCTGTTCATCTGTCACATTCTGGTTATTTGAGATCACTCATGAGCAGTAAATTCGTTACATGATTTGGTATAAGCAATTCGTTATTTATATCTATCTAGAGTAGTATGCTGTTGAACCAACTTATGGATAGCTGAATATTGACCAGTTTCATGAGTTGTTAGACATGTTTATAATATATTTATTCATTGTAGAAGAGGTTTTGGTATATGAAGTTGCTGAATAAATTGTTAGAACCCTGTTTAACACCCCCCATACACCAAAATTTACTTGAGGACGATGATAAAGCTTGCCCATATCTATTCATTTCGTGACCATAGAAACTGTATCAGAGAATATTACAAGAGCAAAACTAACAGACAAACGAAGGCTCCAAATTTCCTTGGCACCAACCCAGCATGCTCCTCACTATGTACATTGGCACCGAGGGGGCTCATTCAGCAGCCATCGCCTTCATTGCTCAGTCCTCCCAATGCTGCGAGCTGCTGCCACTGCCGGACGCCGGAGCCGACGGCGAGAACAGACTGTTCAGCCACTGTATCGACGCTGGCAACCGTCGGCCATTCTCTTCGGCCTCTGCACCACCACCGTTGCGCTCTGGCTCAGCACTGTCCACTATTTCTGCCCTGCTATTGCCATTGACATTGTCATCGTGATCAGCATCGCCACTGACATAGCCGCCGCCGCCGCTGTCGCATGAACTCTTGGTAGCGTCATCGGCCGGCAGCTGAAACCGGCAGACGGGGCAGGAGCTGTGCATCTCGAGCCACGGCACGATGCAATTGGCATGGAACCTGTGCCTGCATGGCATCTCCCGAGCGCGCTCGCCGGCCGCGTAGTCCTCGAGGCAGATCGGGCAGGTGGCCTCGTCATCGCCGTTGACCTCCACGGTTGGCATCGCCGCCACGGCCTCTTTCTTGGCCGGCGGCGTGCCGTGCCGCGCCGCTTCACCCTCGGTCAGCTGCTGCACCAGGGCGTCGAAGCCGGGGCCGAGGAAGTAGTCGCCCAGCGCCACGCCCTGCTCGCCGCCGCTGCCGGAGGCGAAGAAGAGGCTCCGGCCGAACGGGTTCACGTGCTCGCCGTCGAGGCCGATGCCGGAGGCGGTGGCCATCTCCAGGCGCTGGAGCTGGCGCTCCCGGAGCTCGTGCAGGAGCCGCAGGAACGCGGTGACGCGCCGCCGGCGCCGCGTGAACTCGTGCTCGTCCCAGTCGAGGACGTCGCCGGCCTCCGGCTGCCGCCTGTTGCGGCGGCGGCGGACGGAGGTGTCGACCGTGTTGATGATGGCGTGCGCCCAGATGGAGCCCGGGCGGTCCGCGCCGGAGTACGCGTCAGGCTCCTCGCCGCCGTCGGCGTCGTCGCTGGCCGCGGCGCTGCGGGCCGTCTCCAGCTCCTCGAGGAAGCCGCTTTGGCAGTGCGGGCACTTGATCTCCACCGCGCCATCCGCAGCCGCCGCGGGGCTCACCGCCACCGCGCACATGTGGCACCAGTACCTCCCGGTGACCGCCTGCTCCGCCATTGCCGCCGAGTCTTGCGATTTCTTACGGAATGCAAGCTAATCTAGCTTTTTGGGCAGACTCGGCTGTGCCTGATCAATCAAGAAGGGAAAGATTAGCGATTTGACGCTGAAATGGCAACTGAGAGCCGAACGCCAGGATGTCCTGCTCGTGATGTGATACATTATTCTTTAACGTGAATTGAATCTTAAACTTTAGCTCAAAAGTTGCTTTCCTGTTGGGATTCCTGTGATCGAAGGATCAAAGATCAGATGCATTTGTTTGCAAGCTAATAAAGCAGAAAGAAAGGATGCGTTCTTGCCACTGTATCATCTACGCTTTGGTCGACAAAAGTACCATCTGCTCATGAATAAGCTCAATCTTGTAGAAACAAATACATGATTCAATAAGGAAGCAACGAGCCAAGGACAGAGCATCAGGGATCGAAGAGATTTTCTCTAACGCTCGAGATTGGACCAATATAGATTAACAGAACAGAATTACATTTGATGCACCATGAAGGGAACTCTCTTCTGCAACATGAACAGAGGATGCAACCAACAAAATCCAATCAAAGCTCAAAAGAGAAGAACAGAGCAATCCACGAGCTGAAAGCTCCTGGCCTGGATCGAAGCACAAGAAGAAGAGGAAAGCATGAAACGAATGAATCAATCATCATCAATCACCTTGGGCGGGGCGGGGCAGGGCATGTGAGGGGAGGACGGCGAGCAAGGCCAGCGGGGCCGGCCTCTCCACCTCCTTCTTATATTATCAGCGACTGCTTTGATCCATCACTTTGGGCGCCTCATATAATACTCCACGGAACACATGTTTAGGGGGCAGTGATTAGGATGGCGTGGTCTGCTCAATTATTGCATGGGGACGCCATGGCATTCTAATTTTAAGCTCTCCCCGCCTTAGTTTCTCTCTGGAATTTTATAGTTTTATAAAATCCTTCTTTCCCTCAGCTAAAAAACCAGCGGTGGTGTCATTTCGCTTTCCGGACAGACCAGAAATAGATTGTTCTGAAAAAGAAAAAAGAGCTGGGAAAAGTGGAGCTGATGTCTTCTCTTGATCATCAAAGCATGTGCCGACGACAACGTGGTTCCTGCAGCTGGTGGGTGCCACCTCAGCTAAACATTATGAGTATTTAAGTTTTTCTTTGATTTCTTCATAAATAAATAAAATATCCGAAAATGGTTTATTTTTCTTGCTACCTAATCACGAAGGAACCATTTTTCTTGCTACCTCGGAAATGGAACTGCAGCGCTTACTTGTATCCCGCTTATCTTTTTTCTACAAAATGCCAGTGTTATTTCATTAGCAAAAATATTCACATAGCAAAAGTAACTCACAAAAACAGAAAAAAAAATCTGCCATCTTTAAATATACTAGCAAATTTTTTTTTTTAGGGACAAATATACTAGCAAATTTACATAATGGGAATTCATGCTGGGCCCTCTGACTACACTGGGCTGGGCCAAGCCCATCAGAACACATTATAACACTGCAATGATTTCGCAAACAGATAGAATATTGCTTCATAGTAATATTGTTCTTCCTAAGCTAGAGTTGAATCTACAATTCTACCGTAAATTTCAAACCAGAAAATCTCGTGTAGCTTAGAAGAAAGGGTGTGAATGTGGACCAACTCCTTGAGGTCCTCAGGGAGAGGCCTTCGTATTCTGACATCGAGGAAATGGCCAATCACAACAAATCTTAGCTTGCCTAGATAATATACGCAATTCTGAATTAGTTTATCTTATACAAGAACTGATGTGGGACGGTTTTCTTTGTTAGTCTTGGATGAAAACAAATCGAAGTTAGCTCATTCAAACATTTAGTTTGGTGCTCTACTTTTTTTTTAATCTCATTTTCTGGTAACCGTAAACCCATCTTTTATTTGTTGTGTGTGTTAGAGACATGCTACCTCTCCCAAATGTGATGCTTCACAAATGGAATTCGACCTATTGACCGTTGATTTATCAGAATCTGAAAGGTTATCATACCTTGCTGGGGAAAATGTTACACGATTTTTTCTTAAACAAAATGCTCAGTTGAATTCGTCAATCAAAAGAGAAATTTCAGCAACTGTGACACAATTTCGCGCAAACGCGTGGACCAAATCGAATTCCCCAAAACTCCGACCCCGGTCGGACTCACCGTGGAGCAAGAAACCAAAATTCCCCCATCGATCTCCCCTCTCCTCTCCCTTCGCCGCATGGATCCCGCCGCCGCCTCGCCGGAGTCGGCGATGGAGCCCCCAACCGCCGAATCCGTGCTCGACATCCTAGGCGCGGAGGTGCTGGCGGTCATGTGCCCGGTCTCCATCTGCATGGCCCTCGTCGTGCTCCTCATCTCCCTCCTCTCGCCGCCGTCCCCCGGGGACGCGGCGGCCACGCCCCCGCCCGTCACCGCCGCCACGCTCGTCTACCAAGAGTCCCCCACCGACTCCACGGCGCAGAAGCTCGTGGGCGCGCTCCTCGACGCCGCCGTCTTCGTCGCCCTCGTCGCCGCCGTCACCTTCGTCCTCGTCGCGCTCTACTACTACCGCTGCACCGGCTTCCTCAAGAACTACATGCGCTTCTCCGCCTTCTTCGTCATCTTCTCCATGGGCGGGGCCATCGTCGCCGCCGTGCTCCGCCGCCTCGACGCCCCGCTCGATGCCCCCACCGCATTCCTGCTCCTCTTCAACGCATCTGCGCTTGGCGTGCTCTCCGTCTTCGCATCTGCTGTCCCGATCCTTGTTCGACAGGGGTACATGGTCACGCTCGCGGTTATCGTCGCTGCCTGGCTCTCCAGGCTTCCCGAGTGGACCACATGGATCATGCTCGTTGCTCTCGCCTTGTATGACCTAGTCGCCGTGTTGGCGCCTCGGGGGCCGCTCAGGATGCTTGTGGAGCTGGCCTCCTCCAGAGACGACGAGCTACCGGCGCTGATCTACGAGTCCCGGCCTACGGTTGGCCCGGCCTCAGCCGCATCTTATGCTTCGGTGATGGGGTCAGTGGAGATGCAAACCATGGCTGATTCTGGTCAGGCCGGTGGCAGCCAGTATGACAGGGTGGAGCTGGAGGAAGATGGCAGCCGTGCCGTGGTGGAAATGAGGAATCTGGGAGGAAGCCGGTCAGGCATTGGTGAGAATAACAGATCAAGAGGTTCTGTGCACCAAATGGACAATCTTGAAAGGGAGGTGCCATTGTCAGTCACAGGACTGTCATCGAATCAGGGTGAGAGTTCACAGCATGCTGTCATTCAAATTGAGCAGCATGATGAAGAAGAGACATCACCTTTGGTGTCCGCGGCATCTACCAACAATGCGGCTTCTAATGAGGAACCTAGAGAAAGTTCATCCTCATCAGAGCTGGACTTTGAGATGTTTGAGTCTACCAGGGGAATCAAGCTGGGCCTTGGTGATTTCGTTTTCTACAGCGTGCTTGTTGGGAGGGCTGCTATGTATGATCTGATGACGGTGTATGCGTGCTACCTCGCCATCATTGCTGGGCTTGGCTGCACCCTTATCTTGCTGTCGATATGCAAGCATGCATTGCCTGCACTCCCAATCTCTATTATGCTGGGTGTGACATTCTACTTCTTGACGCGATTGCTGATGGAGCCATTTGTGGTTGGTGCTTCGACAAACTTGGTGATGTTCTGACTTCTGACTGATCTGATGTTGTCATTTGCATCAATGCGTGTTCCTGGAGCGAAGGAAACGGTTGGTCAGCATTCTTTATCAGAGTTACTAATATTTCTGTTCACTTCTGGTAACACTCATTGTATGTATCGTTAGGAAATGAGGTCTCAAGCTTAAAACCTTAGACTCGGAGGTAGCATCACAGCTAGACTAGTTCATGTCTTGTTGTATAACTCGATCAACATGACATGATATTTGGAAGAAGCTCTGCATTTCATGATCCTTTCTGAGTTATTTTCCTCCTGGAGTTGTTATTTATCATGAGTTTTTTTTTTAAAAAGAAACTAATTGGGTATTTGCTCATCCATCTTATTTCTTGTCCAATTAGTACTCTTTTCCACTTATAGAGTCACTTTCTGAACAAGGAATTTTCCCTCATACTTCATGACTTTGTCAGCCTGCTTCATTGTTAGATTAGACTAAAAAAGGTTATATGCATTTCTGGAATCAGTAATGAACTCTTCTCTACTGCTTTGGAAGTGGTCTGGAAGGATGTGGAAGGATTTGTAGAAACTTGCATCCAGGTTTTAGTTTGTTTGACTTTAGCACTGAACAAAGGCCCTCAGATAAGCTTTACTGCCTTAGGATCTTGTATTTTTCTTTTGGGAAAATTGTTTATGGTTGTCTATTTGGTTGAGATTATTTATGCTTATAGATCCAACTAACTATAACTTTTGGTAGATATATCTGTCTTCTTCCCTTGTGGATCCAAGGCATTTTTACATATGCCTGTAACTGTTGCTAAATATGTCTGTTTTGCATTGTTCTTCTTTTGGATCATTTTAAGTGTAAGCTAGTGGACTGGGCTGAACAAAGTTATGTTGTATGGTTTCAGTGGCCAATACTTGGACCATAATTATGAACCAGTTCAACAAGAAACATGTATCATCTTGTCCCTAGCCATTTCTCAACTGGAATCTTGCTTTCCTCATTGCTAAAGAAAAGCATAACTGGCGTACCATCAATCAGAAACAGTTAGATTCCACACAATGGCACGAGCAGCAGCTTCTTGCAGCAAGTAGTCAGACAGCAAGAGTTCTTTAAAAAAAAAGTAGTCAGACAGCAAGAATTTGTTCACCCGTCCTTTCAGGAAAGAAATGGCTTCGTCAAGTTGCTTATAACTGTGAATATGTCAGACAGCTGAACTCGATTTCACGGCTACTCCCGACCTCCGACATGTGGCGTTAAACCTCATTTTTTTTATATGAAATATTATCCAATTATTCTCGTCAATCCACTTGTGCATGTTCATACAAACGTCTCGTCGTCGATCCATGCCATACCAGGTATGGCATGGATCGACGACGAGACGTTTGCAAGGTTCACAAAACCGTACTTTTCCCGGTTTTCGATCCCCAAAAAACCGGTCCGGTAAACCGAGAAAATCGGACGGTTTTCGATTTTGCTACAGTAACTAGTTTCGGTTTTACTAACCGGACCGGTTTTCCTGGTTTTCGCGAAAACCGGCCGGTTTTGAACGGTTTGAGAACCCTGCGTGGCGCTACTGTACGTAAGACGCTGACACGACTTTGATCAAGCAAGAGTCCCGTCCTGTTTGTTAAGTTATCGGCGGAACGACGGTACGTAGATCACGACAGATAACGAAAAGTAAAACTGGAATAGAGGAGACGAAATTCTTTATTGCGAAATTCTGGTGTGTCAGGTTACGGGGGGGGGGGGGGGGGGGGGGGGGGGGGGGGGGGGTCTCCTCAACTATTTATAAGGGGAAAACCCTAACTGCGTGTTGGGACCAGATTCGATAAAGTCGCCCACATGGGCCAGGACTCCTTCTTCTAGAAGGTGGGCCTGGCCCAATAAGAGTTTTACAACACTCCCCCTTGGGCTCTTTATCGTGATAAGTATGCCTCATAAAAACTCCTAACAACCTAGTGGGAAAAATGGAGAAAAGAGCACATATTACCACCACTCATATTGCACACATTGCCTCGTTAAAAACCTTATTGAGAAAACTTCATGTGAAAAACTCATAAGGGAAAAAGAGTACAATGTTTTAATCTTCATGATTAATGTTTATCAATCTGCATGACTGATATGAATTATATTCGAGATAACTCATGTAATTCGGGAATGTGATGTACTTAGGGAAGTTCTCCCCCTGTTCCAATCACTTCTCTAAGTCTTCTCATGCCAATACCACGCCGACACTTTTCAAGAGTGCGGGAAGTTAATGCCTTTGTGAACATATCTGCAAGATTATCACAAGATCGGACATGTGTTACTAAAATCTCTCCCTGCTCTTGCATTTCATGCTTGGGGAAGAATTTAGGTAACATATGCTTTGTCCTATTTGACTTTACGTATCCCGATTGTACTTGTGCAATACAAGCTTTATTATCTTCATAGATAATTGTAGGGGATGGAGTATACGCCACTCCGCAAGTATTCATTATGTGGCTTGTTATCCTCCTGAGCCAGGCGCACTCCTTTGCAGCTTCAAACAATGCGATGATCTCTGAATAATTTGTCGATGTAGCAACCAATGTTTGCTTCGTTGACTTCCAAGAAATTGCAGTTCCACCATATAAAAACACATATCCCGTTTGAGATATTGATTTATGTGGATCAGATAAATATCCAGCATCAACATAACCCACAAGGGTTAGTTCTCCATTCTTCGTGAAAAATAATCCAAGGTCTTCAGTTCCTCTCAAATATCGGAGGATTTGCTTGATGCCATTCCAATGCCTCCGAGTCGGTGCTGAGCTGTATCTTGCAAGTAGATTAACAGCAAAAGCTATATCGGGTCGCGTACCATTTGCAAGGTACATCAAGGCACCAATAGCACTGAGATATGGATATTGAGGTCCCAATAATTCTTCATCTTCCTGCTTGGGTCTAAAGGGATCTTCATCTATATCAAGTGATCTCACCACCATAGGTGATCTGAGTGGATATGCTTCGTGCATATTAAATCTCTCTAATACCTTCTTGGTATAGTTCGATTGATGCAAGAGTACCCCTTCTGAAGTATGTTCAAGTTGCAAACCTAAATAATAGGTAGTCTTGCCCAAATCTTTCATTTCAAATTCAGTCTTCAAGTACGAGCAAGTTTCTTCAATTTCATTTGTAGTACCGATGATGTTCAAGTCATCAACATAAACAGAGATTATGCAAAAGCCTTTCTCTGATTTCTTTATGAATACACAAGGGCAATCTTCATTCTTCACAAATCCTTTCTCTAATAGGAATGTACTCAACTTGTTGTACCACATTCTTCCTGATTGTTTCAAACCATATAGTGACTTCTGTAACTTGACACTATATAATTTGCGTTCATCTTCATTCGGGACTTTAATACCTTCTAGAACTTTCATATAGATTTCTGTATCTAATGTTTCATATAGATATGCTGTGACCACATCCATAAGTCGCATCTGCAAATTCATATTCACCGCCATTGAGATCAAATACCGGAAAGTAATTCCATCCATTACAGGAGAGTAGGTTTCTTCGTAGTCAATGCCAGGTCTCTGCGTGAAACCTTGAGCTACGAGTCTCGCCTTATATCTAGTCACTTCATTTTGAGCATTTCTCTTCCTGACAAACACCCATTTGTGACCTACTGGTTTAATGCCAGTTGGTGTAAGGTTTACATTACCAAACACTTCTCTTTTCTTTAGCGAGTTTAACTCTGCACAGATTGCTTCTTTCCACTTTGGCCAATCAGGACGCTTCTTGCATTCTTTTTTTATTGTGGTTCAGATTCCAAATCAATTTGTGTTGCAATCGTTTCAGCAAAGTAAGTATCGACTTCAATTGTCTTTCTATTATATACCACTCCCGTCTCAACATAATTTGTTGAGATTTCATTTCCTTGATCCTCATTATCGATAGATATATTAAGGTCAGGAATTTCCGGTATCCCCTCATGAGTTTCATGCATATTCTCACTTGGGTTTGATTCTTCAAGTCTCACCACTTCGTGTGGTTCACTTTCACCTTCTTTGGTTTTCTTTTGAGTGTTTTGCTTAAGCTTCTTCTCCACAGGACGTCTCCTCTATTCCAGTTTTACTTTTCGTTATCTATCGTGATCTACGTGCCGTCGTTCCGTATGCAAATCTCCAGTGGAGGGCTCTAAGTACTTGATTATGGACGGACTTTCATAACCAACGTAAACTGCAAGTTTCCGTTGTGCGCCCATTGCTGTTCGCTGAGGCGGAGGGATTGGAATGTACACAGCACATTCAAATCTCCGTAGATGGGAAACATTTGGTATTCTACCACGCACCAATGCTAATAGTGATTCTTCATGTGTAGCAGATGGTCGTAATTGGATAAGTGCTGCTGCGTGCAACACCGCATGCCCCCAACAAGAGGTAGGCAATAAGTAATTCTGTAATAATGGTCGAGCAATCAATTTGATTCTCTTGATTAATGATTCTGCGAGACCATTTTGTGTATGCACGTGTGGTACAGAATGTTCCACTTTGATGCCCATACTCATACAGTAATCATCAAATACCTTTGAGGTAAATTCTCTGGCATTGTCCATTCTGATGGATTTAATTCTATGATCCGGAAAATGTGTCTTGAATTGTATGATCTGAGCAGTCAATCGTGCAAATGCATGGTTTCTAGTAGATAATAGACATACATGGCTCCACTTCGAGGAAGCGTCTATTAATACCATGAAATAGTGGAAAGGTCCGGAAGTAGGACTAATTGGTCCGCATATATCACCTTGAATTCGTTCAAGGAATGGCATAGATTCTGCTTGAATCTTAAGCTGCGAGGGTCGAGTAATAAGCTTCCCTTTTGCGCATGCAATGCACAAGAAATCTGCTTGATTCGGGAAATCTTTTGTTTTCAAGTTATGCCCTGTTGCATTCTTCGTAATTCTCTGCATCATGTTAAGGCCAGGATGACCAAGACGGTCATGCCATAGTCTATATTCTTCTTGATTGGTAAAGATGGTCTTGAATGAAGCAAATTCTTTGTTCGGCTTAATGTACGTGTAGTACAATCCGTCTTTGATCGATGGAAAGCTTTCAATAATGGTCTTCCTGTTGCCTTCTTTCTTGGTCATGATAAGACGTTCTTCACCTTTATCATTATTGGTTTCTACGTGAAACCCATTTCTACGGATGTCCTTAAAGCTTAACAATGTCCGGGTTGAATCCGGATAAAGTAATGCTTCTTGGATTGTTAACTGCGTACCATTCAGTAGGACAAATGTGGCTCTTCCTTGGCCAACAATCTTATTATTATTTCCAATAATAGTAAGAATATCTCCAGTGTACTTTCGAAGCGTCTGGAAATAGCAAGTGTCCCTTAGAATAGTAGCGTTGGTGCAACTGTCTACGAGACAGAGGTCCTCATCCATAGCCATTTTACTCCACAATTCTGTAATTCATACATAATAAATGTATAAACAAGAGAGTAATAAATGACAAAATAATTCCACAAGCTGATTTATTCAAATCAAATGTCTTCTCTTCGAGAGATTACATAAACGAACTAATTCCTTCGAGGAATTTTATTTATTGCACTCCTGTTACAAATAGATAACTAAGTGATTCATAATAGTCTATTTGACTACGCAGAATCTCCATGCACATCTTCCTCATCATCAATGTCCTCGTTCATGAGGTCATCGTCCAATTCCAGATCAGCGGATTTGCTTAGTGATGGTTGGCCCATTGGTGTTTTTGTTGTTGACTTCGTGCCTTCAACAAAGTTAGCCTCATGCTGAGCAAGCTTCTTTTTGAGGTCTTGGTACATGTCGACATACTTCTATGGTGTGCGACATATTTTGGACCAATGGCCATGCTGACCACACTTGTAGCAATCTTGATCCTATTCACCGTACTCTCCCCCTGAAGGTTTCTTCTTTGACTTCCCTTTCTTGTTCTTCTTGAACGTATTAGGGTTGTTTTGAGCCTTCGGGGGTGCGCTTAATAACGCTTTGGGAGCACCTTTACCCTTATTATACTTCTTCTTCTTCTTGAAGGAGATGGCATTTGCTTCATGCGGTGCCAAGGAGCCAGTAGGACGATTCTTATGATTCTCCATGATCAATTCGTCCTCCCCTTGATCTTGCTGCAATGCATTACTCAAGGCGGCATAGGTTTCATAGTTCTCTTTCTTGTACTGGCGGCTCACATGAGTGAACTTAGGGTGAAAGGTGGAGAGGGTCTTGTTAATAAGATCCTTTTGCTCAAGCACTTTGCCACATAGCTTCATGCGTGTGACAATCCCATAGAGTGCGGTATTGTAATCCTCCACGGTCTTGTAGTCTTGGTAGCGTAGGTTTTGCCATTCACGCTCAACCTTGGGGAGTAAAACAGTTTCAATCTGCTCAAAGCGTACACGCAATGACTCCCACAAGACCTTTGGATCACGTTCCGTCATGTATTCATTCTTCAAAGTAGCACTTAAATGGTGGCGCAGGAAGTGCAAAGCCTGAGCTATCTCCACATCTGTTGCAGCAGTATCTCCCTTCTTGGGTAGGACCCTTCAAGAGGCCTTTGCCACTTAGGAGTATCTCAGCATCGAGTGCCCATGACAGATAGTTGCTTCCATGAGGAGTCAACACTTCAAATTCTCTCTTCACGAGGTCAGACATCTGCAACATATCATTGTGCAAGGATTATTTCATATATCCAAGTAATAAGGAGCAAAAATATAACAAAAACTGCGTGTTTAAGTTATATTATTGGTGTTTTTACGTAAAATCACCAAAATCTGGGGTGTTATATGCAAAAATAACACAATCCAGCAAATTTTCTATTTTTTAGGCAATTTTCTGGGTATCCTTGTCAATTTTCATAATTAACAGGGATTTTCTCGTAATTTTCTGAGATTCCAGGGATATTCTAGCAATTTCCAGATGTTCCGAGGATATTTTCATAATTTTCTGATATTTCGAGGGCTTTCTGGTAATTGTCAGGGGTCCATAGAGTATTTTCATAGTTTTCTGATACGCCAAGGACTTCTTCATAATTTTCAGAATTTACAGAAACGCCTGAGGACTTCTTCGTAATTTCCAAATCTTTCCGAGGATTTGTTTCGTAATATTCAGAACTGCGCGAGGACTTATTCTTAATTTCTGTGACTTCGGAGGACTTTTTTTGTAAAAAGACGAGTGATAATATAAGCCAGGGTGAAACCCTAGCTTCTCATTCTCTCCTCATTCTTTCTCTTCCTCCTCCCGGCCGCCACTCTCTTCTCTTCTTCAGCCGGACACCACCTCCCTTCTCTCTTCTTCTTGCTTAGATCCAGGCAGCGCATGTCGAGGGGAGAGAGGAGGGGCCTGGCGCGGCAGCCCCCGCGGCGTGGCTGCCCGGCGTGCGGCGTCCCGGCGGCCCCGCGGCGCGGCGCGGTGGCTCGCGCCGGGGCCCGGCGCGACTAGGCGGCGGCTCGTCGCGGCGTCAGCGGCCGGCCTGCAGTTCGCGGAGGCGGCGGCCTCGCGGTGGTCCGCGCGGCAAGATGGCAGGCTGGTCCGGGCCGGCGGCCCGCAGCTGCTCGCGCGGTGGGCCTCGGGCGCACGCGGCGCGGTGAGCCTAGGGCCGTGGGCCTTGGCGGCGCGCGCGGCTGGGCCGTGGGCCAGGCGCCGGGCCGGAGCAGTGCGAGGCACAGAGGCCGGGGGCCATGAGCCGAGCCTTGACTTTTTGCTTTCTTTCTTTCTTTGCAGATTTAGGGTTAGGGTAGAAACCCGGTGCCCTGTTTGTTGCTTCTCTGTGATGTATGTATTTTTGGATCTCGGAGGACTTCCGCGACGTTGCGCTTGTACCCGACTTCGTGCCGGGTAGGGGTAGTGGTTAGGGTTCTTCGTGAACCGCTGTAGATCGTAGGAGCTGAGCACTCGGGCGACGTTGCACCGGAGGCTTGGCATCCCGGCGACGTTGCGCCAGATCTGTTTTCTTTGCTTTTTCAATGCGGATCTGAGTAGATCCAGATCGTCTTCGGGCGGCCGTAGCTGGCCCTCGGATCTGGTCTTTCTTTTGAATCTTGACTGCAACGAGTCAAGGTTGTAGCGATGATTCGATTTCTTCTTGTTTTCTTGCAAGATCTATCCATCTTATCCGGGCAGCACGAGGCACGCCCACTGAATAGTCATGGGACAGATCTTGGCTGCAACGAGTCAAGATAAACAAGAAGCAAACGAAAAACGACAAAACGTACCGTAGCTCACCGATCTGCAGAACGAATTCGTCGATTAGAGCGTGCTGATAACGTGTTAAGTTATCGGCGGAACGACGGCACGTAGATCACGACAGATAACGAAAAGTAAAACTGGAATAGAGGAGACGAAATTCTTTATTGCGAAATTCTGGTGTGTCAGGTTACAGGGGGGTCTCCTCAACTATTTATAAGGGGAAAACCCTAACTGCGTGTTGGGCCCAGATTCGATAAAGTCGACCACATGGGCCAGGACTCCTTCTTCTAGAAGGTGGGCCTGGCTCAATAAGAGTTTTACAACACTGTTCATCCACTTGAACATATGGACCCTGCAGGCTGTAGGATCACGACGAATCAAATACAAACAAAATTGCCAAAATTAGCAAAATATCTTCATGGTTGTGATTCGAATCACTTGCGTGGTGTACGCCGCTTCATCGGCGACACGCAGAGCCACCGCCGCGGCACGGAATCGCTGGTACTCCACTACTAAACTGAACTGCTTGCTCCCGCCCAGAACTACTAGAATTGTGTTCCAACGGCCACACCTGCACCGATAGACACCTCGGCGCCATGGAGCTCCTGCGAGACAGTGTCCCCCATGGTGTCCCTGTCCGTGTCCGCGGCCGCGCTCTACACGCGAGCCGCGTCCGCTCGCCTTCCCCCCGGGCTCCCTCGCTTCGCCGCCCTGCTGCCGGTGATCGTCTTCTTCGCCGCGGCGCCCTTGGCCTTCTCGTCCTCCATCCTCCGGTTCGTCGCCGGCTTCTTCCTCGGCTGGCTCGGCACGTTCAAGGTCGCGCTCCTCGCCGCGGGCCGCGGGCCGCTCGACCCCTCCCTCGGTCCCTCCCCGTGGTCCCGTTCCTCTTCATCGCCGCATTCCCCGTGGTCCCGTTCCTCTTCATCGCCGCATCGGAGGGCCCGCTTTCGCGGGCGGTGGAGGTCGCCCTTCTCGCCGGCATCCTCCGGCTGTACCCGGTCATCCACAACCTGCACCGCTACGTGCGCTACTGCGCCTACGGCATCCACCTCTACTGCCTCCTGAACCTCCTCCTCCCCTGCACGGCGGCGGCCGGGCGCGCGCTCGGCGGCATGGAGCTGGAGCGGCAGTTCGACCGGCCGTACCTGTCGTCGTCGCTGCGGGAGTTCTGGGGCCGGCGGTGGAACCTCATGGTGTCCGCCATCCTCCGGTCGGCGGTGTACGACCCGGTCTGCGCGCGCGCCGGGAAGGCGGCCGGCGCCATGGCCACGTTCCTCGTGTCGGGCATCATGCACGAGGCCCTGGCGTGCTACCTCCTCCTGCGCCTGCCCACCGGCAAGATGGTCGTCTTCTTCCTCATCCACGGCGCGTGCTGCCTCGCCGAGGACGCGTGCGCGGCGGTGGAAGGCGAAGGGGTGGCCGCCGCTGCCGCGGCCGGTGACGTTTCTGCTTCTGGCGTCGTTCATGGAGGGCACGATGTTCTGGCTGTTCTTCCCGCCGATTTGCCGGGACGGAGGCGAGGAGATGCTGCTGGAGGAGTGGGCGGCGGTGCCGGCGTTCTTTCTCGGCACTGGCCAAAAGCTGCTCCGGTATTTTAGTTGACTTCATTCGTGTTGACAAATCATCATTAGACTTGAGCAAACTGAATCAAAGAGGCTTCACATGCATGTGGCCTTTGAACTGATGGTATTTGCGTCGTACTAAGTGATACTTTCGATTTTAGTTCATATTTGCAGTAATTCTGAATTTTTATGCAAGCCTCATCATCCGCCTTTCGATTTAGCTTTTCCCTTCCTTTTTAAGGAAATCTCAAACTTAGTCCCGGCTGGGCCTTCTAAAATTAAACAAGACCCATTTACAAACGTCAGTGGGCCTTGGGCTGCATAGGGCCAACTTTGGAGAACAAATTTAGAGGCGATAGGAAAAAAAAAAAACAGACCTCCGCTGTTGCGGTGTTCGTTTCCAGACGAATTCAGCAGGGTCACCGCCGGCTTTGATCGAGTCGGATACGTAGAGGTGGTGATCCGCCGGTGATACTTGATTAATCAGAACGGAAAAGAGAGGGAGGGTTTGGCCGGCGATCGAGCGCGGAGATGCCTGTTCGGATTCGCCGCAGACGGCTCCTTCTTGTTCTGGCTCGGCACCGGAAGTTCGCTGCCTCCGTGACCAGAGAGATACCGCGAGACGATGCTCTACAGAAGGGCTTGCTGTGTGAGCACCCATCTCTTCCTTGTCCTGGGGAATTTTCCCTCCTATCAGTCGACAACCGCATGGCCGAGGGCGGGGTAACTTATAAGATCGAACAATTGAGAGTTAGGGGAAAATCTTCCGGTGACAGCATCTCCAAAAGACTCCTATAAAATTAGTTCTATAAATTTGTTTTTGGGAGCAATCAAAAAATTATGAGGGAGAATTTTTTTCTCCTCCAACAGTCCTCCCTTAAAAATAGATTAAACACTTTTGATTGGGCCACGTCAGCATTTGGAGGCCACAAAAACATTAATTCTATAGCAAAAAGAAGATATGGGAGCCCCACTTCCTCCCCTGTTTGTAGCTACAAATAACAGGAGTTTAGGGGCTATGAAAAAACTGGGAGTGGTTTTAGGGTCCTGTTGGAGATGGTTTTTTTGATTGGATCCTAATATTTTGATTTAAGGGAGGTTTATGGTCCTGTTGGAGATGTCTTAGTGGGTACTCGCAGACTGGTTTACCCCTGATAGGTCTTTTCCCATGTTTTCCGCCCAGCGAAATCGTTTATGCTCTCACGGGTCCATCATTCCTAAAATTTTACTTCGGGGTTTGGAATGAAGAGTTCGTGATCCCGGACTGGGATTATTTCTGCTGGGATGACTACATTGCTGAGGACAAGCAGGACACCGTCGAAAAGGAACAAGAACCTGCAGGGAAGTTTGGAGAGGGTGAAGACATCAGCAAGGAAGAGTACATGGGGTTCCTGGATCTACTGCCTAAGTCGACTCCGTACGTTGATGATTTGCTTCTGCTGGACAGTGAGCAGCAAGTTAAACTGTACGAGCGCCACGCATTTATCGCATCAAAGCTTGCAAGGTACCATAGCTTAGCTAGTTGATCTGTTGACGCGTCTTTTTGTCCACTTATATATCCATCATCTTATATGTTGGATGCATCGCTGGTGCTAACCAATCCGGCCGTGTTGGTTCTTACAAACTTATGCCTCCTTAATTTGCTACAGTTATTGCAAGGACATTCTATCGACTCATTGGATGATGGTAAGCTGCAATGGATGTACTCGCCGGAGCATCTTAAGCAGAAGGGATACTTTAAGTGTTATGAGGAAAATGGCACCTTTGGTTGGTTTTTCCATCCTGATCACTGCGAGCTTGCTGCACTTGATGACTACCAGCGGCTCGTTCTTGTAAATGATGTGCGTATACTTCTCATTCATGCATCAAATTACCTTACATTAATTCTGATTGCTACATTCCTAGTTCACGTTTGGTGCCCGTTACCACTGTTGTTTTGTACTCCCTCCATTCTGAAATATATCAGGACAAAAAATCTAGCGCAATTTGGACTAGATTAGCTGCCTGAAATGTCATATACTTAAGAGTGGAGATAGTGCTGATCTATTCCTCTACACAAGGATTCCATGTACGGGTTGGTGTTCTCCTTTTTTAAAAGAAAAATGTGGGTGGCCTAGAAAGATGATTTTTCTTCCTTTTTTTTTATCTCTATAAAAGGTTGCAGAGTTAAGGAAAAAAGGATATAGTTGCTCTTGCATTTTTATGGCAATGTCTGTACAAGTGAGCCAAAACTGAAAGAAAAACTTGTGGATCATTGATATATGTTGCCGCTCATGGTTATCAAGAGTAATCACAGAACTAATTGCCTGTGTTCCACTTTCCTAGCATGATCAAACAGATAGCAGTTGTCACAATCACATGATGGTCTCCAAAATTCTGAATTGATGACCAGGGTGGTTGTTGTTTTGTGCTATCCGGGAGAATTGATGATATTCTTGTAAATGTTACTGTCTGAGAGAATTTGAAAATCTAGATGATTTATTCTACACCACATCAGGATCTGAATTTTTTCCCTATATAAGCTGAGTTTTTTTCAAAAACTTCTATCAAACAAGTGTTTCATAACACTCTCAATAGAATATTTTTCATGTCTATATAACTCATTTGTCCACCATCTTCCGCCGTAGAGGGGGAGGACGAGGTAGGGGGAATTCTCTTTGCCTTGCTACTAGTTAGTTCCTTGGATAGGCTTTAGCAAATACACATTTTTCTGTGAATGACAGTGTACCTCTATTTTAAGTGTCTATGTTAGAGATTGGTACACCTCTGGTGTTTTCAAGTTAGCGCCTAAAATTATAAGGTAAATGATCTCAATGAATTAGCATTTTAAGTCATGACTCTGATACATATGGCTTTTGAGGTTAAACAGTAGAATTTCCAGCGCTTGCCGTTTCATCCTTGAAACACACCAGAGATTATTCGTTAAGCCGTAATATGTTGTTTTCCTTATTGGTGCAGGGTTGTTATGAGTATATGGATTGGGATAGCTACCGCCGCAGTTATCATACCCATGAAGTTGATCGAGAATATGTCAAATACTGTGAAGCAATTTCAAAAGAAATAAGGGTATGCACTGTGCAATCAATAAGCTAGCCCATTTTAATTAACTTAGCTGATGCAGAAATTTTCTAACCGGAAGCTTTTTTACCTTAACAGTGGCTTGAAGATTATGTGGCTCTAGATTCAACATGTCGCGAGCAAGTATGGTCCAAGAAACTTCTATTGTTACATTGAATGCATAAATATTATAGCGTCATGATTAACATGTTGGCTATTTAGTGGGAAGCAATAGAGCTGCACGCCAAGCAATGAAGATCGCAACCAGATTTACCAAAATTTCTGTTGGCCTAGCTCATCTTGCCTTCATGGTAGAATATCTTGAAAACTCATTCGTTCAGGTAAACTGGTTCCATTTGAGAAACCATTCTTTTGATTCAAATTCAGGAATACAAGTCCAGACTATCCTTCGATTTTCATAATCTCAAGGAGACGGATGGTGTCTATTTTGAGATTTGGAAGCGGGCCGTAAAGCAACAGGTTATACTGCATACTGGTCTATCATTTCCAAGGAGCTATATTATCAGTCAGTGGCGGATCCACCGGGGCAGCAGGGGGGTCTCGAGCCCCCCCTACTCGCCGGAAGACAGTGGAGCCCCCCCTTGAGCCCCCCCTCCATTTTTTTTGGCAGAGAAGAGAGCTTGGGGGCTGGCCTTTGCTAGAGGTTAAAGACGACGCAAAACAGGAAAAAATTCAGCAGCCGGGCGAGGAGAAATGAAGCGCGGAATCCATTTTGCTCATCCAGTGATGTCTAGGTGCTCTAATCTCGTTGGCCCCCGAGCTCCATTGGGCGGCAATGGCGGATGGCTTCTTTCTGAACTTCTGATTTTTTTTGAGATTACACAGTACAACTCAGACACTCACAACGCACGCACACTCACCCCTATGAACACACGTACGCAAACCCTACCCCTATGAGCATCTTCGAAGACTGAGCCGGCAAATCTAGAGATACGAAGTCACCACTGGCGTCTCGCTGTCGACGGGAGCGTCGCCTACCACTGAAAGCACAAATGCCGTTAAATGCCCAGGACCTGAGAGGTGTTACTCGGATGTCTTAACCACTAGGCCAAGACACCTTTCACTTCTGACCTTCTGATGAGAACCGTTCTTTGGAGGAAGAAGAAGAAACGAAGGGGGTAAATGGGCTCAAGAGCAACATTGGGCCGGACAGGCTACGGTGGGCTTGGAAGGTATTGGAAGAAAACTCTTGCGTTTATTGGTTGCTGTGCTTCCTCTCAGGAAAAAAAAAATACTAGTTGTTGTGCTGACGGCAAATGGTATTGTGCCTAAAATGTTGACTTAAATATAGTGGAGTTTCGTCTTGCGGGGTTGTATATCCGAGTGCAATACACCATAGCTCGAGCCTTTGGACCAGCTGTCGCACGGCGTGTTTATGAGGCGAGCACTAATAACGTGTTGTGTTTAGCGGGCGGCGACGGACAGTGTGGGTGGGTGGCTAGGTTTCTGAATCGGCGTTTAGCGTCTCGACGGGGTTAATTTATAAATTTTTATTTTTTCATGTTAAAGCAGAGTCAAGTTGCCAACTCACCGTATGCATTCGATTCAATCGCTAAGCAAACCAACGCCTGCTTTACGGTATATGCTGTAGCAACTGACCACCTATATATATTTGTTCATGACCGCCGTCGTGTAGTTCAGCCCCCCTACAATTTTCGTCTGGATCCGCCACTATTATCAGTTGCATGTTTGTGGTTTTTGTTTTTCTCTATGTATAGGTGCAGTGACATCGTTTTTCTTATGTTATCTTCAGATCAGTTTCAAACAAGCTTTGAAGGAAGTCTATGAACTAAACAAGTTTCCCCTGCGTCAAGGTCTTATGAAGTATGTGCTGAACAATGGATGCTCTGCATGGGAAACCAAAGTATGTTTTTTTTTCACTGACATGTTTGACAGCTTAAATATTAATATGTTGCATGATTCTAATAGCCTTTATGTGTGTTTTTTGTTTCAGTTTTATACTTGCACGGCTGGCATTCATGGACAAGTAAGTAGGAGTATACTTTAGTATGGTGTGTTTTATCATGCAGACAAAATTTATTGGAGTATGTTTGATTTTTGCCATGCTCATCTCTCTACCTGTAGGTTGATGAGACCAAAGCCCATTGGTTGATTAAAGAGACTCTTACAGCAATGGTATTTAAAATATCTGAAGTTGTTTACTTTCTGTACAGAGTATTTTGCTGACATGAAACTCCTTTACAGTTTAAGGGGTCAAAAGGGTACGAAGAATATGCCAGAAAAAGGCTGAAGATTGCAGAACTCATTGGGTTAGTTCCCACGGTACTGTCCGAATGTTACTTTGTACTCGATCGTTTTATTCGGTGCCCTATTAGCCAAACGAGGCAAATAGTAACAATGGCTATTATGAATTATATTGCAGAGCTTGAAGTACCAGGTACTAAAAAATGTCGTGCTTTCAGCTTCAGCAAGTGCCCTCGGCAATCCTGTGCAAAGCTGTTTTGGAAACGTCGTTGCCCTTGTTCTGTATGCGACTATAAAGCAATGTTGTTGCCTCTTGTGATCAAAGCATGCTTTGTACTAGATGCTGGCATACTCACTCTAGAGATAGGGCTTTTTACTTGTAGCGAGTAATGTGATCCTCAATCTGGCTTCTGATGCTCCTGTCGGCGCTTGAGCCATACAAGGCAAGTGGTACGTATGAGATGCTCAGTGCGCTGTCTGAATTTTGACCTCCAGTTCAGAGGATGACGGTCGTTTCAGACAGGAAATTTAAGCTAAATTGGTTGGTCGTAACGACATGAAACACAGAACGGAGGGAGTACTGTTCAAATGGCTGATCTGACGGGAACATTCATGCACACAACATACATACAAAAGAATTATTACACGAGAGCAACATGCAGGTTAGTTCCATGATCGGAGTGAAGATCCTCTGCTTTTATTGTATCAGATTTTGTAGCTGGAACACTAGTGTGCTAGGTAAGTGTCCATCCCCAGTCTCCCGAGTCCAATTCCGATCTGTAGTTTCTCTTTCAGTCCTTTTTTTTCGATTCGATTTCGATCTGCAGCAGATGTGATGAACTGCTCATTGATCAACACCTGTGTTTGACGAGATAGAGATTATAAAGAAATTTCAGCAAAATCGGTGAACGAATTTAAATAATTTTCTTGGAAATAATATTTGGCAATTTTGGTGGATGAGTTTAAATATTTTTCAAAAGAATTCGGAATAAATTATTTTGCATCCACAAGGTCATGGTCGCATACAGAAACAAAGCAATACGTAGCAATTCGTGTGGATAAAAGGTAATAGCCAATGACGGCAATTTTGAAAATATGGGACCCCAGACGATATTTCGGTCCTCGCAAAAAAAAAGACGATATTTCGATGAAATTCCCCCTGAATCTTTGTTTTCAAAGGTGAGGACTCAATCGGACTCTTTAATCTGTGATGTTTCTAAACCAATAAAGAACCAGTTGGGAGAAAAATAGTTTTGACCTGCTAGAATCTACCCCACCTATATATTAACCGTCGATCAAAACTAAAGTCTTTTAATTTACCATCAGATCCTACTATAATGGGCCTGGGTCCGCGGAAAGAGGGACAATCCATGGGACAAAACGTCACGCTTAGTTATTTTGCGATGACGATCGTGAGTTTTTTTCTACCGCACGCCCAGCTAGCCACCCGCGTTTTTCCCCTCCCTGATTACCGTCATGTTTATTTGTTTCCTTCTTACGCATGGATTCTTTCCTTCTGGATTTGCTTCCTCCCACTGTCCCACATCCTCCACCAAATCTTCGCAAACGGGAGTGGCCGCGGCTCTGCGCGGGCGGTGCGGCGGCGGTGAGCTGGAGGTGGCGTCGAGGGTTCTTGTTGCGTCGGCGGTCAAGAGCAGCGGCAAGATGCAGTGGCTGCTCAGGTCGGCCTTGAAGATGCTTGAGCCGGTCGGGTCCGGGTCGTCTTCCTCTGTGGCGAGCAGCGGCCGGTCGCCGTCCTGGAGGCGGTTCGGGAGGCGCGGCGGAGACGGCTCCGTCGACGGCGACCAGTCCATCTGCGAGAGTTTCGAGATCGATCGGCCCCGGCGACCGTTGCCGGATTTGGCGATGAAGGTGATCCCCTTTCATTGCCGGATTTGCCGGATCGATCGAATCGAAGCATCTCTCTCGCATTAGAAAATTTCCCCAAATCTTCTGATTCGGCTCTGTTCAATTCCAGGGTCCAACTTCTTGGCATCGAATCCTCCCCGCCGGTTAGTCTGTCAAATTCTTCGTCGCCGGTAGCATCGAATCCTCCCTGCCGCTCACACTGCGTAGCTTCGTTGTCGTGAGAAGGCGAGATCCAGGAGGCGCCTGCCATGGTGAAGGACAGCGCCTACTACGACGTATTGGGGGTCAGCGTGGACGCATCCCCCGCCGAGATCACGAAGGCGTACTGGTGACTGATTCCGTCGCGTGCCCCTCGCTTTTCCTTTTGATGGCTTCGTCACGGCACAGAAATTTCAGGTGGTCTTCTGTTTGATCCGTTATGTGATCGATTGTCCACAGTTAGCATGGTGTGTACCTCAAAAGGAAAAAGTTACTAGAAGTGGACCGGCAAAATGTTCTGTTTGTTCTTACGCATGGAGGGTAGCTGAATAGAGCTAAATATGAGGTTTGTTTCGATGTTTCTTGGGAATAGCAGACTCTTGCAGTGGAGCATATATTCTTCCCAACTATCGTCGTCATGGGGCAAATTTTGGTCGTGCTTCTCAAAGGTTGTTAGATAAGACCTAACAGTATTACTGGTTATTTTAAGTTTCTAGATATGATTCACGTCTTACTTGTTTGGTCATTCTCAGAAGTAGGAATTGACTGTACGTGATATACATGGAAAGTACTGAATTTCTTGACTGTGCAACTGCATAAATAATTAATGAATAAATCTTCAATTGGGCCACCTTGCTAAATGTTTCGCTGCTACAGAATATTGAATTAAATTTATTGATCTTAACAGGAACTTGGGGAGGCGTATCAAGTCCTAAGCGACCCTGCAAAAAAGGAGGCATATGATAAGCACGGAAAGGAATTCCCCAGTAAGTCATGAACTTTGTCTAAGATTGAAAAACGGCAGATTATTTTTTCTGTCTGCACAAGGAAGAATCTTTTTAAAGGATTGTTCACGCATAAGTGATCTAGCTGTTTTTACTCATAACTGTGGTGATTAGGTGAGACTAAGGGTGGATATATAGAACTGGTATCACAAATCCATAATTTGCAAGCTATGGAGTGAAAAAAAAAACATTCTCTTCTAGGGATTGGAAATCCAATTGAAACCTTAATGCTCTTTTTCAAAACATAATCTATGCTACTCGTATTTTTATGTTGAAATATCATATAAATTAGTTATGCATTGTGCTGTAAGTTGTTTTCTAAGGTTGTTTCTTAAAACCTTCACTTCAGAGATAACATGGTCGATCCAGCTGCTGTCTTTGGGATGCTTTTTGGAAGTGACTATTTTGAAGATTTTGTCGGTCAGCTTGTTCTAGCATCCATAGCTTCAGTGGAGATTGAGGAAAACTCAAACAGTCAAGAGGCCAGAGCAAAGGTTCAAGGAAAGATAAAAGTATGTTCCCTCCAAGTTACTGTCTTTCGGAATCAATTGAATTGGGGCTATTTTTTGTTGAGAACAATTACATTGATGTTTTTATGGTCCAGCTTACTGATTAAGTTGAACCTAATTAACTTTCTTGTGGCACAGGATTTACAAAAGGAGAGAACAAAAGCTTCTTCAGGAATCAGGAGTGCTAGGTTGATCATATTTTGGAGTTAAATGCAGGGATAGAGATCTGCACAGAAGTTCCCATTGTGAGTGAGTTCAAGTTGCTTCTTTCTTCTGCACCAGTAAGGGACAGAGAAGGAGCTCAAGGAGGTCCTTTGTTTCGATGAAAAATAGACGAGGTATGGGATTAACT
Organism: Eragrostis nindensis; assembly: GCA_012490785.1. NCBI lineage: Eukaryota > Viridiplantae > Streptophyta > Magnoliopsida > Poales > Poaceae > Eragrostis > Eragrostis nindensis. Next base: position 365,759 of record JAAXCT010000376.1, on the reverse strand, counting down.
CCTTGTGCAGTTACAAGATTAACTGAAAATGCTTGTGTATTATTAAAAAAACTGAAAATTCTTGTGTCGCAGAAGTACTGAGATGACGGACTAAATCAAAGGGAGATACTTGTATGTGCTGGGCTTGAAGGAAGAGGAAGGCATCAACATGTTGCTACCAGCTTATCTTACCACTTGCCGAACTGATCTCAATTAGAGCGAAGAGGATTTGACAAATATTATGATTGGAGCTTATTTTCAATTGTGTAACTCTTCTCTTTTTTTTTTCTTTTAGCAATCTGAGGAGGCGCTGTGAGGAAATGACGCCGGGACCCCATGGCCATAGGACTCCTTTATTTATATCATTTAATTTATATGTTCTATCCGTGATGTCAGAATATATCTGGTGATGAAATATTTGTGCGGCACGTCGCACGTGTATGATACTATTCACGACAAGTTATCAAGGATGATGCGAGGGCGCAAGATTGTGATAATTAGCAATTGTTTTCCTTTTGGAGCGGTAGTGATTGGGGAGCAGTGTTGCCCTTTCAAGTCATAATGATGGTGGTTTAGGGAAAAGAGGAAAGGAAGCAATAAAGAGAAAAGAATGAATGGTGAAATTATATTATGCCAATAAAATAGGTATAAAATGACAATCATTGGTAATTCCCCTTCTTTTATGATTTACAATTAAATAATATAATTATTTTAATATTCTCCATACATGTTGTGTTATTCTGTAACTATGATATATGTCTGCATGGTGATAAATGCACGCTCAAGCTACCAAGAGATTGAATCGATACTAGCAACTTGATTTTGGAGAAGCTTTATTCATGGATTTTGATTTTGATTTTATTGATAGATGTCAACAACTAAAAGACACTAGCAACTCCAATTTTATTCTGAACTAATAAATGAATGTACAGTATAGTCAAGTTGCACTTAAGTCTTGTGATTCTGCCAAGTGATGCAACCTTTGAACACGTGTGTGGCGCACGTGCATTGGTACTATGGTACTTAAACGCAATGATGTGTTAGAAGTGTGTTTTTGATGATAAGTACACAGTGCATTAATTATATTATTTTTATTTTATAATAAAGTCCTGCCAAGTGATGTCATTTGGTCGAACACGTGCGTGGCGTACGTGCATTTGTACTAGTCAGTGGGGAGGGACTCAGTGGGACTCTTTGACGTCTGATGTCTTCTTAGTTGGAAAACCACGCCGCATCCACCACGGCAACAGTTAAATCTTGATTCTTTCTGAGGGTGCGAAATGACCCAACCAACAACTTATAATCACACAAGGAAGGACTCGTACGCGTACGGAAATACACACGGCCGCTAGCTTGCTGGGCAGTCACGCGAATGAAACTGCTGCCATCAATCATCAATGCCCCGATCAGCTGTCCTCCGCCTTGCCATTATGATTGCCATGCTGGCGCAACAAGGCCGTCTGCTGCCGCCGGTGGCCGTGGCGGAGAGCACCAACCTGACCGCAGGAGACACCCTGACGCCGCCCGGCTCCATCACCAGCCCGTCCGGCGCCTTCGCCTTCGGCTTCCGCGCCCACGACTCCGACCCGACCAAGTTCCTCCTGGCCACATGGTTCCGCTTCGGCGGCGGCTCGTCGCCGCCACAGGCCGTGGTGTGGTTCGCCAAGGAGTCCACCATGGGCGCGACGCCCAACGCCACGGCGCGATCCGTCCTCGGCATCGCGGCCGACGGCCAGCTCACGCTCACCGACGGCAGCAAGGAGCTGTGGCGAGCGTCGACCACCAGCATGCAGCGCGGGTCCGTCCTCGTGCTGAGGGACTCGGGCAACGCCCAGTTCCTCAGCGACGACGACGGCACCGTGCTCTGGGAGAGCTTCGGGTACCCGACGGACACGCTCCTGCCGGGCCAGTCTCTCAAGGGGTTCCTCTTCTCCAAGCGCGCGGACGCGGAGTTCACCACCGGCCGGTTCAGCCTCGCCGCCCAGCGGGACGGCAACGTCGTCCTCTGCGTCGACCTCTTCACCGGCGACATACTGGAGAACGCGTATTGGGCTACGGGCACCAACGGCCCCGGCGGCAACACGACCATCACCTTCGACGACAAGGGCGGCCTCAGCTACACACTCTACGACGGCACCGTCAACAGCTTGATCTCGCCGCCCTCGACAACGAGCTCCGGCTTCCGGTTCGCCAGGATGGACCCGGACGGCATCGTCCGTACCTACGTCCGCTCTAAAACCACGCCTTGGACCGTGACGGGCACGCTCCCCAGTGGGGACGCCTGCGCGAGGAAGACCAACAGGATGCAGGGGATGTGCGGCCCGGGGTCTTACTGCGTCGAGACCAGAGAACGGCTCAGCTGCCTGTGCCCGACCGGCTACACCTACGTCGACTCGCAGCACAGCGACAGCGGCTGCGCACCGGAGTTCGAGCCGCAGAGCTGCGGCGGAAACAGCTCCGACGTCGACCATGGGTCGTTCACACTCGTCGAGATGCCCAACACCACCTGGGAGATCTCCATCTACTACAAGAAGTTCCCATCGGTAACGGAGGAGCAGTGCCGGGAGTACTGCCTCCGCGACTGCTTCTGCGTCGCCGCTCTGATGATCAACGGGTCCGATTGCGCGGAGGTGGGGGCGCTCGCGTACGGGCGGCAGGGAAACGACGTCTTCGGGACCACCGCGCTGATCAAGGTGCGGAATGCTTCTTCCCACACGGCGGCGGAGAGACCTTCATTGTCGTCATCAACAAGAACAAGAACAAGAACGATGCGACGTCCGTACATGGTCGTCACCATTTGCTTGCCCCTTCTCTTGTTAGCGGGCAGCCTCGTGGCGCAGTATTATTACCTCATCCGTAGTAGGAACAGAAGAAATAGCGGGCAGCAGTGGTTGAGCTCGAGCGTGAGAGCATTCAGCTGGAAGGAGCTTTACCGAGCCACCGACGGTTTCAAGGAACTGCTGGGGAAAGGGAGCTTCGGAGAGGTCTACAAAGGAAGGATGACGATGAGGTCGCCGGATCAGCCTCATCATCTCATCGCGGTCAAGAGGCTCATCGACTCAAACGAGTACAGCGAGCAGGAGTTCACCAACGAGGTGCAGTCCATCGGCCAGATCCACCACCGGAATCTCGTCCGCATGATCGGCTACTGCAAACAGGGCAAGCACCGGATGCTGGTGTTCGAGTTCATGCCGGGTGGCTCGCTCCGCGGCTTCCTCTTCAACCCCGAGAGGCGGCCCCCATGGCGGTGGCGCGCGGAGGCCGGGCTTTCCATCGCCCGGGGCCTCGAGTACCTCCACGACGGCTGCAGCGCCCCGATCATCCATTGCGACATCAAGCCCGACAACATCCTGCTGGACGAGCATGGCATCCCCAGGATCACCGACTTTGGGATCTCCAAGCTGCTCGGGAGCCAGCAGGTGCACACCACCGTCACCCACGTCAGGGGCACCAGAGGGTACATTGCGCCGGAGTGGCTTCGCGGCGATGCACGCGTCGACACCAAGGCGGACGTATACAGTTTTGGGGTCGTGCTGCTGGAGATGATCTGCTGCAGGAGATGCCAAGAGCCGGTACTGGTGGACCATCATCTGTCGTCCAACGGCGCCGCGGACAACGACGACGACGAGACGGTCACGCTATTCACTTGGGCGGCGCAGCTCTTGGACACACGGAGGACACAGCTGATGCTGCACGGTGACACCGGTGTCGACGACGTGGAGGACATTGAGAGAGTCGAAAGGTTTGTGCGTGTGGCGCTGTGGTGCATCCAGACGAACCCGCTGCTACGGCCGACCATGCACCAGGTGGTGCAGATGCTGGAGACAAGTACCCGACCGTCTCAGGTTGAGAACCCTCCATTATGTTTCATGGAAACCTTGCCATCAATTCCTCAGCTCAAGATTGAGTAAGATAGGGATCATATATACTTTTTGTAATTTTAAGCAGTCCTCAAACTTCTTGATCCCACCCACATGTATTGATTAGGAAATGTTTAGCTTGATTCACGGGTGTGAATAATGATGAACCGATAGCGTGATGCCATGTCAGCTTGTGCGTGAGAATTACGTGAATACATTACGTGACTGTAGCATTTCTCCCAATCAGATGCGGTGAAAAACACAATCGATTGTCAATGCAAATAAACAAATGGAAAAATGTTAGTTACTTTTAGGTCACCGGGTCGATGGAAGCCGATCGATAGTCATTGGATGGTGAACACCAGCCGAGTACACAGGCAAGCAGGCAAAGTTGTATCGACTATTGGCTGCAATGTTTTGCGCGTAGAATCCGTTAAAAGTTAGTGAGACCATGCGACACCACCCAGGAAAAAGGAAAAGAAAAAAAATAGACGCCAAAGGAGAATTTTCCACTAACTTGACTAGTATATACCCTGCTCATTGAGTGCACAGGCATTGACCCAGATGAGAAGCGCTGCCGTGTCCTGGACGTGCTTTCGAGGAATTCTCTCTCTCTCTCTCTCTCTCTCTCTCTCTCTTTTGAATGAGCTTTCGAGGAATTCGTGTGAGCGGTTTTGGCGCATATTGAATTTGGGCCACAAGGAAGCAGTAACAACGTGTCTCTACAGTTGACACAATGCCCCGTTTGGATTGACACTTATATCAGCTTGCTATGGACCAGCTAATCATCATCGAAATAACATTCGGGGTGTTCGGTTGGTGGATGCAGTTGCAGTTGCAGTTTAAATAGTGGGAGAGAACACTGTAGCGGAGGAATCTGGCACTGTAGCATATGTGAGGAGGTGTAGCAGCAGCATCAGCAGCAGCTGGCTGATTTTCAGCCAGCCGAACGCGCCCATTATATATATTCCACTTCGATGTAGCAAGTTATGAAAACATGACTTATTACGCTTCCACCGTAGGTGGAGAGTGTAAAACTCGTTGTACTTTGGTGCATCTTCGCACCTTTCTTCTTTCTATAAATCTCTAACACGCAAAGCTTTTGCGTGTTCGCAAAAAAAAACTTATTACATTATAATTTTGCAATTTATTAGGAAATTCGAGAAAATATTTGTGCTGATACGTCCCAGACAAGGAAAAAAAAACAGATACAAGACTAAAAAGTTGCCTCTTGAGTGAGATACCACGTTGGTAGCACCATAACAGTGTGGCAATAGTGGCCGTTTACGGGTTTGTTCGAATCTGCAACTTCCCGGAGGCCTGAAATGCACCCAACGAAAACGTCTTCAACGAGTTGTCCTGAAAAATAGCCAAGGGAGCCAAAGAAAATGTCGTGCTTTCAGCTTCAGCAAGTGTATTGGCAATCCTGTACAAAGCTGTTTAGGAAGGAAACGTCGCTGCTCTTGTTCTGTATGCGACTGTAAAGCAATGTTATTGCCTCTTGTGATCAAAGCATGCATTGAACTAGATGCTGGCATACTCTAAAGATAGGGCTTTTTAGCGAGTAACGCGATCCTCGCTCTATGGCTTCTGATACTCTTCTCGGCGCAATTCAGTAGTTCTGCGCGAGTACTGTAATTTATCACTATAGCTTGAGCTATGCAAGGCAAGTGGTACGTGTGAGATGCTCAGTGCGCACTCTGAATTTTGGCCTCCAGTTCAGAGGATCCCGATCGTCTCAGACAGGAAATTTGTGCTGGTCGCAAGCTAAATTGGTTGCTCGGAACGACATGAGACACAGAACGGAGGGTACTCTGTTCAAACGGCTGATCTGACGGGAACATTCATGTACACATATATACAACAGATTACACGAGAGCAACGTGCAGGTTAGTTCTGTGATGCAAGGGTGAAGATCCTCTGTTTTTATTGCATCAGATTTTGTAGCTGGAACACTAGTGTGCTTGCTAGCATGATGCCCTGATGCTGCTGCTTATGCCGCGACGCTGATACTCTCCTCCCTCGATCGACCACGCCGACGTTGTTGAGAGCCCGTGCCCGGGGATGGGGTGGGACGCCTCCGCCTGCACCCACACCATCACGTCCTAGGCGCCGCCCTGCTGGGGCTGCGCTGCCGCTGCGTTCCCTTGGCCGCCGGCCGCCTCGGCCCTCTTCCGCTCGACCACGTCCGTCGGCATCACCATCTTCTCCCCGAACGCGCCCATCGCGCCCCGCGCTTTGCCGTAGATGTTCTCCGTCGCCGACCTCCCCCTGCAAACGAATTGAAGCATGCGTCGTCAGTTCATGCCTGGCTCGTGTCCAAGAAACGTGAAACAGCTAGCGAATGAGAGTAATCGATTACGAGTACTTACTTCTCCTCCTCGGACGGCTCGGGCGCGGCCCGCTCCTCCTGGGCCTTCTCCGCGGCGCGGCGCCGCACGTCCTGGCCCTGCTGCCACGCCGACTCGTTCGTCTCGCCCTTCCGAGCCACCGCGTCGGCCGCCAGCGCCTGCCGCGCGCCCTCCTTCTTCTCCACCGCGAACTCCCTGGCACGCTCCGCCGCGCTCCGCGCCGCGTCCATCACGCCCCACGACGCCTTGTCCGACGCGGCGCCCTTCGTCCCCGTCGTGGCGGCCGTGGAGGGGGCGGCGCCTCCAGTGGATAAGGTGCCACGTACGGCGTCCATGGCGGAGCGCGCGCTCTCCTGCACGCTGCCCAGGATGCCGCCGGCGTCGTGCTGGCCTTGCTGCTGCCTCGCCGCCGCGACCTCGTCGGCCGCCGACTGCGCGCGCTCCTCGTGGCTCTTCTGCAGGGACGCCATGGCTCTCGCTCGAGTTTTGTTTGATCGGACGGGTTCACTTCAAGGACTGGATGCCCTCGTGCTTGCACGGTGGTGTGGTGTGCGGTGGCGGTAATAAAACGGTGGCCACCAGATAGACCTCTCGAGAAGATGACGCGGCGGGGGCGGCGGCCGACGAGTCTGGAGCGCCGCGTGTCAGGCGGGCGTACACGTATCTACTCATGCACGGTCTTGCTCCCGGTACACATGTACGGCAAGTGCTCCTTCTGCAAGGATTCAATCGCGTATTATCTTGGTCGGTTTGTCATTAGCTTAGGTACACAGATAATTACAAAATGAAAAAAAGAGAGACTGAAGTGTTTGAACTTTGGATTTTTTTTTTAGATAATGGGTTTGAACTTTGGATGGGGAGGATTTAGTTTCAGAACTGAAGTTTCATCCCGTCGAGCGCTCTCTTAACATAAGCACGGTGGTCAAAACTGTACAACAAGAGTCAAAATTTTATATACTCGTTGTTTTCAGCCTAAATTTGTCAAACATCATTCGATGGTCTCTAGCTGCACAACGTGGATCGTCCAGGAGTGTCTTGTATCAATTCGGTCGCTCTGTCTGTCCCTTCGTGAAGAATCCTGTCCTCTAGCACCAAACCTCGGTAAAATTGGAAAAAACCAATGGAGCAAAGTTGTCATCTGCCCCGTGGTTGGCACCAGGCAAATTTTGGCCCAGCAAATTGGAGGTGATGCCTTGGATTTTTTTTTTTTGAGACAAAAGGTGATGCCTTGGATGATCAAGAGGACCCCATTTTGGACGCCAATCGAGATTCTTTATGAAGGCCGAGGCCTTGGATGTTATGAACAGCCATGCCCAAATTTCAAATTTGCTCACCCGTGCCTAAGGGTGCGTTTGGTACGGCTCTAGATTCACCGAGAATCAGAAACGTTTCAGATTCAACCTAGAAACGTTTCAGAACCTGAAACAGAATCACTTCTAAAACCGTTTGGCTAATTGTACCGATTCAGTTTCACTAGAGATGAACGAGGATTGAATTGTCCAATATGGCCTTAGGTACATTGTGCCGTTCTTTTGCAATCAGACATATATAGTAATAGGCAAAAATAAAAAGATCAATCTTAAAATGAAAAAAGAAAGAGGCCATGTAAACGGGCTGTAATTTTTTTGGCCCATCAGCCCATTGTCCACCGTGTGCAACAAACCAACAAATAAACGAACCGTTTTTTTTTCTTATCGCTTCCTATCTTCTTCTTCCTCCCTCGCTTGTCCGCCATGACCGCAGAACCCAAGCTTCGATTCATCACCAGTGAAGCGCAGCTACACCAATAAGCAAGCAAAATGGAACACCATTAGCGTCCTCCCTCATTACCATTTATCAAAACATGAAGCGGGCGGCGTTAGGGGCGGCGATTTGGGCGGCGACCTGGGCGGCTGTGGGGGAGCAGGCGGCGATTTGGGCAGGCTAGCGTGTGTTTGACCGTGAAAGAAAGGAGGCGGTGGCAATTTTGCAGTAAATAACTGTGATTTGGAGGGAAGGAGGCGGTGGCAATTTTGCAGTAAATAACTGTGATTTGGAGGGAAGGTTCTGTATGGGCCAACGCGAATCGGTGTTTCAGGTTCTGTATGGGCCAACGCGAATCGGTGTGAAACACCGATTTAGGCGTTTCAAGCTCGTAGTTCATTTTTGCGAAGCGTTCCAGACCGATTCTTGTCCGAAACGTTTCGTGTTTCCGCCATTTGGAACCGCTCCAAGTGATTCAGGGCAGAATCAGAAACGATTCTGCCATCCAAACGCACCCTAAATTATTCAAATTTGCTCTCCAGTTTGTCGCATAAAATAAGATAAGCACAGATGACACACTCAAGCCTACAGGATCAAACTTCCAAAGTATTTCATACATTTTTTCACAAAATAGTTCATGTTATAACGCAGTATACTGCATCGCATCTCGTAATTTTTATTCTAGTTGGATACACGAAAATACAACGCTGCCGATCAGCTCACTTCGGCCCCGGCTGCCTCGCCTGCACCAAGTCAGCTCAACGGCGCTGCCACGGCATGCCGGTGCCCTCCTCGCCCATGGGGCCGACGTCGTTGAACGCCTGGCCCGTCATCTGGTCCGCCGCCTTCACGCGCAGCATCACGTCCTCGTCCTCCGCCTCCGCGCCGGCGCTCTTCTCCGCCGCGTACTCCTTGGCGCCCTCGGCCTTGTCCGCCGCCGCGTCCCGCGCGCCGCTCGCCCGGTCCGCCGCCGAGTCCCGCGCCCCGCGCGCCCGGTCCGACGCCGCGTCCATGGCGCCGCGCACCTTCTCCGCCGCCGCGTCCTTCGTCTCGGCGGCCTTCTCCATCGCCGCGTCCTTCGTCTCCGCGGCTTTACCCATCGCCGAGTCCTTCGTCTCAGCGGCCTTACCCATCGCCGAGTCCTTCGTCTCAGCGGCCTTACCCATCGCCGAGTCCTTCGTCTCCGCGGTTTTCTCCATGGCGGAGTCCGCCGCGCCCCCGGTCCTCGCCTTCCCCTCCTTGGCGTAGTCGCCCGCGGTGTCCGCGGCGCCGCGGGCGCTGTCGTGGGCTGTGGTGGTGGTGGTGTTGCCGCCGCCGCTGCCGGAGAAGGTGTCCTTGACGGTGCCCATGACGGAGCTCAGGAAGCCGCCACCGCCGCCGCCGCGGGGGCTGGCTGGCGCCGCCTCCTGCCGGTCCTGCCTCACCGCCGCGAGCTCGTCGGCCGCCTTCTGCGCCGCGGACTGCGCGCGCTCCTCGTGGCTCTTCTGCAGGGACGCCATGGCAGGAACTGACGCTGGTCAGCTAAATTTCGGTCTCTTGGACAGTGAACAATACTCGCGAGCTGGTGCTTCGATCACTCGATTGATGCTAATTGCTTTGCTTGTGTTGTGCAGGTGGAGGAGGACGGCGAACGATTAAAAGGCGGCGAGAGACCTCTCCAGATGCTGACGCGGTGGCGGGTGGCACGTGGCCGGCGAGCCGCGGCCGTCTCGATGCACGCCGCGTGTGAGACGAGCGGACACGTACGCATGCTGTAATGGTGTGTTTTTGCTTCGTCCAGAGTACAAACGAAGCTGACAAGGACGGAGAAGGAAGCAAAGCCCAAAGTTGCAAGCTTTTGGTATTGTCATCTCATAAGTGTTCATATCAATTTATCAACGTACTACCTCCGTTTTAAAATATAAGCATTTATTGACTTTTAAACATCACATTTAACCGTTCGTCTTATTAAAAAATTTATAAAAATATTATTTATTTTTTACAATTTGTTTTTCCATTGCATATACTTCAAGCATAACTGATTTATTTTTATATTTTACAAAAAAAATGAATAAGCGAACAATCAAACGTTATGTTGAAAAGTCAACAAATACTGACATTTTGGAATGAAGGGAGTACATCAATTCCATCCCTGTATATACCTCTGCAAAATTTTGTACTCGTGTTGGTTTGACCATTGACTTGAGCCCATCCTCGTGTTGGTTTCCTGACTTAGGAGGTTAAAATTTGACTATGTTCAAAATCACGGTCAAATTTTACTTTTAGCTTTGTTACATTAAAATTTCTTCAATTAAATTTTGAACTCAATCCAATTACTCGTAGATGCCAGATTTTCTACTCATGACCAAATGTTAGCTAAATCAAACAAAATATGTTTTATTTTGGTGGATATCGCTTGACGTCTATTTATTTTTTAATCGGCAGATGAAGAGCTAGCTTTAGGATCTATTTTGGTGCAACATTTGATTATATTGGATAAACAAACTATTAAAGTTGGTGGAAAATGTTTTTGGTTATGATGTTTGGTACATCTTTTGTTTACTTTGATGAAAGTGGAGAAATAAGTTGTGGTATATTCATTACTAATATACTGCTTTCTTCGTTTTTAAATTGTTGTTACCGTTGACTTTTCGAATTATGTTTGATCGTTCGTTTTATTAAAATATTAGTTCAAATATGCAAAATTATATGTTGTTTCAAGTTCTTTAGTGATAAAACAAATCATAACAAATATATAATAGATTTTAATTTTTTTGAATAAGACGAATGGTCAAACGTAACAAAAAAAAAATCAACGACGACAACAATTTAAAAATAGGTGAAGTATGTTGTTTACCATTTTGTTTTTGAGTATGACATATAAATTTGATGTCATCCTTCACATATATGTACGACGGAGCTAAATTTGCTATAAATTATGAGCTCTGTGAATATGAAGTCCAATGTATGATCCGTTTGCGTAGCCACGACAAATAATTTAAAGTAGAGTTCCAACCAAATGCGCTAGGACCACCCCATACTTGAAACACAAGTTGAGGGATGGAAGGGCGCGCACGATCGGACGGAGGCAAGAACTCGGTGCCAGATCCAACCGCCAGCAGCGTCCGCCCCCGTGCCGGGCCAGCCGTCCGCGCAGCAACAGAAAAGCCCTCCTAAAACCCCACGATTTCGTTCGCCGAAAACCCCACGCGATTTGACCCCGCCGCCGGCGCAGCAAAAAAGCAAACACGCCCTACTACCCAAAGCCTCCCCACGCCGCCGCCGCCGCCACCGCCGCGAATCACAAGCGCCGCAGCCATGGGCTCCTCCGCCAGCCACGCCGCGGCCCCTCCTGCTCCGCCGGCCGCCGCCTACACTCCTCCTCCCCCTCCCTTCGACGCCGCGGCCCCGCCGAAGCCGCAGGAGGAGGCGGGGAAGCAGGCGGCCGAGGAGAAGGTGGACTACTTGAACCTCCCCTACCCCATCCCCTACGAGGAGATCCAGCGCGAGGCCTTCAGTAAGTCCCCGGCGCCGCCGCCACCGTTTGATCTGCGCTGTCGACCGCCTCTGTGACCCGCCTGGTGGGACGACTGACGGTGTGATCTTCCTGTTGTTTGTTGTTGCAGTGGCGCTGAAGCCCGAGATTTTTGAGGGCCTGCGGTTAGATTTCACCAAGATGCTCAACCAGTCCTTCGCGCTAAGCCACAGGTAACCCAGCTCGATGCCTCCTTTTAATTTCTGTTCAGGTATAATGTAAATCACTAGCTGTTCAGCGCTGTCGTCACAACTAACAATTGCTGTGCGTCTGTTTGAACCAGTGTGTCAATGGGATCCATTGAGATCCCGGCGCAGGGGAATGATGTGATCAAGGTCCCCAATGGCAACTACGAGTTCGGTGCCAACTTTCTCGATCCGAAGGTTTGTATTACCTTCCCTGTAGGTGTGCTGATAATGTCTAGGTTCACTCAATGTGATGTCCAAGGTTTCTGAACTCTTGATGTCAATGGGTTCCCTTGTAGTTGATGCTCATCGGGAGAGTTTCACATGACGGAAGGGTGAATGCCCGTGTAAAGTGCGATATCACAGATAATCTCGCACTAAAGATAAATGCCCAGGTAATTTGTTTGTGACCTAGAGTCAAACTTATATCATTGCAATTGTCTCTACTGAATTCTGTTTTTAAAGTCCTTCTGATTTTTCTTATACTGTGTTTTGCAGATGATGAGTGAGCCAGGTTACTCCCAAGGCATGTTTAATTTTGACTATAAGGTCAGTCGATTTCCCTTATTTGGTCATTTAATCTGATGCGCAATATCAGCAGTTGTAATTTCTTTTTGTCTGTTGGTTCGACGAGTGACTAGTATGGTGCCTAACCTCTTTCTCTCGGGAGGGAAATTGGACACTGTGATTGCTTTTGCTCTGTCTGCATCAAGTTGATATGGTCATGTTGTGTGGACTCTGTATCTGGCAGAGGGAAATTAATACTTCACTCTGACCCTTTTCGCTTCTGAGTTTATCTAACCTTAGTAGTTCTCCCCATTCTCTGTTTGAATCACAAGAGCGAGTTCTGGTTCCAATTAATTTGGAAGGCAGTGCGGAACTGCGGATATGCGCAGTCACTTGAACATTTCTTTTATTCGCCAGTTAAGACACATGAATATATTCGAGCTGTAGATTATGTTAGTTTTCCACAAATCAAATGATCGGTGCAAGAAAAAATTGTAGATGCTTACTCTAGTAGAAAGTTGTCATAATATCTCCATGCTCCCACTGCCTTTTGCAAAATGTATTGTTGGTGACTTGGTGTTTTCTGCTATTTTTTAATCTTATTTTGACTCTTTTGCTTTTCCTAGTTTCACACCTTTCCCTTCCATCAGTATGTGTGAATCATATTTGTTTACTTTTTTACTTTTTTGTTGTATACAGTTCTAAGATTCATATTAGAGATGTTGGGTTACACCTTCGTGACTTCTTTCCCTTTTTCCTTATATTTGCAGTACAAGTGTGAAAAATAATTGTAAAAATTAAGTGTGTGTATTTGAACTAAGTTTACTAAGTGTTCTGGGTGCATTTACTTGTGAGGGAGTCGAAGTTTTTTTCTCATCTCCAACTCTTCTATCTTTTAATTTTGTACTGTCATTTATGTTTCTGAATACAGCTTTCTTACTTTTTTACCCGTGATTCCAGGGCAAAGATTATAGATCTCAGTTTCAAGTTGGGAATAACGAGTTCTTTGGAGGGAACTATATTCAGGTACATATTTGCACATTTAGCCTGCATAACATTTGAGCAATTTATTGCATCTCATATATTCTTGCACCTATTTGTTGATAAATAGATAATACACTATTATTCACATGCTTACACAGTTTTTTTTAAACAAAATTGGAATATTACATCAATGATTCCAAGTACCACGTATGCTGCAGTACTCTGTTGAACGAAAGCTTTTATGTTTTCTACCGGTAGATACCCACACTAGGCAATACCAATTTGGAATATTCTTATTGCTGGGCGATCTTACTTTCTGTTTCGTCTGCCAAGGAAAATTGCATCCATGTTATGAAGAGTTGCACAGGTTTTGAAATTAAATGAGTTGTAATAACTTTATTTATGCAAACCTAACCATCACCCCAAACACTAAGCGATCTACAGAGTGGTGTTTTATTTTTGGTCCTTTTTAACAGACTGGAGGATCTAGGGGAGTAGGGGACACAAATGTCTATGCCTTCTGATGGTCATGTTGTATAAAGAAATTGATTCCTAATGTCTCATGAGTTTAGGATACAAAGAATAAACTTTCAGGGAATGTTTAAACGAATGTAAAGAAGTTAATTTCAGATAGACTGTGTACAATTATACACCAGTGTTTTGTTTGACCATTTGATCATTCAGATTCTAAACATCTTAAGCCAATATGTTTTATGCATCTCAGAGTGTCACCAAGAATCTCTCCTTGGGGACTGAAGCTTTTTGGCTTGGACAGCAAAGAAAATCAGGAGTTGGTTTTGTTGCTCGCTATGACACAAAGAAATTTGTAAGTTTATTTATAGCTTTAAACTATATATTATCATGATATTACCCAATATGAAGTTGTGATATTTATAATAGATGGAATTTTTAACTTTTCAGTACCTCTATATTCTCAAATTTACTTGTGCTGTTTAACTGAATTTCAAGAAACTACAATTTTTTCAACTCTTCTCAATGTATTCCAGACTGGAATGTAAGGTTCAATAAGTTTTGATCCACCCTATCTTTCTTTAAACATGCATCATCTGGCAGATTCCAGTGCTTCCAGTGCCTTATTTCCTTGTTTGAAGTTAAAAATGTTCACATATACTGCTATGTACTGTGCAAATGTGCCATAGTGACAATATGTTTCCCAGCAGGAATCTCAAATCTTGTAATCTATCTGGTGAAGTCAAATTGCTTCTTTAGTGCTTAATGAGTTTAGTGTTTTTTGTAGCATTTGTGACATTATGATCCTCATGTAGTGAATCGTAACAAGAGTGTAGACAAACTACTGGCACAAGTCGTATTTACATTAAATGAAAAAAATTATTTAATCTGTCTCTGATGGAGTCATATCACAATATTTGCAGGTTGCCACTGGACAAATTGCAACGACTGGAATGGTTGCACTTAGTTATGTTCAGAAAGTATCAGAAAAGGTTGGTGTTGTTTTGTAACATTTTAAATACTTGTTCTCTTCATTCTTTGCTTGCAGCTTCATTCCATTAGCTTCCTTGTGCAGGTTTCCCTGGCATCCGATTTCATGTACAATCAGATGTCTAAGGATGTAACAGCAAGTTTCGGATATGATTATATGTTGAGACAGGTACACTTGATAGTATTTTTCTTTCGTATATGTTTCTCGCTTTAGCTTGATATTGTATTATAAAATTTATGAAAATACTTGACCATATCCAACCATTTCCTGAGAGTCCAAGTTTTTATCACAGCATGAGTTTCATTCTATTTTGTTCTATAAAAAGAATTATCATAAACGTTAGTAGGATCTTTTAACTATTCAACTTTGGCCACCTCACCAGAAAATAGGTGAAAATGAATTATTTCTGAATATTGCAGTGCCGGTTGAGGGGAAAGTTTGATACCAATGGCGTAGTTTCTGCACTTCTGGAGGAGCGATTGGCTCCAGGCCTCACTTTTCTTCTTTCTGCAGAGGTCAGCTTGCGACGTTATTTATTCTTTACACTCTATCGTATGGTGTTTCTGTTTCACTGCTGCCCCTTTTAGTAGCATCTATTTAATTGGTTGGTAATTCAATAGAAATCTGTGGATAAGAAGTGCTCGTGATTCATCATGTCTGAAATAGATGTATACTTGATTCGAGACACATAATAGAATGATAGAATTAAGAAATGTTACACCCAAATTCTGGCACCTCAGATTCTGATGTTACGAGAACGATGGTACAATACATTGCTAGGTAGGAGACTGGCATGGAAAAGTTTCCTCTTCATTGCGGCATTTTTTGGCTTTAGGTTTGTATATATGCACATGAATGGCCTGGAAAATGGTGCAGTTTGCTTGAAGGAGGATCAGCCTTCCTATACTGGCGATATTATATTTCCTAGGATATTATGTGTGTTTGTACATATATCAGAAACCTTTGAAGGACCGTTACTCAAAAAGACTGATTTTACTCAACGACCTTGTGCAGATTGATCATTGGAAGAAAGATTACAAATTCGGTTATGGTATGACAATAGGAGAGTAAAGCACAGCTCCAGCTCTTCAAGACATGTACGATCATAGTGGTGGTTGGCATTTGTTGACAAGGATTCAGACAATTTTCGTTCTACGGCATTTATTTGTCATCGTTTCTTTGTTTAGTGTAGCTTTAGGCTGCGGAGAGGCGCCTCTTGATTGTACGGGGAGCATTACTTAAGTGGAGTACATTAATGTAGTAATGCACCTGTGTTGAGGCGTTGGTTTTCTTGAACTGGGGAATATATTTCAATCCTACCGATTACGTATCATCTCGCTTTTGAGGCGTTGGATTTCTGGAACGCTTCGGTCCCCCAATGGCAAACTCTTCTGTATATTTAACCATAGGCTTCTTATTTTCAACCTTTTGATTGGATGGACCTATTTTTTCCTAATAAGTTTCCAGTTCCCTGCGTTCAATTCGTGCTCTTGTCACGTCCGTAGGCTTTGCAGCTTTACTGAAAAAAAAAGTAGGTTATAACTTTTGTGAGTTGTGACTATTTTACATATGGCTTTGCCAATCTATTGGAATGTTCTTGCAAGAATAGCTTAAGAGGTGCATGTAGGAAATAAACAAACATAAATCACGAATTTGGTTAGGCCCATGATGCGGTGATGTGAGCCCATTGCAGTGTGGTAGAAAATGAAGAAGACAGAAATCACGAATATTCTCTCTGAGCGTAGAACATCTGCTGCCTCATTTCGAATTAAAGCCACATTGCAATGCGGTTGATTAAATCAGAAGGAGAAGAATTTTCACCAGTGGTGCGTCACAGAGTTCAATTACAAACTGAATAATGGCGCGCAGGCCAGGAGGATGGGAAAACAAGACTGTAAACGAAAACAGAGAACAAGGACACCAGATTTTAACGACTTTCTCTGACTTGCACCAAGCGCACTAGCATAGTTTGATAGTAGAACA
Source organism: Eragrostis nindensis (assembly GCA_012490785.1). Lineage (NCBI taxonomy): Eukaryota > Viridiplantae > Streptophyta > Magnoliopsida > Poales > Poaceae > Eragrostis > Eragrostis nindensis. Next base: position 349,191 of record JAAXCT010000376.1, on the reverse strand, counting down.
TCTAATAGCATAGGGCATCAAGGGACCTTGAGAGACTTGAGCGTCCCTAAGATACCAACAAGTGCGACAATGGCAGAGAAGAAAGTTGTGATGATTTTGATGTTCCTGTAAATAAACGCGTGCACCTTGGTCCGGGTCGGTCTCTTGCTCATGTAATCCTGAATATCTGCTATGGTTCGGATGTAGGAAGATCCGAGGCGCAGGCTCCGAAGGGATGAGAAGAAGTCGAGCGCCTCCTTGTCGGTGAACCCTCCTCCTCCTTGCAGGAGACGCTTTTTGCGTAGATCGTACACGTCCGCCTCCCTGTGCACCAACATGGTGAGGAGATTCAGGTAGGAGCAGACAGCAGAATCCTCATCTTCTTCTAGAAGAAAATCCGAGCTCATGCATATCTCGAGAGCCGCCATGTTGATCAGCCAGCTCGGACGCGCATCCAGCTGCAGAGGAGGCATGCAGAGGTCGGCGAAGAAGGGCCCATTCTTCTTGATGCACATGCCGGTGAGATCTATCCTTTCATTGGCTTTGAGCGAGATGCCGACTTCGGCAAGATCGCTGGGACTAACTGATGTGATGTATAACGGAGGTTCTTTTTCCAGCTTCTTTTTGCTTCTTCCTACAATGTAGAACCGGAGGAGGCCAAGGAGATGAGGGGGTTGGAAGGTAACATCAAGCTCAAAATCATCATCTTTAACACTGATTTCTTGCAGACAGTCTCTCAGACAAGCAATGAAGTGCTCCATGTTCACGGGCCTGAACCTCATGACCTCCTCGACAACCAGCCAGGGGAGCTGGTTGTCGAGCAGCATGATGTCATGGTAGATGGCGTCGTCGTTGGAGTCAAAGTAACTCACCAATGACTCATCCATCTCTGAATAATCCTGTTGATAGAAACAGGCCACATAAAGCATGTACTGCACCAAGAAGCAAGCGTCATAGAACATCATAGGCCTGAAGTCGTCTTGGTGGATACCTGCGACCACGTCCGTGTCGTATAGAGCGCGGGCGTCGTACTCGACGGAGACGACGGCGTCGTAGATCTCCTGGACTGAACAGCCTGACGCCGCGATGCAGTGGTAGGCAGCCGCATGCTTCATCTTCTCCGCGTGCCAAAGGTGGTCTTTGCCGTGGTGGTGAGGGCCGATGGCCACGATGTTTGGCTCTCTGTACCGTTTGTCAAGATCTCGCATGCTCGCAGGGTACTTGTGGATCTTCACTCTCATCAGATCAGCATTAATCTCGACCTCTCGCGCTGCCTCCTCAAACATATGAATCGGATTATTGTGGATTACCACTTCCATCTTGTCGGAATCAACCTCAAAAGCTTGCCCTTGCGCTGCTATCTCAGTTGGATCACAGTGAGTGGCTGCTGCATACTCAACCAGCTGGGTAGAGCTAGGGGTAGATGTTTGGTGGCAGATACCGAACATCTGAGTGGATACAGACTCCACAGGGAAGCCAGGAGCTGGTTCCATTCCCCAACTGGCCAGCTGACGCAGGTCGCAAGACACCCAATCTGCACCTGGTTCCATCCTTCGATAGGCCAGCTCAATGTATTAACCACAAAAATCTGCACAAAAAAACTGGAAATGAAAAAGGCACATAAATAAATCACAAAGAAACCACTAGCTAGGAACTGGTAAGAGAAGAGAAAGGAGAGCTTACAGCCGGTGCAGCACAGCCTCATTCTCGGCTGAGTCGGCGCACTGCTCTTATATATAGAGAGAGCGCATTGACCATCAGGCCATGTCACCATGACATATTTTTTTTTCTGTTCACTCAAGATGGCCGCTAAGCACATTAGCGTCGGTGATGTGTGTCCAAGAGGTAACTATTATCAATATATTGATTGAATTCATTAATGGGCAAGACAAATATTGATTTTTTTTTCTCGAACACGCAGGAGAGCTGCGTATCTTTGTATTATAGGGAAAAGAAATGGCCCATACATGACCCCTCAAGCTAGGACCATTGCAAGAGGGGTGAATTCAAACAATTAGTTTTTTCCTTACAACGCACACTAACAAGAAGTCTTGACCTGAAAACCCAATGTGCCTATCCTTGGCCCAACAACCTTCCTAGACCTATCTCTCTCAGTCCTTGAGCCCCCGCATACATCCAGAGCTGAGCTTCGAGCTTTAGGCTGCTCAAGACTGTCTGAACATTGGGCGCGGCACCATCAAATACACCGGCATTCCGATGTTTCCAAATTGTCCAGGCGCCCAGAATGATCAGGGAGTTTACCCTTTTACGATGCTCCTTTGCCACCCTTTTGCTAGCACGTCTCCACCATGTAGCAAAATCCCTCTCAGTGCTTCGAGGGGCAAGCTGCTGTAGATTGAGAGCTTCAAACAACCTGTACCAGAATTCTTTAGCAAAAACACATCCAACCAAAATATGCTGCACCGTTTCATCTTCTTGATCACACAACACACCAAATATTGATTTATGAGGGACTAGAGTACAAATGGACCTAAAAAACAGGTGAAATACTATTAGCATCGTCTATATACGTGGTCGGAAACTCTAGTTGTTGCCACAACTCAACCTTCCCGACGCGACCCTGACCAGGTGTGCATGTGGTGCTAACATACCAGCGCATTCAGTTCTAACATGTTCATGTGGATACCAAGGAGGCATTGATGTTGTTGCTATGGATGGACTGATCGGCTGGATGAGGAGGAAGCGACTTGTTGCAGTCTTGCAGAGACATAGATGACTGCCTTATCTAGCTACATTGACATGCATCTGCGTTGGATCGTCCTTCTTCAACCCTTCTTTCCTTGCGTCTACGCATCTAGTAGTAATGATTTGTGATCCCCTACTCACATTATTTTTCTTAGGTGGATGCAGTAGAAAAAATTATTTCATGCTACCGTATAACCTACCTGTTCCCCAACAATTATTTGTATACACTGGATATTGACGATTAAACATTCTCCTATGTTGGGATACTCTTTCGAGTTTTTCTTTCCGCGAAAGTACTCTTTCAAGTTGCTTTAACAATTGATATACGAATATTTGAACTCGTCTATCCATTTGGTCTGAGCTCGTCTCTCTATTCCTTGGGGTTATAATATATTTTCCATTACACTTAATATATGACGCCATTGACTTTTTTCGTTACGTTTGACCGTTCGTCTTATTCAAAATATTTATGTAAATAGCTAAGTGTATAGTTTAATCTTACAGTGCTTTTGATGATGAATCCAATGATATTCATTTCACATTCGAAAAGTAATTATTTACATCTATATTGTTGGTCAATGTTCAACGAAAAAGTCAACAGCGTCATATAATTAAAAACGGAGGGAGTATTATACGATGCCTCAAGATCATCTCATTAATTAATGTAATATACATTCTTTCAGCTTTGTTGGAAAGTCGAAAAAAAAAAACTCAAGGTGATCCATGTGCAGATTCTAACTTCGTTGATACAGACGACAGTATGTAAAGCTACCACCAACCATACTATATCGATCGTATCAAGTTAAAAGGCCAGGCGCAGCGTAATAAAAGCATTTTTTTTAATCATGTATCAAAGCATTCTTTGTACCTTTGACATCCTTGTCACTGCTGATCAGGATGCACGAGTACATGTATGCGTGCATTCCTTTCCAGCTTTATAGGAATGGTAGTTTCTTATAAAAAGGAAAAAGGGCCATGCGCCCATACAGCGTGAAAAAGACACCATGTACTCGTTGCTCGTGCTTGCTACATTCACAGAAGTCACGTTTGGGCTAAGCTACTTTGCTGCTGTATTGTGAGTTGGTCAAGTTTTAGCATGAGGCAATGGCGCTGGTTCAGCTAGGTCTCAAATGACTGAAGGATAGGAGTGGATATAAGTATTTCTGAAGCACTGTGTAGCTGCAAAAATAGCTTATGAATGATGTCTCATGATATAAATACTACGTTGATAAACATTGATATTACTATTAGGTGGGACAAAGTCAGATGCGAGTGCGTACCAAAAAACGTCGATATGCTACTAAGTGGAACAGAGATATAAATACAAGTTTTACTTTTACCTTGTTAACATTCCAATAATCAGGATGATAAAAATTTCCACCATTTGCAGAACTATATTGTTCTACTTAAAATAATAAACATCTCTTTTGTGTTATAGCAGTGCTCGTTACTGGGGCTGTACAGGTGGCGCAGTCTCTCCGTTCGTAGGTGGCAAATTTGACAAATGCACTTAAACTGAAATAGGAAAAGTTCAATTACTTTGTCGTCTCTAACTACTCAAAAATAATCTCTCAACAAAATCACATAATTGCTCTTATTTGAGCACATTCCTAGTTGTATGACTAGTATTATTTTGCACCCACCTTACAAAGTTTGACATGTATTCTTAAGCTATTCAAAATCTTGGCTCGGTTTACTTCCTGAGCTAATGATCTCTTAACAGTATCTTGGCTCGATTTACTTCTTTAAACTATTCAAATCAGCTCAATCCATCTCCTTGTTTTTTGGTTTCCATGTACAATTTTAGTTTAAAGTGCAAATTTTGCAGAGCCATCGGAATCACAGGATCATCGACCGGCCAATGGACATGCCTGGCTGCCTGATGAGCGGAGCTCGGGCAGCCACATCCCACATGCTCCTCTGCAAGGTGGACTTGGGGACGGATCAGATCAGAGCATATAGGTGCGTGGAGTCCAAAACGGACTCGAATCCCGCGCCGCCGCTGAATTTTCACCTTCCACGAAATTTGTTTAGGTTGCATGTGTGGTGGCCATCACTGAGATCAGCCGGTGATCCCAGATTAGAAACCGTAAAAGGTTCGCCGGTGATCCTGGATCGAGTGCGATGATGCCTGTTCGGATTCGCCGCCGCAGAAAGTTCCCTGCTCTGTCTCGGCACGGGAAGCTCGGCGCCTCGCTGCCCAGGGGAAAATCGCAAGGTTGTGCCGAAGAGGATGGGTACCCGGCTCCTTCTCCTCTGTCCTGGGATTTCTCCCTTCTATCAGACGACGATGACGCGGAGAAGGAGAAAACTCGAGCGGCAGCTTACGCGTCTCCGGATTCTGATGAACCCCTGATATCTCGCTTCATCCATGATCCTCCTGACCAAACCGTTTACACGCTCGCGGGCCCATCTTTCCTCGTATCTTACTTCGGCGTTGTTCGCGGAGAGTTTGTTATCCCGGACTGGGATTACTTCTGCTGGGACGACCACGCTGCTGCGGACCACCAAGACGACGACGATACTGAAGAAGAGGAACGAGAACCGGGCAAGTTTGCAAAGGGTGAAGACATCAGCGACGAAGAGTACATCGGGTTCCTTGATGTGCTGCCTAAGTCCTCTCCTTGTGTTAATGACTTGCTTTTCCTGAACATAGATCTGCAAATTAAACTGTACGAGCGTCACACGCTTTACCGCATCAAAGCTTGCAAGGTACTCTTTGATCCATCACGCTTGCTTCTGTCTACTTATATATATCCATCATCTTTATATGGTGCGTGGATGCATTACTGGTGCGAACCTATTCATGTTGGCTCTTAACAAACTTATGGATCTCTTGGCTCTTGCTGCAGTTGTTGCAAGGGCATTCTATTGACTCTTTGGATGATGCTAAACTGCAAAGGACGTACCCACCGGAGCGTCTTAAGGAGAAGGGATACTTTAGGTGTTACGAGGAAAATGGCACCTTTGGATGGTTTTTCCATCCTGATCACTGCAAGCTTGCTGCCCTGGATGACTACCAGCGGCTAGTCCTTCTGAATGATGTGTGTATACGTCTTCTCAGTATCAAACTTTACATTCTGATTGCTACATTCCTAGTTTGCATTTGGTGTATTGTGCCTCCTTTTGCTGAAGAGCTGCAGAGTTAACGAAACCTGTATTACGGTTGGTACAACAGAGCTAAAAAACAATCTAATATGGCCTAAAAAGATGTCAATTACCAAATTCCACCTAAGATCTGAATCACCATTATATGGAAAATATATGCTCAACAAAATATGGTAAACATTGTGACAGTAACCGGAAGTCCTGTACTAAGGCTCAAGGAAGGAACCATTCTTATCAAGCGGAATCATGGAGCTAAAGATATGTGTTCAACTATCCTAGCATGATCAAATAAATAATGGCTAGCCTCCGAAATTCTAAATTGATTACCAGCGTAGCTATTGTTTTGTATATGATGTTTGGGACATAAGATATTATGATACCTGGGGTGAGTTTTTCTATATATATAAAAAAACCAAACAATTTGATAAGACTCAGCATGATATTTTCAATTCTATAACTCAATATGACACCATCTTCAACATAGACGCAGAGGGAATTCTGTTTGCCCCGGTTTGACTGATTAGCAGTTGCTAACAATCTAGAAAGACGCTATTTGTTACACTTTCTAGGCACTAGCACATTCACATTTTCTGATAATATCCGTTGGATAGGCTCTAGCACATTCACATTTTCTGATAATGATTGTGTACATTTTGGTTCTGGTTATCTTTAATAGATGTTGGTATACCCTTTAGTGTCTTTGAAGTAAGCGCCCAAAGATAAATGACCTCATTGATGAATTAGCATCTGTTTTAATGATTTTGGTACATCTTATTTTTTAGATTAACCTAAAACCTTTCTAGTATCTCTGTAGAATCTCCAGTTCTTGCCATTTAATTAATATTTTTATTCTGGAGAAATTGTTCATTAAGATGTCATATGTTTCTTTCCTCATTGGTGCAGGGTGGTTATGAGTATACGCACTGGGATAACTACCGCTGTAATTATCTCACCCATGACATTGATTGAGAATATGTCCAATACTGTGAAACAATTTCAGAGGAAATAAGGGTATGTATCATTAAATCAATAAGCTAACCCAAATTTTGAACTTAGCCAATGCATAGAGATTTTTTCCTGAAAGCATTTTTACCTTGACAGTGGCTTCAGGATTACGTGGCTCTAGATGCAACATGTCGTCAGGAGGTACGGTTTAAAGGAACCTTAACATATTATTACACTGAATGCATAAATACTTATAGCACCATGATTAACTGGTTTGCACTTTAGTGACGCAAGCTAAGCAATAAAGCTGCTCTCCAGGCAATGAAGATTGCAACAAGATTTACCAAAATTTCTGTTGGTCTAGCTCGTCTTGCCTTTCAGGTAGGATACCTTGCAAGCTCATTCATTTAGGCAGACAGCCTAATTTCTTGTTCCATTTGAGAAAACATTCTTATGATTCAATTCAGGAATACAAGACCAGACTATTCTTTTATTTCCGTAATCTCGAGGAGCTGGATGGTGTCTATTTTGAGATTTGGAAACGGGTTATAAAGCAACAGGTTTGTGTGTGGTCTTCTCATTTCTAAGAAACCATATCAATAGCTGCATGTTCGTGTGTCTGGATCTCTATTTGTGTGTATAATGACGCCATTGTTCATGTACAATGTTCAGAAGAGTTTCAGAGAAGCTGTGAAACAAGTCTATGAACTAAACAAGTTTCCACTGCGCCAAAAGCTTATGAACTATGCTCTGAGTGGTAATTGCTAACCAAGGTAGGTTCCTTTAGACATGTTCGACAGTTTCAATCTTAATATTTTGCATGATGCTAATAGCTTTCATATGTGGTTTTTGTTTCAGTTTCACACTTGCACGGCAGGCATTGGTGGGCAAGTAAGTATATTGTGTGGTGTATTCTATCCTGCAAATTAAATTTATTCAAGTATGCTTCATTTTTTGTCATACTTAATGCCATGCTCATCCTTCTACCTCTAGGTTGATGAGAATAAAGCCCGTTTGTTGATTAAAAGCACACTTAAAGCAATGGTACTTCATCTGTTTAGTGTTGTGTTCCAGGTGCTTACTTTTTGTACAGAGTAGTTTGCTGACATGAAACTCCTTTACAGTTTAAGAGGCCAAAGGGGTATGAAGAATACGCCAGAAAGAAGCTGAAGATTGCTGTTTGGGGAGAAAAATCACGCGGAGGGATTTCTCTACACGGCCCTGAGTGAGAGTAAAAAGAGAGTGCGGGCGTGCCAGTGTACCAAAGTACACAAAATAAACAACAAAAAAAAACAAAGATAGGGAACACATATATTATTCATATTTATCAAAATACAAACACAAGGTTCCCATGTGCGCTCCATAGCCTGCCATGCCGTTGGGCAGATTTGACTTGGGCGATGTGGTCTTCTGGTTCCTAGGGTCTCGGAAGACTCCTAGTTAATTACCCCGGCGAGTTGAACTCGCTCAGGAACCTCCGATTAAGCTGCTAGTAGTCGTCGTCTTCAATCTTCGCTTCGCGTTCTCCATGCATGAAGTGATGGTGGTGTAGATAGGGCGTCGGCATGTCCATGGCCTCGTCGGTCCATGTGCCGGTGGTGGCGTAGCCTTCGCGTAGGCTGCGCTCGCCCCTGTCGTCCGGCCTCGTCAGTCACGGGCGACGTGTGCATGGTTGTTGTAGAACTGGCGTGTGCATGGTTGTGCTCGGCGTAGATGGGTCCGACGTCGCAGCAGATTAGTCAGAGATAACATGTTAGTGTAACAAAAGAAAATAATAAACGCGGCCTTGTCACCATAAGGCCTCGCGGTAAACAAACATTGCGAACAGACACGTTCATATGCAAATATGGATGCTCGAATGTTCATGAACATCAATATAACACATGAGTATTTTTGGGCCTTCCCAGGCACCATGGAGAAAATGCATATTCTTGCTAGCACTTTTGGGTGTCAAATTGGTACTATGCCTTTCACTTATTTGGGATTGCCTTTAGGACTTACCAAACCAAGAGTGGAAGATTTTGAGCCTCTAGTGAACAGAATTGAGAGAAGAATGATCTCTACCTCTATTTTTCTCACTTTGGCTGGTAAATTGGAAATGGTCGACTCATGTTTATCATCCATGCCTACTTTTGTTATGTGCACAATAAAACTGTATGCCTCAGTTATAAATCAGATTGATGCCTATAGAAGACATGGTCTATGGAAAGGGTCAGATGTCAATGCAAAAAAACCGCCATTAGCAGCTTGGAAAATGGTGCAGAGGCCGAAGTCAGAAGGAGGCCTGGGAGTAAAAAGATTAAAAGTCCAGAATGATGCTCTTCTATTGAAACACTTACATAAGTTTTTCAATAAAGTCGATATTCCTTGGGTGAAGTTGATTTGGGAATCATACTATAGTAATGGTCTCTTACCGGGCATGAGAAAGAGAGGTTCCTTTTGGTGGCGAGATATTGTAAAATTACTAGATCAATTCAAAGGCCTTGCAACAGCCACAGTGGGTAGTGGTGAGACAATTTTATTTTGGGAAGATCACTGGGAGGGGCAGGTTCTAAAGCATTGCTATCCTGAATTTTTTTCTTTTGCTAAAAACAAGATGGTTACACTGAAAGAGGCATCCCAAACTGATTTACTTGATATGTTCCATTTGCCGTTATCAATAGAAGCTTATACTCAACTTCAGCAGTTAGAGATAACAATGCAGAATCTTCAGTTGACCCAAAGTGATGATATTTGGAAATATATCTGGGGTTCAGCCATGTTCTCAACCTCTAAAGTTTATAAGAGCTTGATGGGTCACATTCCTATTCATTCGGCATATGGATGGATGTGGAAGTCTTCTTGTCAAATGAAACATAAAAGGTGTTTTTTTGGCTGTTACTCAAGGATCGTCTGAATACAAGAGGACTACTCAAAAGGAAAAACATGGCATTGGAGTCTTACACATGTGACATGTGTATTTGGCAACTGGAAGAAACATTGGAGCACCTATTTCTGAAATGCAATTTTGCAAGGGCCTCATGGGCGTCAATTGGAGTCCATCTTCCAGTAGCTTCAAATCCATATAGAGTGATCAAGATTCTGAAAAGAAGGCTTGCTGTCCTTTTCTTTATGGAAATAATTATCTTGATGGCTTGGGCTCTTTGGAAGACACGGAATGACTGGATTTTTAATGATGTGGATCCGACAGTGCAAGGTTGTAAGGAACGATTCATCCATGAGTTCTCTCTGTTGTTACACAGGGCGAAAAGAAAGTATTTCCCAGAAATTAAAGAATGGCTAGCGAATGTTGTATAGTTTCCTTTTTCTGGTTTTGTTTTCCTTTTGTTTTGTAATGAACCTTTTGTTTTTTGATTTAATATATTATAATCAGTAGGGGCTTTTTGGGCCCCTCCTGTTCTTTCAAAAAAAAAAAAACCATGGATCTGACGTGTCGACGCCGGCGGGCAGCGCAACTACGACGACGTCTCAGACAGCTCACAGCTGATCTCGAACACGTCGGAGTCGAATGCTCCACGGACTTCATCTCATTGCAGGCCGCGCGTTCGCCGTCGATGCCGTGAGACCGAGCGCCGCGACCACCAGGGCACCTCCACCGCCGCCGGGTCGCGCGCTCGCCGTTGAGGCCGTAAAGCCGGGCGCCGCGACCACGGGATTGTCTTCACCTCCAGCCGGACGCTCGCCGCGCATGCTTGACGTCGCACGCACCGCTGAAGCCGTCGAGTTCATCAACGAGACCGCCCTGATGTAGTGGATGAAGACGTACGAATACGTGTACATGGGACTGCAACCATAGCGTTGATGCATGCATGCCTGTGCGGGAGAACCTGCAGCTTATCCATGCAAATGATTAAATAAATAAAACTAGATCATCTCACCATATTCCCGGGAGGCCATGGCGTCGATACGGTCTCGGACGGCGACGGCGCGAATGATCGGTGAGGCTGCCGGACGATGACGACGCAGGCGATCGACAAGACTGCCGGCCGGCCGCGGAAGAGCTCCGGGCTGGATCCGACGAGCTGCCGAGGTTGGCGAACGCAAGCGCCTGAGCGCGGCGTGGAAATGGTGAAAGAGATGGGCAGAAATCACTACGCGTTCGTGTGGAATCGCAGCAGCGTCTCCGCGCCCCTCTCCAGTTGCGAACCCCTTCACCGTGAGGAGGGCGTGGCCTTTTATAGGCAGTAGCTAGGTCTGGAAAACCGGAGGGCGCGTCGCGTGCGCCGCCGTTCGTTTGTTGGGCTGCCTCCGAGCTCGCCGCGCATGCCGCGCGCGCTGCGCGGGAGTCGTTCGCTGGGAGCGTCGCGCCGCTTCCGCCGGTGTGATAAGTACGCAGCGCTTCACTCGTGCGTCTGCCTTCACCGAGCTGTGGGGCTTCCGAAGAGCAGGCCCGCTCATCAGTGAGCTTTGTGAGAGAAGAAAACGACATGATTTGCCGACTTCATTGTTTAATCAGCTGACGAGCTCGAAAGCTTCTAGATGTTTATCCTAATCTCAGCTCTCCACCGCTGGCTGATTTGTGGACCAGGGCCCACCGAGATTGAAGCAGGGGACGTATAACCTGCATGTACATGCAAGTATACTACGTACGCGCGCACCAGCCGCTGCGTTTCTTATGGAGTCATACGTTTTGGCCAGCTACACGTGCACCTGTGCTTCGAGCTGCACAACGTTGCTTGCTAGCCTTCTCCTGCTTTTCTTCCAAAGTATTACACGAGTACGTATTTGAATACTGGCAGCTCCAGTCGTGAATACTTGCCGTCAAATTTTCATCAAACAATTGCAGAACTCATTGGGTTGATTCCCAAGGTATTGTATTAATTTGTTGGTTTCTGGCCGTCATATCCCATACCATATTAGCCAAACGATACATACAGTAATAGTGCCTGCTCTGCCGTTTATCTTGCAGGCTTCAAGTTGAAGTGGTACTGTCAAATACTCCTATGTGCTTATAGCGCCATCAAATGTCTCAATGCATGGTTCTGTGTAGGTCTGTTTATGAAACATGGTTGCTCTTTTTCTGTATAAGACTACGAAGCTATGTCACCGCCATGTAATCAAAGCATTGCTTTGAAACAGATGCAATTCTAAAATCTGAGACGGCGTGGCATTCATGTTCCGTTGGTTCATAGCCAGGATTTCTTTTGCTTGTGATGTATATCGATCCAATTCGACTCCGACGCAATTCAGTAGTTCTGCTTGAGTACTGTAATTATACTGATCCAATACGGCAAACACTATACACTCAAATCATTCTTGTAATTGCTTTTGCTCATCGAATACGAAAAACAAGAAGCGAAAAACAAGAAGCAAACTAGGTTAGATAGGATCTCTAAACATTCATAACCTAATTTTCTTGGCGAGACGAAACTAGCGAGACGAAACGCCTTAAACGTCGGACCTGAGCGGTGTTTCACTCTATAGCACCCCGTGCCACTAGTGGGAGTAGAATGATATTTGTGAAAGCCCCCTGTTGCGAATGGAAAACCAAACAAAAGGAAAAAGACCTGCGGCAAGCCTGCATAGAGAATGGAAAATGCACCGCCGTCAGGAGATCTCTTTTGAGCTCTGCAGGAAGAAAACTGGAACTGGCAGACATTATTATTCGCTTGATATCTCCAATTTCTGAACCAATTTTGCATGGAAGAATGTTGTTGATGCTACATCTACTTCCCTATATATTTTTGCAATGTGGGCATAGTATAAGTTCACGTTCTGTTAATAACAGCTGTGTATCATACTTCAATAGAGCAAAAATGTCCTTGATCTGCAGTCTGCATCAGAAAATTCACGTTCTGAGGCAGTTAGCATAAGAAAATTCCTAATGTTTGATGAGAAAATGCTAAGGGCATGACCGGGTGAATATGTATCTGGCTTTCCAACCAGTTGGCCTGAAATTTCAATCAAGAACATTAAAAAAAATAATCTATCCTACAATGCTGTCATTGGTTATTACACACCATTCTTTCCGACTTGATCACAACGTTGAAAGAATTACTGAAGAGCAAGAATGTGACAAAAACTTATTATACGGTCTTAACCGTGTCATGAGCCCAACGATGTTTTGAGGTGCTGCCAGTAATCCTCTTAAAGCTAAAGCTCCAATTGGTATGCAACAAAAATTAGAGGGGGCAAAAACAATCAGAAGAAAATATCCACTTCTGGTCCTCAGATGTGATCGCAAACTGCATTGGTAAACTCTGATGTGGATGCCTTTCCGCCAAGATCAGCAGTCCTGAACTTCCCCTCTGCGATGGTCTGGAGGATCGCATTATGGATCCGGTCTGCTTGGTCAGTAAATTGCAAGTGCCGCAACATCATAACAGCACTCAGCATCAGAGCAGTAGGATTCGCAAGGTTCTGGAAAAAAAAATCAATTAGGGTAGACATAGGAATCATAGGAATCTTAACAGGGGAACATGACCAGAAAATCTACGATAATTAAAATGAAAAAGGTGAAGTCATGGGGTTAAAGTAAACCCACAGCATTTGGGTATCCAATGAAACAAATAAATTCAAATAGAAAAATAATCCCACTGCCTTCATATTGGATTCCATAACACACAATAATGACGGAAGTAAAACATGTGACTAGTTATGTGAAACATTTAAAGTACACTATCATGACACTCACCTTGCCAGCGATATCTGGGGCAGAGCCATGAACAGCTTCTGCCAGACAAATGCCACCTTCACCAATGTTGCAACTGGAAACCAACGAGTAAGTTGATGTTGTACTAAATAACCCCCAAAAAATATTAGACAAATAGAAACAAGTCTACCTGGGTGTCAGGCCCAATCCGCCAATTAAACCAGCACATAGATCACTAATAATGTCACCATAAAGATTTGGCATCACAAGAACATCAAAGAGTCCTGGGTTTTTGACAAGCTGCAAGCAGATGCAGTTTAAAATCAGTTATATCAACAGAAGTTATAAAAATCAATGCTTTCAGGCAGGGCATCTTTATCAAATACGCGTCAAACTATGAGTAGATCCAATTGAGACGAGCATACCGTCATACAGCAATTGTCGATGATGACCTCCTCGTACTGAATTTCCGGGTACTTCTCAGCGACTTCACGGCAACACTACAGTTACAAAAATAAAAGAAAAGGAACTTAAGCTCTCAAGAATACTTTTGTTAGGAACCTGTTCCAAGAATTAGAAAGAAGAAACATTCGCTTACAAACCTTGAGGAAAAGACCGTCGGTCTTCCTCATGATATTGGCTTTGTGAATTGCAGAGACCCTTTCCCGACCATTGGCCTTGGCATAATGGAAAGCATACTCTGCCACTCTTAAACTTGCTTGGCGGGTAATAATTTTCAGACTTTCCACAACACCTCTCACAACCTGGAAAGAAACCATGTAGTGAAAAGTAGTAATGAGAATCATAAAACAAAAGTACCATATATGTATTCTCATTACCTGATGCTCAAGACCGCTATATTCTCCTTCAGTATTTTCACGAATTGTCACCAGGTTAACATCATCATATCTAGTCTTATAGCCAGGAAGGCTGTTGCAAGGTCTGACATTGGCGTAAAGTCCAAGTTCTTTCCGCAATGTAAGATTCAATGATCGGTGACCCTTTCCAATAGGTGTAGCCATAGGACCTTTCAAGCCAACTTTGTTTCTACGCACCGACTCCAGGCTTTCCCACGTTAAAAAGCTCTCTGTTCTGGGATCAACTTCTGTACCAACATAATGCTCTTCCCATTCTATGGGTACCCCTGCAACATTGAATACCTGAAATGGCGAAACAAAAACATTAAACTTAAACCTAAGATACTGTGAAAACAAGTTACCTTCTCAGGTATCATATACCAATGAATGTTATACAATAATAAACAAGAGTAATATAAACTATGGTGCTGCGGAAATCAGACGCATAATTATAGTTTCACTATTATAGTACTCTGCTTTGCGCTCAAAAACCGAATTTGGCGCTTCATTAACCAACAAACTATCCTATCACTGCAAAGTTCCATTTCAGATCAAAATTTGAGAAACATGTTGAACTCAATATGGACCATATGCATCCTTTCACATTATGAGATCAAGGTGGTCAATCATTTCCACCCCTGTTCAGATCAAGCTAGCAATTGTTTCACTGGACACATCCAAGATAGTTCCTCGATACTAAAATGCGTCAAGAACTGCCTTAATCATACTTTAACATAAAAAACGATGAAGTGAGCCATCAAAACAAAGGTAGCAGAATTCAGGAACTTGTTAAGAGATCTTTTCCAAACTATATCCGTACAAAAGTTTATAGGGATCAATTACTAATAAAGCATCAGCATAGAATTTATGCTCTTCCGCGAGCACATCTCATGGCAGTATCAGCTTAAATATCTTTTCAACTAACAAAATATATCATCATCATTTTAATCTGAAAGGAATGGGTAAAACAGATATAACAAACTCTAAGCTAGCTAGTACTGTTGATATACTGTCTAGCATGTGCCTGGGCACAACCGCACAATGAAGCAGCATGTGTTGTGATCCTTTCTGCTGAAGATACACACTTAAATGAAATATTCATATAAAATGTTGCATACATTAGCACAAATGCTGGAGTTTTCATTTATCCTAGAACTACAAATCTACAGAGTCCAAAGGTGATTTCTTCACACTTCAGGATTGAGGTTTGCCTTTTAACAACCAAAAATGTAGTGATCCGTGAACCAGTGAATCATCATTTTCCTCTCAGTTTGGGTGAAGCACAGAAGCCAACCCTTCAGTATTCCTATCATTACATTTTGTGACCACCTCACCTCATCACTGTAATATTTATGTGCGTACAATTCAGCTTCTAGGTTTGCAGTCTAACGATGGCACGCATATACACACAATATAAGTGTATCCGTGTTTATATCACCGTGTCTGAATCGGCTGACAGGCATGTGTATTCATGTAACACAGCGTAACAAATTTTAGGCTATTTTGTAGCCTGAACTTGAGGAATAAGAATCCAATGATTTGTGGATATAAAAAGGTAGTACTGCCCTACTTGGCATGGACAATGTCCCTATTGGCTTATCATCAAACCTAGCTCAAATTGTGCTAATCAATCAAACCAATCTGTGGAACACAGGAACGATGCCTTAATTAAGAAGACCTAGCTACGAAAATTATAGCGCACAACAGAAGCAGTTCCGTACCTGCTTGACGGACTCAGCGATCTCTGGCCCGATGCCATCGCCAGGGAAGAGCGTGGCGCGGACGGTCTCCCCCGACGCCGTGGAGAACGGCGCCGCGGCCAGCCTTGACATCCGCGGCAGGACGCCTCCCTGCTGCAGCAGCCTCCGGAGCGCCATGCCTCCCCCCACAACCCTGCCACAGCCAAATTACGCACGTCAACCCTAACAGCCACCGCAAATTGGACACGCCTAACAACCCAACCGATCCGAGAAACCATCCATCCCCGCGCGCGAAATTCGATCGCGCGAAACCCTACAGATTCGCGCGGAATTCGATCGCGCGCGAGCGCGAGAGGTGGCCGATCCCCGATCGAACGGGAGGCGACCCAAGGAGGGGAGAGATTGCGGGGCAGTGAGATCGGAGGGGAGAATGTACCGTAGGACGAGGATTCGCGAGGGTTCCCGGCGGCGGCTGCGGTGCGCGGCGGCGACGAGGAGATGGACGAAGGGGAAGAGAATGGGCAAAGGGGAGGAGGGTGGTGGCCTCGTGGGGGAAGGGGGAGGAGACTTGTTCCGGGCTTCCTCCGATTTATCTGGCCGTCGATCTGTATCGGTCGGCTGGGATTCTCCGGGCCCACCACGATTTGAGGGTGATGATCATCGGCGGGGGAATCTCGTAATCCTCTGTTTATTTTTTCTTTCTTGCGGAAGCAGAAGAAAAGATTGTTTCGAAGTTCCAGTCAAAATAAGAAGAAGATTGTTTCGAAGTTGCCTTGGGCCCAAATTTTATTCCAATATTTCTTTTCGATCCACTTTTTACTCCAAGTTGATCTGTCATGAATACGTTTTTGCTAAGTTTATCATGTCAGCCAGTGTGATATAGCTCCACAAAACTGATTCTCAATCAGAATCAATAGTTGTGTCAAACGTTGTGTTTCAGGAAAGGTAGTGCTCGGCTGATCCTGGTGAAGTTTATCATAGAGAATCACTAAGAGTATTATGCAGTACATTAACATAAAAATATGTATCCCATTCGCAAAAAAAGAAGAAGTATGTATCTGATTTAAATCACTGAAACATCACCCTCGGCCAATGCTTTGATTGAAATTTCTAATTGGCTAACATTGGTATAAAAAATATAATAAAGGAGGTATCTGATGAAATAACTAGGGACAGCCTTCGTCAAATGGATGACCGGATGAAAGTCTAAGTTCATTGATAAATGCCCCAGGTCGAGACACTCTTCCTCAGGGTTGACAATCAATTTGAACAAACCTAATGTCTCTCGACCTCTTGTCATGATGAGCCGGGTTTTTTTTTTTTTGTGTATGATTGGATCAGACGCTCTGGTTGAGATGAAGGGTAAGATGAACTGCGTTGGGCCGGCCAATCGCACACATCACACCGTGCCTTTTTTTCTGTCTGTGCAGGTATCATCCGCGGCTCACAACCACTCGTCTAAAAAAAAAGTACACTCTGACATGTTGCCAAGGTGAACTATTTCGTGTTTCTTTGTTTGTGTACCGAAGATGTGTGCTCACAAAGGTCAAAGGCACGATATGTACTGCCGTATATAATGCTACAGTATGACTAATTATCATCCATTTGCCAATGTGGCTCGATTATTAAACCATTTTTTGTGGTGCTCTGTTATTAAAACACGATCACAGTTGAATTTTTTCACTTTCGTCGCCATTTGACTTGTCTATCGTAGCTCTGAAGTACTGTACTCCTTGGCTCTCATGCACAATGCATCCATTTACGTTGTTAATCATATTCTTTTCTTTACATCAATAGTCGCAAGTGAATAATGAACTACATCCACGAGAAACTCATAAGAATGTCATCAAAATTATACCATACATCGTTCTACTTGATGATGTTTTTTTTTTTTTTTTAGAACGACGATGAATCCACAAGCGAGGTGAAAAGAAGCATAAATGGATTAACTGCTTAACCCGATTCGGCCTAATAAAGCCCATCAATGGAAAGCCCAAGTGAACCAAGCCCATACCGGGCAAACCCTTCCTTCCTAGTCTATAAAAGGACCAAACCCTAGCATCCTCCCCCTTCTACCTTGCAGTCACCCCCGAGAAGGAGCAGCCGCCGCCGCGCAAAACCCTAACAGGCCTTGCCGCCGCCACTCCTCCTCGGGGCGCAACCATGGTGGCCACAAAGAAGACGGTAACGATCCCTTCTCCCGTCTCTCTCTCCCGTCGCGGCTGGATCCTTGGACGAATGGGATCTTGCATTTCTCTTCTCGAGGTTGTAAGGTGCTAATTCCTGGTTGTTCTCTGGCTTTCTGCAGAAGAAGTCCACGGACAACATCAACAACAAGCTGCAGCTTGTGATGAAGAGCGGCAAGTACACGCTCGGCTACAAGACCGTCCTCAGGACCCTCAGGAACTCAAAGTGTAAGCAAACGGTGCCTCGCCTTGCTCTGTGATGTGTAGGCTTGCTAGAACCATGTGGTTTCGTATGCTTGTACTTGTTATATTGTGGGATAACCTGTCGTAGTAGAGTAAATACATGCCTCGTGCTAGATTTGTAGCCAAGTATGTTGCTGTGAGCGTTCAGTAGAATTAATGGATGCTGTCATGTCGTATCGTCTACATACGCATCGTAGAAACTGATTACCGGTGGATCTCATTGCTGCCGTGTATGAGTCAGATGCGATAGCAATTTGCTTCGCTGCTGTTTGTTCTTATGGGCTCGCTTTTGTGGGTCCGTAGCCGGTGGTGGCATATACTGACAACTCCTATTTCCATTTTCATAGATCTGTGGTAGATACCTAAAACATTTCAGTGGCACGTGGTGATCTGATATAATGTTATTATCCTGAGTATGTGTCCTGTTTGCTATTAAATGTCAGCAGTAGCTGTATCATACGTTTTTTTCATTAGTGCTGAACCAAGTGAACCTTTTACATGTCAATTTGTGAATACGAGTTTGAAAGAAGGAGAATAGGGGCTTGAACCCATTAACTCAGCCTTGCTCTGGGCTGCATGGACACCCCGTTTTATTCTCTGGACAACGTATTATTCGACATGCTCTCTGGTCAACTTAGCTTTTTTATATAACATTAAGTTAGGGATGGAGGATATGATGACCCTTTCCCCAGATGATCGACAGTGAACATTCTGTGCGCTATTTTTTCTCATTTGAGAATCAAGCCAGAATTCTGATCCTCCAAAGTTTAACATAGATGCATACTTTTCACCATCTGACTATTGTAAATCTACTGTTTATATTTCCTTGATGCCTCTTCTTATGGAAGCTAGTTTTGATGTTTTCTATAGAGGATATGATGACCCTTTCCCCAGATGATCGACAGTGAACATACTGAGCGCTATTATTTCTCTTTGAGAAAACCAAGCCGGAACTCTGATCCTCTAAGCATTTTTTGTTTTTTTGTTGCTGTAATATTTGAAGTAGACATATGTAGTTAATCTTGTTATAGTTTCATGGCCAATTAATGTTGTATTTACTCCTATATTCTTGTCACTTTGTTTCAATTGTTTCATACAACAGTTTTTCAAATTTTTTAGCGTTGAAAAAACTGATTACCAATGGATGTGATCAGATGTCCATTGCGTATGAGTCAACGCCATAGTAACTCCCTTATCCTGCATAGTGTACCTGCGTATTATCACTGGTTACTAGCAGGAGTGTGGATATCCTCTGCGACTGATGATTTTTCAATTAATCTTGTCGAGTTTTAACTGTCTCATCTATTTTGTTTTGTCTGTCGAGGGACACTCTTTTTCATGTTATGATATGTGGTATGACAGCCAGATTTAATCTGTACATTAATGAGTTCTAATATTTTTTTTGATTTTGACACTGCCATTGGATAGCACAAGTCTGATTCCATATACCTTTTTCAGCGAAGCTAGTGATCATTGCTAACAACTGCCCTCCCCTTCGGAAGTCCGAGATTGAGTACTATGCTATGTTGGCGAAGGTCACTGTCCACCACTTCCATGGAAGTAAGTTACCATCCCAAAACTCTGGAGTTGTTAAAAAAATAGTTCATATTGTAATTGCATTTTGTGCTCGGTGTCCAGACAATGTTGACTTGGGAACAGCTTGTGGTAAATACTTCCGTGTCTGCTGCCTCAGCATTATTGATCCCGGTAACTCTTCCCTTTATCTTTAATAGACTGATTTGGCATGTTGAGAAATAAAGTTCAGACCATCTCATTGTGTTTCCGTTTGGTTCAGGTGACTCTGATATCATCAAGACCACACCGGGTGACCAGTAAGAAGCAGTGCCAGTACCTCCCCGGATCTGTCTTCGAGTTTCTCTGCTGTAGTAGATCTTGCTGGACTTATTTGTTGGTCTTACTGTGTTGAACAAACAGCATTACCAGTAAACTAAGTTTG
Organism: Eragrostis nindensis; assembly: GCA_012490785.1. Classification (NCBI taxonomy): domain Eukaryota; kingdom Viridiplantae; phylum Streptophyta; class Magnoliopsida; order Poales; family Poaceae; genus Eragrostis; species Eragrostis nindensis. The sequence goes on along the minus strand of JAAXCT010000376.1, from coordinate 328,918 downwards.
TGGGAACATATTTTGAATTGAAGTTTTGTTCCTGGCTTTAATTTAAACTTTGTGATGCTCAACTCAATTCTTTGTGCATATTGTTCTTCCGAATTCATATATGACCACAATGTCAACGGCCTGTTAGACTGAATGGGCAAGCGGTTCTGTTGATTGATCGTTTGTTTCCAGTATGATTGTAACGTAGATTGCTCAATACTGGATCAAATGTTTTACTGCCAAACCGCAGGCGAGAACTGGGAACATGTCTTGCTAATAAACTCTCTTATGTGGTACCCTGGCTAACTGGAGAAACAGTACTCGTGCTGCCTAAGGTTTACCACTTCAAGTAGCATTGTTTTTTGAGTTGGAGGCAATGATTCATCCAAAGAGGGAGGATTTGTACCTTCGATTTGGTACTTCCCAAACACCTTTGTTCTTGAATCTTGATGCACTACCGAAGAGTGGAATGTCATACACATGCGCAGTATTTTGAGGGGCAAGTTGTTGGAGAAGGGCACCATATGTGGGTAGTAGGCGATGGGCAGCCGATCACTCCGCGTGGCTCGATATAAGTTATCGACCAACTACTGGCTCGGTGCGAGAGATTTTTTTGGGGGAGGAATAAGCGTGAAGTTGATCTTGGCCCTGTCAGTGCGTTAGGGCGTAGACAATATTCTTGCGTGACGTTATGAGGCCCGGGGACTGTTCTTGTCAAGAGCGCCTATAAGGTGTGTAGAGATGATCTATGCCATTGGAGCAACACTAACTCGGTAACTCCAAGCCAGACGATCTCTACATGAGATTTATGGAAGAGTATATGGAAGCAGCAAACAACAAAGGAACAAGTCGAGTTTAAGGCCTATTTGGTACAGCTTCTGGACTGGATTATAGATTCTGCTTCTGACACTGTAGATACAGCAAAAATACTGTAGCAGAATCCGTTTTCGGCCAGAATCCATAATCTGCAAAATCGTGGCTTCTCACGGACTCTGGCACTGTAGCTACAGTACTACTGTAGCGCACTGTAGCATAAGCAGAATCCAGAATCTCTTTTGCCAAAGAGGGCCTTACTCTGTCTCTGAAAGAAGAAACAAGACTGAAGTGCGTTGTGGCTTTGGGGACATAGTGGAACGGAAGGAAGAAATTTTTTTTTTAGATTACACAGTACAACTCAGATACTCACAACGCACGCACACTCACCCTTATGAATACACGTACGCAAACCCTACTCCTATGAGCATCTTCGAAGACTGAGCCGGCAAATCTAGACATACGAAGTCACCACTGGCGCATCGCTGTCGACGGGAGCGTCGCCTACCACTGAAAGCACAAATGCCGTTAAATCCTTAAAAATTCGCTCCCACGAGGAGTCGAACCTAGGACCTGAGAGGTGTTACTCGGATGCCTTAACCACTAGGCCAAGACCCCTTTCACAGATAGAGGTAAATTTTTGATGTTGCTTTCAACCATATAATCGGAGATGGGGGATGGGGATACATTATCCGTTACTCTTATGACGATGTGGCTGCTGCGCGTGGAATAATTGATTTCTTGCTGAATGCTTTCCATGCAGAAGTCATAGCTTGTATGCGGGTGTCCAAGCAGCCAGCTATTGATCACGAGATTGGCCATTCCTCGTGACTCGTGAGGCAGAATACGATTTATCACGGGCAGGAGCCTTGATAGTCAAAACTCAAAAGTAACCAGCCAATCATCGCTGAATTTCTTGTCGTTCATACATAGAGTGACTGTAACAAAGCCGCACATTCATTCGCGGCCCTAGGTTGTGAGTGTGAATCCCTGAACAGTCCAATTGTGGATGTTCTCCTTGCATGGATTGGTTGGATTGTTGCTAACGATTTGTTAGCCATTGAGTAATGGAATTATTTTCCACTTAAAAAAAAACAGTTGAAGGATCAAGCCTAGGAGTCTAACACTAGGGAAGTTGAATCCTAGTTATCTGGACAAAATGGAGCCGTGCCGCCTGATGCTAACAGATGAAGGATCACCTACCAGCGTTGTTGTCACAATATCCCTTTCAGGGTGCATTTGACATGGCTTCGGCTTGGCAAAGTTTTTTTTTGCCGTTGTGGCTCTTTCATTAGTACAATACAATGTTGAGTCGTATGCACCAACTAACTCACCCAAAAGACTAAGCTGATGAGAAGAGGTGGGCAATTTACTTATAATTTAACACTCTCCCTCACGTGCAGCTCTCGTAGGCGCAAACGTGAAAATTGAAGCGGCGCAGCGGAATATGCGGTCACCAGGACTTGAACTCAAGACCTCTGGCTCGATACCATGTTGAGTTGTATGCACCAACCAACTCATCCAAAAACCTAAGCTGATGGGGAAAAGTGGGCAATTCACTTATGGTTCAACACTCCTCCTCACGTGGAGGCTCCCTTAGGCCTCAGATGTGGAAATAGAAACAGCGCAGCGGAATATGCGGTCACCAAGACTTGAACTCAAGACCTCTGGCTCGATACCATGTTTAGTTGCATGCACCAACCAGTTTATCCAAAAGCCTAAGCTAATTAGGGAAAGGTGGACAATTCACTTATACTCCAACACTCCCCCTCACGTGCAGGCTCCCTCAGGCTGCAAACGTAGAATATTGGAGCGGGCTGCAAACCAGGATTCGAACTCGAGACCTCTGATCCTGATACCATATTGAGTTGCATGCACCAATCAACTCACTTATAGTTCAACATATAGAAGGAGCAATGAAGCCGAAAAAAATGCCTCTTCAGCTCTCTATTCATAAACAGGAGAGAGGTCGAATTATTTCCCTTTCTACCTGGAGAAACAGAAGGAGTTTTTTTTTTTTTTTGAGAGAGAGACAAAGACACAACAGAAAGAGCAGTTGGGCCTCCTTCTGTATCTCCCCTTCTTTTCCGCCCAGAGCGAGCCAGCTGGACCGTGCCAGGCCGGATGCCCGACAAGAGAAATTCGTGTAGGCGTGTCATCTGGGCTGTACATGCGTGATGAGGGCCCAGTGCCTCCTGAACCGTCCGATGGTTATGCCGCCCCGAGGGAACGAACCAAACCCTCAGAAAACCCTCCGCCGCCGCCTCCACAAGTTTCTACCCGCTCTATATAACACCCAGGCGCCCCTCCGCCGTCTAATCATCGCCGGCATCGCGGTTCTGTTCGTTCGTGGAGTAGCTCGTCGCAACGCTTCTTTTTTGCCGTGAGTTGCTTGGAAGTTGCGTTCTGCATCTGTCTTTCGTCTTCCGTCTTCTCTTTCGCTGCTTTGATTTCTTTTGCCTTTCGCATCTGAATTTTTTTGTTGTGGTGCTTGGGGGACCCGGGAGCAGGATTGATTTCTGATGCAGATGAGGAGTCACAAGTTATGGGTAATTTGCATCTGAGCCTTCTGTGATGTAACAACCTTTATCACCTTGGAGATCTGATGCATCACTCAACCTTGCCCCCGTTCATCCCCCCAAGTGCTCTTTTGTTTTGCCCTTTTCTGTTTCGATTTTTCTTCTTCGCTCTCCCATTGAAGCTTGGCGTTGTGGACTGCGTCCTTAGAATTTGTGGAGATGATGTGATGACGAAATTGTTTCCCTATTGGTTTGATTGGCCGCCATGATGGCTAAATCTGTATTAGCTCTATCTGATCATCTCCACTATTTCTTGTTCGTGTTTCCTTGGTTCTTTCGTTTTTAGTTTTAGCTTCGTTTTTAGTACATTTTTGCTTAATTTGAGCTCATTCGTTTCATATCTTGAAACGGCGACAGACTCGTTTTGGACAATCCAACAAAAGCTCTAGCAGCTATCTACTCTTACATAGCCAAATCGCCATTGTGTCGCAGTTGCTTCAGAAATTTGATTCGTCCATGTATTCTCTGGACAACGTATTATTCGACATGCTCTCTGGTCAACTTAGCTTTTTTATATAACGTTATGTTAGGGATGGAGGATATGATGACCCTTTCCCCAGATGATCGACAGTGAACATTCTGTGCGCTATTTTTTCTCATTTGAGAATCAAGCCAGAATTCTGATCCTCCAGAGTTTAACATAGATGCATACTTTTCACCATCTGACTATTGTAAATCTGCTGTTTATATTTCCTTGATTCCTCTTCTTATGGAAGCTAGTTTAGATGTTTTCTATAGAGGATATGATGACCCTTTCCCCAGATGATCGACAGTGAACATACTGAGCGCTATTATTTCTCTTTGAGAAAACCAAGCCAGAACTCTGATCCTCTAAGCATTTTTGGTTGTTTGTTACTGTGACATTTGGAGTAAGCATATGGAGTAAGCATTTTTGGTTGTTTGTTGCTGTAATATTTGGAGTTAGCATATGTAGTTACTGTCAAATTCTACATTGTATTCAAACTGCTAAATTTTTAACAAAATAAATAAATAAATTGCAGCCCAATATGTGTCGCGGTTGCTTCAGAAATTTGATTCGTCCATGTACATTAGAAAGTAGGGTAAATCGTTCACAGCGCGAAAGGTGAGGTTCCAAATTGGAGTTAGGGTTGCAAATTTCGTCTTTCAAATATACAGGTAAATTATTGGTAATTGACGAATATATGTGGTCCACAATGAGAAAACATTGTTAACCAACGATATTCTCCAAATGCCACTGGGCCGTTTAATTACTGGACAACATTGTGGGCTACCAAATCTTTGCAAAAGAGGTTGGTTGGGCCTGGCAAGAGCTAGATTTGTTGGGCCTGACATTGAAATATATTGAGCGTGCTGAAATTCGAAGATTGCAGAATTTTTTATGCAGCATTCGGGTGTTTTGAGCTGCCGAGCGCTCCTTCGGAATGCAGGCATGAAAAACCGCAGGACTAGAAAAAACACAGGAATATGATAGAAATGTATATGCAAAACAAAGGATTAGAAAACACAGGATTTTTGTTGGAAGGAGTGTTTGGCTAGGTCGCAGAAAAAATATAGGAATTTTACCGAACTTTAATCTTATATTTACTTCCTTAATCAAAGGAGTTAATCACTTCAGTTATTTTTTTAGCTCTTGTTATTGCTAAGCCACCGATAAGCATGGCTTCCACCGCTAATACTTTGTGGCTAACCTTCAGGCCTAAAGAAAATCACCTTCGTAATCATCTACACAAGTACTCTATATTTTATCAAACTCATGTGCAAACACTGCCGGTGGGCTAACTAGGATATTGGTCCTACGTGTCAATGGTGTGATTTGCATTAGTTGTTGATTTGCCTCATCTGCTACAACTGAAAAGCCATGATTTGCCCGTTCCTAGCAAAGGAATTGGGAAAAAGAGGTCTGGGTGGATTGTTACTTTTCCTGTGAAATGCAAAGGAATTTTTCCTTTGTTTTTCCTATGCTTCATTCCTTCATTCCAAATGATGCTACAGTGCCAATCTTTACCATATATAAAAGAAGCAGTTGGTGGTGGTGGTCGTCGTCCGTCGCCGTGCCCAGCTACAGTACTCGGCGCCGACAGGTGGGCCCAATTGCTACAGTATTCGGCGCCGAGAGGTGGGCCCCATGCACCATCCAGCGCCTCCCACCCGACCACTCCCACTACTCAGCCGCCGCATCGTCTCCTCCGTCGCCGTCACTCCTCTCGTCCTCCTCCCAGCCGCGCGCCCGCGTCCTCGTCCGCCGCCGCCGACTCCCCGCTCCTGCGGTCGCTTCGGCGCCATCTCGCCGGGCACGCATCCAGTTGGCCGCGGAGGAGGTAGATTCAGGCAAGCGTGGGTCGCGACGCCATGGGCGTCTGCTCCATCGTTAAGGATGTCGGTGATGGAGCATGGGGCAGGCGGAACGACCCAGGGGAACGCGGAGGAGGAAGATCCCTGCGTCGGATACTGGATTACTGTGCGGGTGGATGAGCTAGCGCACCGGATACGGTGACGGAAGGTTCGAGAAGGTACGAGTAAGATTCAGTTTTTCTGACACTGAAATTCGAACCCCGCACGCGCGCAGGCCACACCGATTGCAAATCATCCTCCCTTCCCATTATAAATTTCTCACTGAGCATGCCTTCACGCTACAGAACAAGAAGCCGCTCACTGGTTCTGGGAAGCTGGGATTCACTCTCACGCCTCCTCTGATTCCATTCCGCAAGATCCAAAGTGCGGTTAGCTTTCTACTCTTGGTGAGTCCTTAATTGAAACCTGGTTGAAGAATGGCTGAGTAGATTCGTTTTGGTTTCTTAGTGAAGAATGAAGTAGGTTAAACAGATTTTTGAATAGGAAAACTGTGACCTTCTCACGAGCTCTTTCAGTGTTTTGCATGGGTCAAATGGTGGATACAGCAACATCCTGTATTTCTTTCTTATAGAAACACATCTTGTGTCCTAACTATGTAGATTGCTGCCCTCAAAAAAAAAAAAACTATGTAGATTGCCTCCCTGTTTTACACATCATTGCATTGTGCCTTAAGAAATTAACAGACTGTTTTACTTCTCACCTAGGATTCATATTCTCAAACCTGTAATCCTGTTCATATCATTGGCAGACTATGAATGAAGAGAACAATTGGCTGCACTATACAACTTAGGATCTTTTTTTAATTATTATTGCTCAAGTTGCCCTACATGTTGATTCCATTTTGTACAGATTACCACTTCGCCCTTGATTCAACACAGAAAAACAATGGAAATTACTGAATCTATTTTAAGGTTGTACAAGATAGTTCAGTTCTTTTCGAAATGGTCAATAGGATCAGATGCAGTTCATTACGACAATGTAGCGGATATGAATATTACAGTTACAAAAAGTGGGTGATATAGTGACTGAACTCAATCAGATACAATACTTCGTCCTGCGAATAAATGATGGTAACTGAACTTAGCATCCACTATGACAATAGACCGATATTTGATAATATAATGAAAAATGTGTATCTGTGGAGTATTATAATTAGTCTGGATTTTAGTTTAAGAAGTTTTCAGAATTCAGATAAGCATATCAGTTCAATAATACAGACCCTGGAAGCTCGCACACAAGGTGGGGTTTTGGTCTTTTGGAGAAGGATAATAGGAGTCCAGTGTTAATCCTGCAATGTGCACTTAATTAATTATACCAGTTAAAGAGATTAATTGATCCACTTAATAAAGATAGCTTCCAACAAGATCTGTGATGGTCACCAGGCTGTTTTACTAGATATGAAAATCATGAACCCTGTGGTAAAGTCCGAACGAATAATTTTGCATCGCAAATGCCTCTTGGTTCTTATATTTCAGGTTTGTATAGTTTCAATAGCAATAAATTGAAGAAATTCCATGGCAAGTGAAACAAAATTCCCAGTAATTCAGTTGATCTTGTTTATTTAAATAATGCATGATCAATCGTCTTTATTTGGAAACCAATCATTGCTACGGAACCTGATAGCACTATTTCATACTAAGACAGTGCATTGCTGCTTCTTTTTTCAGGTTTAAATGAACACAACCTCTGATGCGGAAGGAATTTTATTGTGAGGTACTAGAAGAATTTATGTTTCAATGTTGCAATGAGGAATCTGTGATATTGTAATTTTGTATGGTCGGTTGTGACATGTGAAGGTGTCTCATGTCTATAAATGCTCTGTATGTATATCTGGCTTAGTTTCAGTACTGGTAATAGCATCCAAAAATGATTGGTATGGTTAGGAGAAGGCCACCTTGAGTCTACTTGGTTATCATTTCGTTTCTTTTTTTTTTCGTGACCTTTGACATGGTCTTGGACATTATTGGTGCCCTCGATTGGAAGGATTTTTTTTGTGAATTCTTGATGTTGTGTAATGTCAAATCTGTTGGTAAGATTTTGGTAGTCCGTGGCAACGCACGGGCATCCAACTAGTTCCTATGGAAACTAGAATCTTACATTTTTCCTATGAAAATCCTTTGATCAAAGGAGGATTTTTTTATCCTTTCTTAATTTATATTTTAATAATAAACCGACTCAAAATTAATTTGCAAATCTAGCCTATTTAGTCGCGCCAAACCGATTGATGTGACTAACTCATCAGTCACGCCAACTAGGTTGGCGTGACCGATTACCATGTCAGTACAAATTGCCAGGTCACATTTTAGTCGCGTCAAGTTGTTTGGCGTGACCCAAGGTTCAGTCACGGGCTCACGGCATGTGGTTCGGCGCGATTGAGACTTCTATACGTGAGTTAGACAGATGCACTATCCTCTGAACATGTACTGAAGCGTGAGTTAGGCAAGTGCCCCCGGCTATTACCTTTTTTTTTAAGGAAATACGCCCAAAAGGGCTAGGGACCTTAGTCACTCTGGAAAGGTTCAGTACAAATGTAAAAAGACCTTTACAAAGATTGATACATAAAGATGGGTCCTTAAGCAACAAACCAAGGACACAAATGAAAATAAAGATTACATCTAGGTCCTCCTAAAATCTCAACTATCCGGCTATTACCCTTTGGACTGACGTCCTTCCAAGCCCCCGGTTCGGTACATGTACTGACGCTGGATTTTTTTTTCCTTGAGCGCGCTGGGTTTCGTGCCGTTCCTGCAATCCCGCCCGCTTGCATGACCGTGGATAGAGGAGTACTACTAAGTGTGTGTTTGACAGAGCTTCGGCTTATTCTGAAAACAGTTTATTCTGTGGCTTATCTGTGAAAACAGATTTTTTGGCTCATTCTGGTTTATCTGTGAAAGTAGCTTATCTTATCAAAGTGTTTGGCAAAACAGCTTATTCTGTCTTTTCTGAAAACAGCTTATCCTGCTAAAATGTCTCTAGTGCCCTTGTCCATTAACATGGCTGTACACATGAATCCAATTGTTCTAGCTTACAAATAAAATGTTCCAAACATATACACTATTTGTTCTAGCACATCATTTGACATATACATATATTTCAAATGAAAAATAATCTTGCCAAAAGGCCAAAATCCCAAGCCCAAAATCCCACGCAGCCCAAGCCCAAAACACTGAGACACGGTGGAGTTTATTGGCCCAACAACGTGAGGGAGAGATAGAACAGAAGGCTGTTCGTGCTCCTTTGTTCCAGACTCCATGGATGAGCTCCAGGAGCTCTCAAATCCACAAGGGGAAAGGGCAGTAGGGCGGCTAGGAGTTAAGGGAATCAAAGGAATAGGCTAGAGCGCATCCATTTAAGGCATTAATTTGAGGAGGGGCCATGGGAAACAACGGCTGCGACGGGCACGGAGGGCGGCGGCCATGGCTGCTCGGTGGTGGCTCGGGGAAGAGGGGCGGCAGCAGCGCGGGGTGCCGAGAGGGCGACGCGCGAGGGGCAAATCGGAACAAGGAGGTATGTGTCAGAAAAATAAGCCGAATGAGCCACTATTTTGGGCTTCTGTTGCTAGTTCATTTTGCAGAAGCGCTTCTCCCTTCAGAAGCTCATAAGCGCTTCTTCTCAAAGATGTTTGGCACGGCTTCTCTTCTTTTTTCTATAAGCTGACAGTGAAGCTGCTAAAAAAGCAGCTCCCAAACACACCCTAATTTAACCTAGATCGTGTGAGTATGGGCTAATGGGAGTGGAGGCCCACACAGTCACACAGGTAGCAACTTTTACCTCAAAAAAAAAAAGTAGCAACTTTTACCTCTCTCAACATCATGTGGCGGAGCCCTCATATGAGAGTAATTTTAGCAAACAGTACTGCTACTACTTGTAACTAGGGATGCGTTCGTTGCATGGGGTCTAAACTTTAGAGGGTTTTTGCAACGAATATTGTGATTATAAATAAAGTTTAATTACAAACTAATTTCAGGACTCCGCTCGAATTCGCGAGACGAATCTAATGAGGATAATTAAGCAGTGATTAGACGATAGTTACTGTACAATCACTGTAGCGAAACTTAGATTAATTAGGCTTATTAGATTCGTCTCGCGATTTAGAGGGGGGTCGTGACATAGGTTTTGTCATTAAATGAATGAAAATATTTTTAAATAGTAAGATTCTCTTTGATGTAACAGGTCTAAACTTTAGAGGGGGTGCAACGAACGCACCCTAAGGCTGTAAACGAGCCGAGCTCGAGCGAGCCTGGCACCTCAAGCTCGAGCTCGGCGGAATATCGAGCCGAGCTCGAGCCGAGCTTGAAATCTGGCCGAGCCTATACATGAGCTCGAGCTCGGCTCGACAAGCTCGATTAGGCTCGACGGAGCTCGTTGAAGGCAGTGTAGTAGCATCTCGTCGCCAGTAGGAAGTAGCTAGGAAGTCTCACTCCATGAATCACCTTGGCCGAAGATTCAAATCCATGGTGGCATTCTTACTGCCGTGCTTGTAGGAGAAGAGATCGGGTAAGTGAGAAAAGAAAACGCAACAGACTTCAGACTTGGAAGGGATGGGAGGAAGCGGATTGAGAGCGGTAGAAGATCGGCAGGGTATGAGGTGGAAGCGAGGAACGAAGGTAGTCGAGAAGGGATCAGAGGCGAGAAGGGATCAGAGGCAGAAGATGCAGAGATCAAGTGTAGCAGCTAGAGGAGGGAGGAACAGAGCCCGACGGGCGACAGCTCTCGACTGTGCGTTGCGTGCGATAGCGATTGCGGCGGCCGGCGGATAGGGTTCACCTGATTCATTAGACAGAAGGTTATTTGGGCCGAGGAGGTTATTGGGCTGAGCTGGGCTCAATCAAGTCCAGCGTGTCCAGGAGTGCCTTCGCTGCACATGAGCAGATGAGCTGAAACTTTGATGAATCTTGACGAGCTATTCGAGCTCGGTTCGATCAGGCTCGCGAGCTTGGGAACCAGCTCGAGCTTGGCTCGTTTTCCAGTCGAGCCAAGCTCGAATCGAGCCCGTGACGAGCCAAGCCCGAGTAGCTTGTCGAGCTCGAATAATTTTTACAACCTTACTTGTAACATGTAGTAGAGCTTTCGTGCTGGGGTGACAGGAGAGTAGGGAGAGAGCGCATGGAGAAAAAGTAAAAGAGAGAAAAGAAACAGAGAAATCATCACAATTACTTGTCTCGTTTCTTACAATTTGCAGTTATTAATGTGATTAACCGATATTACCATTTTAACCTAGTAGACCACTAGGCTTATCAATCCTCACTCCTTTCAATCCGCCCATCCCAAAACATCATATTTATGGCGTTTGTTGCATAATTTGTCCAATAAATTGATTTTTTACTAAATTGATTATTATTTTTATTGACCGAAGTTTCTCTTAACCGAATTGACGGACGGAATTAACCGAAAAACCTATTGTTCATTCTTAGTATGCAGTTTTATTTTGATTACACAGTGCAACTCTGACACTCACACATATGCAAACCTTATTTCTATAAGCATTTTTGAAAACTGAGCCGACAAATTTTCGAGATTGACGAAGTCACCACTGACGCCTCGCTGACGGCGAAAACGTCAACTACCACTGAAAACATTACAATGTTGTTAAATCATAAAAATTCGCTCTCACAGGAAGTCAATTCCAAGACCTCAAATGCTATTGAGGCACTTGTAACCATTAAGCTACAGGCTCTTTAATCACTGATGTGAAAGTATTGGACAATTATTAATCATGTATTTTATGTGCACACATTGTATAGTTAAAATTATATTAGACTATTAACGAAAAAGATTATTTTGATTGAGTTTAGTGCTAGTTTCTCATGTGCTCCTACCGAAGCGAAGTACGATTACAGTACTATAAAAAGCAGCCAATCAGAAGTACTACTTCTTTATTTCCCGCATCACCGTTGCGCAAGCCACAGAGGCAGTCACGTGGAATCGTCAGTCAGCTCCAGAGTCGAGAGGCCGGCACAGTTAAAGTGACCCCGCGGTCACACGGTCACGCCAGGCCGATGGGCGCGACAGGGCTATCGGTCACGCCAGGCCGATGGACGCGACCCATCTCGAGCTGAGTCATCCCACAACTGACGTATCAGCCGACGCTTACGTGGTAATCGGTCATGCCAACTAAATTGGCGCGACTGATGAGTTAGTCACGCCAATCGGATTGGCGCGGCTAAATGGGCTAGATTTGCAAATTTAGTTTGAATCGATCTATTATTAAAATATTAATTAAAAAAGGTTTAAAATATTAAAAAAATTCGAGGCTATACTGCTGGAGATTAACGCAACAAGCATTCGACGGCCCGTGTCTCTCTTGGCCGTCACACGCCGAAGGGCACCGCTCCCAAGTTCCGCGCGGAACACCGTGAGGAAAGCGGCTGGAACAATCAGGGAAAGGCTGGAACAATTTGGGAAAATAGTTGGAACGTTCTGTAGGAACGAAGCGGGCCGTGCGCGTTTCTTCTAATGACCTAATGAGCTGGCATGGACCGAGTGCCACATGGCCGAGTCACGAGTGCTGTTGCCGTTGCAAACTGTACACGAGGGTCTGTTTGCGTAGAGTTGAGCCGCAATCTACTATCCCAAGCTGCAAAACTTGCACGAGTCACTATCTTATCTGATGGCCCCCTTTCACGTGTTACTCTTGAGTCACAATCTTATCTACACGAAAGTTGGTTGAATCCGTAAAAGTTCTCTTTTCTCGAAGCTATCGTCATGGGCTCACGGCGTCTTCTTACCTGATCTAAACGGTCTCTGGTACTATACTGATAAAATCTATATTTGGATGTTCATGTCCAATTCAACTTGGGGTTTGAAAAGAAAACAGAAACGTGTTGCATCTGTCCACACGCCCTTTGGAAAACACAAATCCCCACTGTTAGGTACACTAACAGCTGCAATTATAACAGGGACACTGCTCTGATCAATTATATGCAATTATTGTAGATCTTAAATGCAAACAAACGCCATCAGTGGAAGGTGGAATCTTATTTCAGAATGGGGCCAAGATTCGATTTTATTTAACCAGTGATCCAGATTCCTCGTGATTCTCAAGCCAGGAGTTGAGATTCCATCCGCTGGCCGCGTCACCTTCTGGCAATAAGCCCCCCATATGCCTCGTCAGTTGTGACCTTACACGTGGCCGAACACCAGCCGTCGCGTGCTGCAATACCGTCGTCAGTCGATGGCGCCGTGTAACGTTGGCCTCCTGGTTGTTGTTGATGTACAGAGTGGAAACAGCTTTGTCAATGTTGCAGTGATAAATATATGAAAGGAACCTCTCATAATATAGAAGCTTAGTAGCGTGCTAACGAGCGAGCCAGAGCTTCACTAGCCTTTACAAGCTACTGCACGATGCGTACCGTGCCTGTACGCTTTCCTACAATATGACAAGATGATGCTGCAAAAATGGCTTGCGACTTCAGCGCACCAGAACTCTAGAAATGGTGTGCTGTACATCAGGACACCGTGCTATCCACGCTCCACCAGTTCCTCCTGCTCCATGCTACCACGGTTGTCAAACCAAAGGTTCAGCTCGGCCATCTTTGCGAGGGCAGGGACCAAGGATCATCCGGTGCTAGCTGGTTGTGGTACTCTAGGAACCTACAAATCAGGTATAGGAAGGAATCATCACCAGCCCAAAGACTGGAAGAAGTTGAAGCAGACTCCAGCTTTCCAACTGAAAGAAAAGTGGGCAGTATTTGGAAAACGATTTGAGGTGTCCCTAGCAAGTACTGGTACATGTTAGGGACATGTGACAGTGCAATTACTGGCCTTTGGAAAACACAGATTAACGTACTATAACGCTGTGACCTGTCCTTCTATTATAATGTGTGGAGGAAGAGGAGACCATCCCGTTTGACTACACAAATTACTAGACATAAACAAGATGCTAAACTTGGACACTGAATTACTTACTGCTAGTGGACCCCTTGCCATCACTAATGGAAAGAAGGAAGTATACTTGATAAACAAGTCAAGGGTCCCTCCAAAAAAAAAAAAGTCAAGGGTGACGCAGAACAGGACTCACCTTTGCACTTAACCCCACACCGGCTGCAAGGTTTCAGCTGACTCCGGGAGATCAATCAACCAGACCTGATATTCCATCGGCAAGTGATGACAAGCTGCGTGAAAAGTTTTCTTCAGTCTGATATCAGCAAAGAAGTTCCTTTCACCTGTTTTCCAATGCCTGCAGCCATGGGTCATCAGCGGTGGTTAGCGTTGGCAAGTTGCACACATAGACGTTTGAACTCTTAAGCAACCATCAACCTCAGGAATAGATGGAGAAAAGGACTACTGCACGACATTGATATAATAAAGATGTGGTTTTATTCGACCCGGTGAATTTAACATCAGATTCCACAACCCTGTCTAATAAAATATCAAAGATTCTCACGGCTTTCCCTCCCTACCATATAGGCATAAAAGTTATTCAGTAAGAGATCAGCATCACTTAAAAAAGGGCTGAAATGTTCGGGAGGTGTGAAGGTGCAACAACTATCTACTAAAACAAATAATAATTTGGACAAAGATTAACAATGACAGGTGAGAAAGTTGTAGACGAAAAGCAATTGAAAAGGAAAGAAAACCACCAAGGCACCATCCATGTGACTTTATAGCCTTCACCAAATAACAGTTGATAGCATATCGACACCCCTAACTGATATATTAATTTGCATCAGCGGCTACCAATTCCAAACTGCAGGACAGCCCAGTACGGGGGGTCCTTCCAATATATCATCCTCCCGAGACAGAAGCTCGTGATCTCTAGCTTCCAGCTTTTGAGGCTTCGTCTTCGACGACTGCGCAGCTATAGAGAAAACCTCGCTGGCATGCATCGGTATCAGGGATAAAGATCTATCAGATGGCACTGTATGGCCGGTCTTTCCAATACCTGCTGTGGTTTATATGTTTCGTAGCTTGCGTTCTTCTTGAGTTCATGGTTTCTGCTCATTCATGGTGCCCTCCACATCCAAGCCCGAGGAAAGAAGCAAGGTTTGAGCAGAAGACAAATAAGTTCTGGGAGTACAAGGAACAGAGTAATACCTGGGTGGAAATAAGCTTGCCTTTCAACTTGATGTCCTGTATCAACGGTACCTGCACAAAGGTAGGATCAATCAAGCAACCGGAAAGGAAACCTGGACGAGATTCAGTTCACAGTCAGCAAGAGAAGGATTCAAGGCTTGGTGGAGATGATTCAGAAGAAAGAAATGATCCAGCCTTGCCCATAAGAAAAAGAATTTCCTTGACAAGAATGTCGGAATTGTCAGTTTGGGTGACAGGCCAAAGTGGATCGATCTACGAGAGGTTCTGGAATGGGTTGATGTGGGTGATTGCTCCCCATGAGCTCCCAACTTCAGCTGGCTACGCGATGGCAACTTTCATTGTGAATGCAACTATTCTCGCTCTCTCAGAGGATGGAGTCCTTAACCAGGTAAGTTGCAACCCCATGATCTAACAGTCAAGCAGTCAAGATTCCAGCCTATTCAATCTTGTGACTCTACTCTTGTAGTCTGCAACCCTTTCAGCTTTTTTATCAACTGTTATGAGTTGATACAGAGCAGTGTTTTTTTTTGGAGAGGAGGGGGGGGGGGGGGGGGGGGGGGGGGGGAGGGATAGACAGTGGTCTGTTACCCTGCTTAAGCTTTAAATCCAACAAAAAAGGATTCTGCTTCACTTCTGCTGCTTTTTTTCTTCTAATGGATTCAGTACCTGCATGTGCTTAATAATTAAGATGTTGATCAAAGAGCAGTAGTTATCAAGAGCAGAGGAAGAAGTTGCAAAAGCAAAAGTAAAAGAGGAGTAAGAGCAGTCCCAGCTTATTCATACTTGTGTTCTAGTATTAGCTCCTACCACTGATCTTACTATGTCTAGCTAGTATCTTTTCTTGAACCGTCTTGAGTTATGATGGGGCAGTAGTTTATTTGACCCTTTTAAGTCAAAATACCTGTGCTATTTGATTTCGCTTTTGGAGAGTTTTTAGTATTTACATGTGCTTAGAATTTACATAACTTAACAAAAGATCAGCAGTGGTAATCATCAAGAGAAGAGGAAATATTGCAGAAGAAGTCGCACAAAAGCAGAAATAGCCGGAAAGAAAAAACAGCTGAATCCAGCTTATTACATTAAAAAAGGAAACATAATTGGGTCACGATAATTCTTGAGTACAACGTAAAGTGATTAACCTTGAGGAAGATGAACGTAATACTTCTTTTTTAACAAAAAAAAAAAGTTCAGATCATGCTATTGGCTTTTTTTTTTCTGAAACATAAGATGAAGAATTGAAGATGCCGTATAAAGTCAGAAATACTTGTCAGTAAAGTAAACACATTCAAATGAAACTGATTGTTGAATGGATTTACTTAGTTGCTATCAATGATTGACTGTTATATCTCTACATATTCAGCTACAGCTAAATGAAAATGCTCAGCCGGTCTGGATAGAAATGATTTTCAACTCTGGTCCACCATTCACAAACCTTGGAGAAAAAACAGCAAATCAAGGTATGCGTATACGAAACGGGATTGTTTCAACTGATGGAAGGTGAGTCTATCCAAATGCTTGGTTCTAAGTAACAGTCGTTTGAAATAGGGATTGACTAGTTGATCTGGAATCAACCAACATGCATTGATCAGCATATTGCTTTCTTGTCAACCAGCAAACTTTTCCTCTCTATCATGAATGGGTCCCTTCTTGAAGTCACAGAACTTCAGCCTCTCAGGTAAGAAAATGTAATATAGAACCACATCTTCTTTAGTTCTTTGCAAGTTTGCATGATTATAGTATCTAGTTCAAATTCAAATGGAAAATCACACAGATGACAAGTAGAGTAAATTGCACTGACCTTTATTTATACTTTTCATTGACTAAAAGAACTCTGGCGTTACATGAAGAGGACTGAGTTTAACAACTAGTGTTTATTTACTAGAGTGAAAATAATTTTCCCTACGCAAAAACGGTAGGAGAGGCTCCCACTGTGCAGAGTGAATATTTAATGAGATCCAACAGTTCACACATTTTTTGTCACCATTTCCATGGTCTACTCAAACACAATATTAACAGCCCAACATTACTGATGCACAGGTGGAATTACCATGGCCGTCCTCCAGGTGGTGATGTATCATATATATCTGATGCTGGAAATGCAAGGCCAGGGACCTTGTTCACAGTGAGGTACGCCAAGCATGTGTTTTTATCAAGGATTACAGGGATGGTTTCGTTTCAGACTAGTGGTTTTAGAAAATCCAGGTGTGCTCGGCTCCAGTCCTGACCAAAGACTCAATCACTAAATACCAACTATGCATAAACAGGGGAACTAAAAGGGAAGGGGAGGACAATGCAAAAGAGGGCTTCCCACATAGAATTATTTCTGCACCTTCATATGTGGGTGTATTAGGCATAAAAAATCACTGATAGATTGAACAGTGAAAATGATCAACCTTATTAGACAGATCAATGCTGTGCTCGTTTATGTTGTTTATCCACAATTTGGCATTCTTTTATGAGTCTTCTGTTTACAATCAGTGAGATATATTTTTTGGTTTACTCCAATGCTAAGAATGGATGATGCAGTGCAGTTCCAGCGGAGACCTATACGAGTTTGACAAAGAATCAAAGCCATCATGGAAAAAACACATATTGAGTGAAGAAATGTCAGATAACATTTCAATAAGCTCATCTGCAGGCTGTGCTTTGCATGGTTTGTTAGGACCTAACTCAGTGTCACTTTTCCTTATAACCAAGGTATGTAAGACTTTCATTTTATCATACCGAGAACAAAAATATGTTTGAGAGCCTGCTTACAATACATCTTATACGTACTAATTGTCTCAGTCATGCTGACTCATATACAATAAGAACAATTATATGATGTATTCCTGACATGATTTATTAAGCTATTGAAGGTGCTTAACAAAGAAAAAAGAAGAAGCATCTGTGTAGTAACTAGTACTTGCAACAGTGAAAGTATGATGTCACGTGTCAACCATAACATTATGGATGTTACTATTTACTAGGCAATTCAACATAATAAATACCTAAGCTTCATCAAGAAAAAGCAACGATTTCCAAACGATAAAATTTGCTAGCTACTGAATAATAGTGCTTCTTTTGTTTGTTAAAGTAAGTTATAGATTGGCAGGATGGTCTTTTAGTGGAGCGACGCTTGCATAGAAGGAAGTGGAAGTGGGATAATCACGGAGCGCCTGTGGGTTACAGACTGAGTTCAATTACAGAAATTCAGCAGGATGAATTCAGTGATACAACTTCTATGTTCTTTACGACAACTACAGGAAAAGTATTTGAGTATCAAATTCCAAAATATGCAGGTATGAACTCAGTAAATTTTTTTATTTATTTGTGTCAGATGTTAATCAAGTAAAAAATTCAAATAGAGATGAATTTTTTTTTCAGAATGAGCGGGAGCTATTTTTTTTTTATTAAAAAGAAGAATGGCACACATAAATTTCAGTCTATGGACATATGATATACAAGTGCATACTGAATAAGGGTGTGATGTAGGCCATACTAAATTTAACTTGAAACAAAAAAAAATTAAGTTGAAACAGTAGCACACTGAAAAACAAGCAGATCAAACGATATAATATTCTGACATGGTCCATAGTGTTAACATGGTGCTTTTTTTTCAATGGACAAGGTGGATCTCAAAGCAGTAAGATAAGAGGACAATGGGCAAATCACATGTCTCCTGAGCATGCAAAGGTCGCAAGAAACGTCCCAGGTGTACAGATTCAAGCTGGCAGAATGATATTCTCACTAGATGATGGTAGGCTTGGTGAGCTGCATTTCCCTGGTATGGGAGGTGATGATTTTGGTCCAAATCCACAAAGTACCACAAGAAGGAAACCATCAAACAAGTATGAGTGGTCCATCCTAGATGCACCAGAAACAGAAGGCTGGAATGCCGAATATTGCACCGAAGAGCATGGTCCAACAAATTGTATTAGTGGAGCAAAGAACATAGCCGCGGACAATGAACCGAATGACTTGAGCAATACCATACCTCCGAGGAGACGAAAAGCAGAAGAGAAACGACACTACCTACATGTTAATACCCATGAAAGCTATGAAACTGAACCATACAACTTTTTGTCAAGAAGTATTGACCTGAACTTCCATATGCGAGTGATGCATGAAGATAGATCACTTTTCCTTATAACAGATAGTGGCTTGACTTTTGAATATCTAAACAGCAATGGTATTTGGTTGTGGCTAAGACATGAGCATGTTACAGCCATGAAAGCCGCACTGGGAAGTTACAATGGCAGCTTGTATCTTGTTGATGTGCATGGGAATTTACACATTAGAGAAAGAAACGGAGATGAACTATCATGGATTAACTGCACAGCAATGAGGAGAGGAAGACATGTTGCAAGTGGATCTCCTTGGGATGGCATCCCTGGTCTATCTCGCAGAGTAACAACCGATGATGCGCTTTTCTTTGTTAACAAGAGAGGCAGGCTACTACAGTTCACGGTACAAGCTCAAACACATTTTAGTTTAGAGTAATGTTAGCCCTTGTCACATGAAAACGTGTGTACATTGCTCTTTAATAAAGATTACAAGGTAGTTGATAATCTGCTTGCAGGATTTCACAAAATAAAGAAAAAAACGAAGAACAAAAAAGGTTGGTGACATGAAAATTATAGAAAATTATTCTGGTATAGTATACTTTGGTACTTCAAAGCAGACGTGTCACTAAAATCGTAAATGCATCTCTGGAGTCTATTTGTAAGTTGACTTGGTTATATTCTGCCATCCCACTCTTTCTATGCTTTTGTGTGCAGGCAATGGAATAGCTAAGAACACAAATTCAGGCAATTTTAGAAGTCTAAACATCTTGATTCAGACATATTACATGGACAATAGTGGACAGAAACTAGCGATCATTTCCTTTCTTTGAAAATAAAATGAAGTATCAGCAGATTTTAGAATAATTATGATTTGTGGCACTAGTGGCAAACTGCTGTATAAAAAATATTGAACTTTGCAGGAACAAGCTAATAGAGATTGTATGGGCTAATGATATTCATCTAATGTACCTCCTACAATTTTTCTTCTTCTCGCAATTCTGAAATGCAGGCTAATGATATTTATCAAATGCTGTCCTCAATATTACCGTCTTTCAAAGTTGTGTTCCTACTCCTAGCAGCACCTATTCAACTGACTACAATTTGGCAGTCCAAACAGACCAAAAAAGAAAACTGAAAACAATTTAGCAGCACTTCCTAATATCACCAATGCTTAATAAGATCATTTTAAACTTGTGCAGGTTGCGTTTCGGAAATTCAAGTGGAAGGACTGCCACAGCCCTCCTGACACCAAGATTGCATTCATAGTGGACCAGGAGGTGTTCAGACGGAACATCATCTTGGTGGTCGGCCGCAACGGCCGCCTCTACCAGTACAACAGGATCACAGAGCTATGGCACCGGCATTACCAATCTCCTCACCTGGTCCTCTCGCGGTCCCCAGGCACGGCGGTTCGGCCATCGGCGCAGTCCCTGGCGGGGTCCCTCTTCATGGTGTCGGAGCACGGGGGCCTGGTGGAGTACCACTTCAGCCCGCAGGACGGGTGGGAGTGGGTGGAGCACGGGACGCCCCACCGCGACGTGGCCCTCGTCGGCGCCCCGGGCCCGTGCTTCGACGGCGCGCAGCTGTTCGTGGTCGGGTCCGACGGGCGCGTGTACCGGCGCCACCTGGACGGGCGGCGGACGTGGCGGTGGACGTGCCACGGGCACCCGCCGTCGGAGCCGGCGGCCGCCGCGGTCGCGCACGACCAGAGCTGCGCCACGCCGGGCGCCGCCGCTGGCGAGCACTTCGCGGAAGGCTTCAGGGGGAGCTGCGACGGAAAGGTTTGGAGCATTTCTTCCTTGGCCATGAACTGCGTTGTGTTGAGGCGTGCTGACGGCGGTGTGGCATTTCGGCGAACAGGTGGCGGCCGCGCGGCCGGTGCCCTTCTCGGAGCATGCGGTGGTCTTCGAGCTGCGAGACGGCCGGGTAAGCAACCGAAGCAATCTGATCCTGCTCCGCCTGATGGCGTCGCATTGCATCAAGAGAGTGAGCATGGCCTCCGTTTGAATCGATTACCCTACTTACCGTTGTGCGCTTGATTTGGGTTTGCGTCGTGCAGCTGGCGGAGCTGCGGCGGCCGGCGGAGGGCTGCGGCGATTGGGAGTGGACGCGCATCATCGGCACGCCGGCCAGCGCCTGCATGACCAGCTACTGGACCGCCGTCGCCACGTAGCCGCCGCCCGTGCGCGCGCGGGCGCCGCACCGTCAGGCGCGAAGCGGTTGGCCACTCGCTCACTTGGCTGGGCTGGCACGCCCTGTGGTTCAGAGCGAGGGGGGATTTGAAATTTGAAACGAACATTTCGAACGCTGGCTCGGCGATGCAGTGACACTAGTATCGCACAATACTGCACAGTGTAAAACAGAGAGACGGTAACTAGGAACAGAGTCATTGGCAGAGTAGTAGGGAACGATGACTCGATGAGTAGATTCAGGGATAGCCAGGATAAATATAGCAGAAAGGGAATTAACATGAACAGTTAATGGCTGGTAACCTTCACAATGACAATTCAGTTTATGTATGGTCATGCCGCCTACCTTTGAACCTCACCTTGCCATGAAAGTTAATCAGCAATCAGCCTGTTCGCCTGGCTGCTTTGCAGCAGCTACAGTGTTTCAGTTATTTCTTCAGCAGTTGCTACAGTGTTCCCAGCCGCCGCTATAGTGTTCGTAGTTATTTCTTCAGCAACCGCAGCTGCAGCGCAGCCTGCCGAACAGCCCCAATATTTTTGTTGCATGTCAGGCATACTCACCTCGATGAAAATTCATATAAATTCAGCTATACTTTGTTGCATGTCAAGAAACTAGAGCACACTGTACACGAGAAAACTTTATAGATTTATGGGGTTATATCTTGTCACATTCTATCTCATATTGGGCGCTGGAACACGTCAAATAAACCTGTAAGCTGAAATTGAACGTCAAATCTACTTTGGTGGCCATTTAGCTGCATGCAAATAGTTCTCCAACTAATGGATTTGCATTGTTGATTCACTCCATTCACATGACGCTCCAAATGCAGTATTGTTTCCTACAATCTTAGTAGGTGCCGTTTTAGAAGCAGCAACCACATACAATTGTGTCCTCCTAAATTTCCATCATTTATGATGGTAGAAAAAAAATATGTATCTAAAATTTTCGCACCATTTGAAACAGATATAATTTTTTTCTAGAATTTTCAGATATTGTCGTCAGGTGCTGCTATTCATTATCTCTGTCCTAATAGACAGAAATGATTTCTTTTTCATAAATGCTTGCTGAAGTTTGAGATTTCGTGGCAAAATAATAGTTACTAAATTAAGATACTAAAATATTTCACTTCGAAAAAAAACTAAAATAGCAAAGCTGTAGACAGAGATATATGTATTGATAAATGGTACCAAGTTAGTGCAATCCGTGCTGTCAAGTTATGTTGTACTAATTTGTGTCTATCCCAGTAAGCAATCCGATTGGTATGACAGCATACCAATCCGTGCTTTCATCCAATTTGCATTGTACCAACATGTATAATGAAGCTAATTTTCAAAAGCTTTCAAGCTCAACAATTAAAATTTAGTCTTCTTGTATACTGGACTGTTATCCAAGTCAAAGGTACCAACAAGGCAATCATGCGAGCACTGCTTCTAGTCCTTGACCAGAAATGAAATTTGCACTGCATTAAAGTTGTGTTGATCGTTTTCCTTTTTCGATTATGTCTCAAAAATGTGCACCAACAAATGCACATAATAATTTTCAGAAAGTGCTTACATGAATTGAGGAAAGTGTTGAACACACATTGATGGAATGGAGGACCAATCAAATGCAATTAAACACACATCATAAGCATCATTTCATCAAATGTATTAGACATTCATGGCATATGACTGATTCAACTTTTGTTCAAAAGCCACCATTAATGTGGTCGTATTCGAGCTGGTGATGTCCCCATCAAGGGTTTATTAAGTTTTATCAATGGCACGTAAGGAAGAATGGTTTCTTCATTATATCGCAAAACTTTCACACTTAAAATGAAACAAAAATGTCAAGGTTTAAGATGACACTAGTACCAATGCACGTGCGTCACGCACGTGTTTAAAAGGCTTAAAATTATATTTACAGTTTAGCTGACAACATATTATAACTGGACAGTAAAAAAATTAATTAAGCCAACAAAATTTATATATCACTGGTATATTTGTTAAAATAATAAGACAAAAAACAAATATTATTCATTCATTTCTTATTTGCCTTTTGATAATATGCAAGAAAAAAGAAGAGTCAAGGACATTGTAATCCATTTACAAGGATAGTTACTGAGTATATCATTTTGCAGAACACCTAAAAATTCCTATTTATTCAGACTACGAATTATTCAGGATTATTCATAATAAGTATATCATTTTGCATAACACCTAAAAATTCCTATTTCCATTGGATTCTACGCAATGGAAAAGGAGTTTATAAGAACAATGAAAGGAAATGAAGCTTCCCAAAACAAGTTTGAAAGATAACCAGTTCAGAATCTGAAAGCCCAGGTCGTTCCAGACCAATTCTTACAGAAAAGTACATGGAATTCATTAGATGTTGCTCAGATTATATAACAAACATATAGAATAATTTATGAATGGTCTACAATTGTTAGCATCACTCACCGTTTAGAATGAGCTAAAGTGGAAAAAATCTAGTAAGGTTTAGAATGAGGTAAAATTGTTAACTCAACAAAACTCATCACGCTTTACAATTTTATTTTTAGTCCAAACTAAGAATAAAATGACTCAACCAAAAAATCCTTGATAAACATCACAGAGAACTTAATATTTTCTTCGGCTGATAGACAACCATAGAGTGTTCTTGTATACAGGGCCAAAATAATAAATTGCAAGAAAGAAACTTAGAGCAACACTTCCGTTAATCTGTTTCATGTGACATAAGCAACTGAACTTACATTAACACAGGAAGCAGCAACACAATTAAGCCTTAGAATCAGAGAACATTAGTTATTAGTATATAAATATACATTATCAAGAGTTTAGGACATCCCTGTATACAATATTCTTCGTGCGTTTCACCGCAGGGTCCAATAATTTATTGGGTTTGGCAAGGACCCTAGTTGTCTTTCGTGACACACCCCTGGAAACGCGACATAGAGCTGACCATGCGCAAACACAGGCTCAGGCAGATATACTCCGACGTGAGGGATAGTTTGTCTTTGAGCTTTGTTAATTGTCATTGCGAAGCTTAGACGTACTTGTACCCTTTTGAATTTGAAGGGGAGCGTCAAATCCTCAGATGGCGAAAGAGGTATCCTCGGAATGAACACCCTCTTACCAGCATGCTGACCACCAACGATTTCCGCGTCAATGGCGTTGTTCTGAAAGCCCCTAACCACCAAGCGTGTGCCATTACAGAGGCCGTTGTGCGGGTCTAGGTTGCGAAGCAATATTAGAGGACAATTTATCTTGATCTTCAGCTCGTGAGGTGGCAGTCCATTCGGCGTAAGGGAGTTTAAAAAGTCAATGAGGTAATTATTGGTCTGGTCATCCTGAACAGAATCAAAGCTGTAAAACACCTTAGAAGGGCCCAGAAACATCTCAATCATCTTGGCGTTGAGTTGATCAACGTACTCATTCTTCGTTGATAGGATAGCACGAGAACTCATGTAAGCGGCGTCACTGACATTTGCCAAGAGATCAGGGAATATGTCTGCCACAAGACTGTCAATAGAGTTCTCTTCATCGTAATCAATAACAATCTCTTCTGGAAGACGGACATAATCATCCCCAATTGACTCTTCAACGCCATCACCAATCCTAAGAAGATATTGTGAGAACCACGGGTCTGACTGTGCCCGCATGTTTTGAGTGAGCCTTATCTTGCGAATCCGGTCCCATATGTAGCTCCTCTTCAAGGTGGCATTGGTGATCTGCGCCCTAGTTCCCCGCGGAACCACAGGAAGAACCTGTCTGAAATCTCCTCCAAACACCATTATCTTACCACCAAATGGCTCATCGCAACCCATGATATCTTGTAAGGATCTATCCAGACACTCAATGGTTTGTCTTTTCGTCATCGCAACTTCATCCCATATAAGGAGACGTGCTTGACGAAGGAGCTCAGCAGTACCGCTCTGCTTTGTGAAGTTGCACATGCTATCATCGGCAATTTTAATTGGTATTTTGATCTCGAGTGTGCTGTACGACCACCGGGCATAATAGATGCCGCTATTCCTGATGTAGCAGTTGTAACAGCTATGAGGCCTATGGAACGTACAGTTGCGATCAATGCCTTGTAGAGATATGTCTTCCCGGTTCCTCCAGGACCATCTACATATACACTAAATAATGTGGATCAACTGGTACCTGCTTCTGTTGCAAGTGGCGATTCACGTATAGGCACGGGCAAAGAATTTTCCAATTCGGCCTTTTTTCATGCGCGATATTGACGCTTCCTTTCAGCTTCAAATTTACGTTTCGCAGCAAGCTCCTCACCCACATGGTCTTTTTTTGGGTCTGAAAAAATAAACATCACTTGCATGAGTCCAACCAAACACTTGAAACAATGGTAAACACAATCATGCCGCCCTTTGCTAGGAAAAGTAAGGTACCAACCAGTCGAAAGGACATTCGTGCAATCAGCGAGAGGTCGACGCATGAATGGTTTCTTAGCTGTTTTTCCAGGTGTGGCAACAACAACTTCCTGCATGCCTCTACGAGTACCTGAAATAGATCGACAACGTCCGTCGCCATTCAAAAGGATAAATTGTAAGTGGACATTTGCAAGCACAATAGCTGCTTTACACTACTGACCATTTGTCTCGATGTTAGTACAGTCTCCAAGTGGCGTGCATTCATCATCGAAAGCACCGGCTTTACGCTTGTTCATAATGACTGAAAAGAAACCATGCCATCAAAATTTTCGTCGATGTTAGTACAGTCTACAAGTATGTTTAAAATAGCTGCAGGCAGCAGGACCATGAAAATATACTGAAGACAGCAGGAATATGAAAATATATGCCAAGGTAGCGATGATAGTGTCCCCTGGATGGCTAACTAAGTAAATAATGCGTTGACAGCAACAGACTACTTTGCAATCAATTTCCTAAACATAGTAGAGTTGAACCATTGTGCTCGCAAAATCATACAGGCCGACCTGATTGGAATCAACTATCCTAGGGAGACGGCACATGTTTTTCTTCAGGGCAAAGCAAATTATTCAAGGCAAATCAATTAATCAGGGCAAAGCAAAAGGCATAGCAGAAACACCCAACGACTCCATAGAAACAAACCATCGCAACACAACACAGCACCAGACGCCATAGGGTTTAGTGGAGGGGACGGGCTTGACCTTTTCCTCTCTAATCGCTGGATGACGGCGACGGCGATCCCGACGGCCGCGATGACGATCGCGATCCCGACGGCCGCGACGACGACGGCACTTGTCCCTGTTCCGTTGCTGATGGGCAGAATTCCTCGACAGGAACACGCATGCACCAAGGAAGAAACCTTCCTAAACTTTCTATCGTGCCGCGATGGAATTGTTTTCAAACTACAGGTATAAAAGGAAAAGAATATAAAAGGAAAAGAAAACACGCATGCACCAGGGAAGAAACCTTCCTAAACTTTCTATCGTGCCGCGATGGAATTGTTTTTCAAACTACAGGTATAAAAGGAAAAGAATTAATCCGGACTGAATTAAGGGAGGTGGGATGCACGGCCATGGGTGGATTTCGGGCAGGTAGAAAAAAACTTTCAATCGTCATTGAAAATGAACTAATTTGGACATTTGTCCCATGATGTTGTCCCCTTTTATGCGGACCCGGGCCCAGCATGGTAGGATCCGACGGTAGATTAAAGAAAATCATTTTTGATCAACGGTCAATCTAAAGGTGGGGTAGAAACAGACAGGTCAAAATTATTTTTCAGAAAACTGGTTCTTTAGGGGTTTAGATGTAACGATGGTGTATGTGAGAAGTTGAGGATTTTTAATCCTTCTCTATTTATTCATGAAACCGTACAGTGTAAACCATGGAATATCTTACTCGATGAAATTAGTCACATTTTAAGATATAGGAGGTGGCATCCTAATTGAAAATCTCTGTCAAGATATGTGTGTCATGTGCCAAGTGCACGACTTTGGTTTGTCCCCCAACTTACATGCGAGTGAGCTTAACACACGTGAGGCATCATGTCCCTCTTCACGAGGCTGGGTTCGCACAATCTCTCTCGCTGTCCCTACAAATCTTACCTTTTTCTTTCTCAGCCCCCGTGACCATCCTTCAAATTTTGTTTGTTTAGAAATTTTTCACGTAAAATATAAATAAACGCAAAACAATGATGGATATACCCTTATGTGGGAGTGACATGGAATTTTGTTTTTGTAACTTTCAAGAAAAGTCACATAAAAATTGGCAAGGTCAACAAATAATCTTTTCCATTGGAAGCTTGGTAGTGACTTGCTGCATTAAGGCTCTCTATGGAATAAATTCATTGAAATGTTGGCAGTGGTTTATGCTTACTGCGTTAGGGCATGCATTTTATGGAGGCAATTCATTGAAAAGGTTGGCAGTGGTTAAACTTACTACGTTAATGCACTTTATGGAAGCAATTGACTGAAAGGTTGGCACTGGTTTAAGCTTACTGCGTTAATGCACTTTATGGAATCAATTCATTGAAAGGTTTGGCAGTGGTTTAAAATTACTGCGTTAATGCACTTTATGGAAGCAATTCATTGAAAGGTTGGCAATTGTTTAAACTTACCGCGTTAATGCACTTTATGGAATCAATTCATCAAAGGTTGGCAGTCGTTTTAGCTTATTGCGTTAAGGCACTTCATGGAAGAAATTCTGAAAAATCTGGATATTGATAGTGGAAGAGTTTTGGTTCAAGCTTATATGTGAGAAGGGTTACAATAGGGCCTTGCTAATTTGTAAGCACGACTCAGTCCATGGGAGATTTACATGATGATTAAATTCTCCCATAGGCCCTGTCATGCTTACGAATTAGCAAGGCCTTATCAATGATCCCGCTCACAAGTCAATTTGAATCAAAACTCTTCCAATTTAATATCCAGATCATTTCAGAATGTCTTTCATAAAATGTCTTAAACATTCAATATCCAGATCATTTCAGAATGACTTTATAAAATGTCTTAAACACAATTAAACACCATCAGTTTAATTACTTCCAACCTTTCACTGAAAAATATTCTTTACTGATCCATCCATCTTTAGCTATCTAGTAATTTCTCACCCGTTCCTCACCACCTTGCCACCTCCCCAACATTAAATTTTCAAATCATTTGAAATTTGTTTCCCAAACCAGCTCAAAGAAAAGAGCTGAAAAAGACCGGCATGAGAGCAATACATGCGTGATGACTGATGGACTGATTATCCAGTTCCAGCCCTCCTCCATGTAGACGAAGTAAATCTACGCCACGTTGGGATTAGCACGACTAATGAGATATTTAAGGTTTAAGTTTATCGTACCATCCTTCGATACGCGCCATCTCTCGCTATATCCTCTACGTGAGAGATGGCCTCTTCTCTATATCGCAAAACTTTCTTTCACGCTTAAGAATGAAAAAAATGTCAAGAACTAAAAAATGACATATCAAGTTGGTGTGTGTGTGCAAAGTTGAGACTTGTTAAACCCTTTTCCATTTCTTCATGAAAAGTTACAAGGTAAATTGTTGAATGGCTTATTCTAGGAAAGTAGCCATATTTTTAAGGTATACGAGGTGGTATTTTAATTGAAAATCCATGTTAGCATGTGCATGTCATACACGTGTCAACCACACACGACTTTGGTTTGTTCCCCACACACGCGAGGGGCGTATCGCGTGAGCGCGGCATGTCCCTCTTCACAGGACTCGATACGCGCCATCTCTCTCGCTCCTCCTATATATTTGACCCCTTCCCGTCCCGCGCCGCGTACCATCCTTCGTTTCTCGATAAACGAAAAGGACATATCTTATGATTAGTAACTATGCGTGCGCTGCTAGAGAGAGGTGGGATGCCGATGCTAAAGTGTCTCAACCATAACAATCCCCTAATCTCTCTAGATCATACATGAGAGGATGCAAAGAGGAGGAGGGACGATGGAGTCCGTCCGAAGGCGAACTTTAGCATGTAAATTCATTTCTCTTTCTTTCTCCCCCGCTGATCATTTCATTTGTGTTTTTAATAATGTATTTTATGTGAACATTCTCTACAGAAATTGACGAAAAAGAATTCACATGGCACCGCAGACGCGACACAAAAGGGTATCCATCCTGCCTTCTCCCTTTATTTTTTGCACTTTATTCTGATTTTGTGTGAAAATTTTCTAATCTGTCTCACAAAACTAAAGCCCTCCATCTCACAAATGAATTTGAAGCAAAATTCCTATCATGAAGTGCCTTAACACAGTAAGTTTAAACCTTGTCAACATATGAAAAATATTTTTCTTTTCGATCTTGGAATTTTTATAAGATCTTTTATATCAATAAAAAATATTCCCATGTAACTACAGGCGCCCCGCTTAAGGTTATATGCATCTTCCCTTCTCCCTGTATTTTCGAGTTTCACTTAATTTTTTACGTGAATTGTTTTCTAAACAAAATCATCATGTAAATCTCCTATGCACCCAGCCGCGCTTACGAGTTAACGAGGCGTCACAAATCAATTTGAACAAAAATTTTTTCTACAATAAATATCCAGATCATTTTAGAATGTCTTTCATAAAGTGCATTAACGCAGTAAGTTAAATTACTGCCAACCTTTCAATAAAAAGATTCTGTACTCATCCATCCATCTTTAGCTGTCAATAATTGCTCTCCTCTTTCACCACCTTTGCCACCTTCCCAGCACTAAATTTTCAAATCTTTTCAAATTTCTTTCCCAAACCGGCTCAAAGAAAAGAACTGGAAAGGACTGGCAGTAGGCGAGCAGCACATGCGTGATGACCCGGTTCCAGCCGGTGTCCATGCGAGGCGCGCGAAAGGAGCCCTACAGCGGCAGGTGGCAAGCGGACCGAGTACTGCCTCCGCACTCGCAGCTGGAGCAGTTGCAGAGAAGGAAATGCAGCGGCCCGGCTTCCATGAGCCAGACCCAGCCCTTTCGCAAAAATGGAAGCAAAACAGGGAGGCAGCGGCGAGGTAGCCAGTACAAGCTGCCAGCCTGCGTCGCGGTTCCCACCCCAGATTCGTTGAACGCTCCGCGGCCACGATGCACCGAGGAAAGGACTCGCGAGTCCGTTAGTCATCCGCGGGCCCACCTGTCCGTTAGCGAGAAGAACAGACCGCGTCTAGCTCGTTGTTTTCTTGTGCTGGCACGAGCGCAGCCTTTGCGCTTCCGGTTCGTGTGGAGTGGGCGTGGATCTCCGAGGAGGCGGTAACGGCTTGGAGACGGCGGCGCGCGTGACGGCTGAGATTATCCAGTACGCGCAGGGGTCTCGCCTTCGGACCGTCGGATCGACGGAAGCTTCGGCCTCCTCGCCTCCGTGACGCTAACGCCGTACCAGACCGGATGGGACGCTGTGCACTGACCGCTTCTTGGGGCGTCGTGTCGCTGATCTGTGGGCTCGAAAGTATCGTATCGTTGGGCGCGCGGCCCATCCACATCAAGAGATGATGATCTCCTACCGGCGGATATACGCCCTCTGACCATCCGTAAACCCACATCTTTCATGACCGGTGGGACACGATTTTTGTGGTCCCACCCGTCATGGACAGTACTGTGAAGTACGATGTTGCTTTAGCGTGCACCGAGGAAGTGGAGAGCACGGGGCGTGACAAACCAAACGCCTCCGGCCCATCCATCCGGGGTGACTCACTCTCACCGGTCACCACCGTTAGCGGCCTCCGCGCCACGTGTCACCTGCGAGCGGCGGCCTCTCCTGGGCTCCACATGGACGGCCCGGATCGGACGATCGGAACCACGGACGGCCGCGCGGCGCGAACCCGGCGCTGACGAGGTCAGAATTACGGACCTGCCCTCGCGCCCCTCCCCTCGGGTACAAAGAAGGCTGGGATGGGAAGAACAGAGACCGGTGTCCAGAACAGAGGAAGGGGGTGAATTTCTCGGCAGAGGTCGCCTTCGCCTTCCACCTCCACCACCACACTTCCCTCGGTAACGGAAAACCCCACTCATCACTCCCCCGCTTATCCCTGTAGGTGGAAATCTAGGGTTCTAGGCCGGGATTTAGGTCCTCTGTTCTTGGCGCAGCTGTTCGTGTCTCGCGGATTGGGGGGTTTGTTTCGGTGAGGGGTTTTGGGCTCTGTTTATTGGGGCGTTTTGCTGTTCGTTTCTTTGATTTTAGTCCAAAATCGCTGCATTTTGGTGCATGTCTGCGATGGTGTCGGATTTGAGGTTTTTTTTCGGGTGGCCTAGGTTTTTGGCGGATTTTTGGTGGTTTTTTTGGCCCCTGTTCTGTGATTCTGGAGGAAAAGATTGCTTTTTCTTTGGTTGGCGATGAAAAAAACCCAGAAATACGGTCCGGTGCTGTACATTTGAGCGTTTTCTGGTTTTGAGTTGGGGGTCTGATTTCACCCTGTCTTTTTGGGTTTTAGGGTGGTTTATGCCGGCACTGTTCACTTCTTTGCAGAAAGGGATCTTCTTTGGCCGGAATCCTTTTGTTTTGTGGTAGTTGGTAGAGATTTCTTTGGAAAGATCGTCATTTCCAGCATTTTGTTCTGCGGGTTCACGGCTGTTGGGGTTTCTTGAGTCTCGGAAATTTCAGCCTTTTTCCCATAGGAACAAAAGCCCTGTTCTGGGTTTCTAGGTGGAAAAAATTGTTCTTTTCCCCAGCATTTCGTTTTCGAAGGAAAAAAGGGGCCCTGTTCTGGGGGGTTTTGGTCGAAATTTTGTCTTCTTTTTCTTTTAGTTGGTGAAGAACAACCCCAACAGCGCTGGTGCCTGGGTCTTTCGGTGCTGTTCCAATTTTATCTGTTCTGTACGGATTTAGGCGCACCTTTTAATGGAGGGTTTTCTAGTTTTGCTTCCTTTCGCGTTAGAGGTCTGATTTTGCCTTTACTAGTAGGGTTTTGTGGAGGTTTAAGGCTTCAGAAGGGATCGTTTTGGGGGGTCATTTCGTTTGGTATTTGGTAAATGTACCTCTAGTATTAGGCAATGTGTGTCATGTTTTTGGTGGGAGGTCCAGCTTTCTGTGCTTGGGGTTTCATGGAGTCTTTGGAAATTTCTTCACGAGTTTCAAAGGGAAAGGGGCCTCTTTGTTGGTGCCTTACTTTCTAGATTTGTTACCTTTTGACAAGGCTCTCCCTGGTGTTTTATTTTAGCGATATTGTCGATTGTACTTTACTTACTATCACATTTTTCTTTTGTTCTTGAGTAAACTTCCTTTCACATTTAATTATCTTATTTTTGTTGTATGATTTGTCCATGTGCAGGATTGGGGAGCGGCTTGGCAACTTTGGACTCCAGACACCTGGTGAGATGTTTTGCCCCGTGGTCATATGTTTTCATTTTCTTATTGTGTATGATTTTTCTGTATGAGTGCTGTCACTAGTGAACGTTTAGTGGGAATGTTTTCTGTGTATCCGAGCCTCCGTGGTCTTTTATTACTAAGTTATTGCAGTCGTTGTGAAATGAATACAATTCGTTAATTTATGATTTTGTTGATACCATTAATCCATAGAAGTTATGACTTGTGCTGGCATATTGTTTATCGGTCTGTGCTTTTTGTTTCAGCCTTTTTTTTGTATATTGATAGCTGTATGATGTATTAGAAAACAAAGCACCAGTTGTCGGGAAAAAATATAATTTTACAAACTTCATTTGTTTGTGGAATATTAGGATTAAGGACTCTTAAGTTGTGAATCAGTAGTGGTCATAAAATAAATAAAAAAAACACCCTGATGCAAACTTATGAAGCTGTTGATGGGACTTGGGAGTGGGTGTCGTTCACTAAAATTACATATCTGCACCATATAGAATAGTTGAACTTGCGACAACTGCTTCTCCAGTTCAGAATACATTATGCTGAATTGAACTTTAGATGAATAGAATGTTACATGATGTCAATCAATGAGTATTCACAGCTTTTCTGAAAAGATTCTAACTGGTATCTGGCCAAACTCTAGGAACATTTTTTGTAGTTTGGACTTTACGTTTACTAAATTCTTGCTCATCTTATGTTTGAAAATTTTCTATTATATCCACTGTAAAGAATTTAAATATCAGTTCTAAGTTTCTTGCTCGATGATTTTCCCAATGAAGCTTTGTGGTTTTAGCTACAATGTTTCTGAAATAGAGGGGTTGCTTGTTGAATGCTGATTGGATGGTGTATTTATTCCTCCATTACAGTTGCCTTTTTCCTTGCCTGGTTTCTGTTGCATACCTCTGATTGATTGCTTTTCGTGAACTTATGCAGAGGGGCTCGCTGCATGGAGTCCCACAATGATGGGGCCGATGAATTGCCCCCTCCACCTCCTTTGGCTCCAGATTGTGAGCCTATCAAAGCTGAGGAAACTAAGAAGGTGGTGAAACCTAAGAGGACGCTGGTCCCTAGGAAAGGTTTGGGCAGAAAAGGGCAGCAGATAAAGCTTTACACAAACCATTTCAAAGTTTCTCTGAAGACAGCTGATGAATTCTTCCATCACTACTACGTGAGTCTCACACCCTTATTTAGAGTTATTATTTTGTCTTTATGTGCAGATCTGAATCTGATACCGATATTTTTTATTATATACAGGTGAATCTCAAGTATGAAGATGATAGGCCTGTTGATGGAAAGGGAGTAGGGAGAAAAGTTATTGAAAAGCTCCAGCAAACTTATGCAACTGAGCTGGCAAATAAAGACTTTGCATACGATGGTGAGAAGAGCCTGTTCACAATTGGTGCTCTTCCTCAGGTTAACAACGAGTTCATCGTTGTGCTGGAAGATGTATCAACTGGAAAGTAAGACTCGAATAGTTCAGTTGTTTTGTCCTTGTCTTGTACTCTGATAACTATTCCTTCATCCTAACTTAATTTTCTTGCTTGTAGGACGGCTGCAAATGGAAATGGCAGCCCTGGCAATGATAGTCCTTCTGGAAGTGACAGGAAAAGGGTTAGGAGGCCCTACCAGACGAAGACATTCAAAGTTGAACTCTGTTTTGCAGCAAAAATTCCTATGAGTGCAATTGCACAGGCTTTGAGAGGTCAGGAGTCTGAGCATACTCAGGAAGCTATCCGAGTAATTGACATCATCTTGAGACAGCACTCTGCAAAACAGTATGTGTCCTTTGTACCTTTCTGAACAAGAATTTTGCAAACATTTTTTATTTACTAGCATAGTTCAGTATATAACATCAATATTAAGTATCTTGACATTTTCTTTTATTTGCAGGGGTTGCCTTTTGGTCCGGCAATCTTTCTTCCACAATAACCCGTCCAACTTTGTTGACCTGGGCGGTGGTGTAATGGGCTGCAGAGGATTTCATACTAGTTTCCGTGCCACGCAGAGTGGGCTTTCACTCAATATTGGTGTGTTATGTCTTTTAATGTTCATATGTACACAGTTTGTGATCAGCTCTTTGGATGCAGCTGCTAATATTTACATCTACCTTTTGATTTATGCAGATGTGTCCACAACAATGATAGTGAAACCTGGCCCTGTTATTGATTTTCTGCTTGCCAACCAGAAGGTGGATCATCCAAACAAGATTGACTGGGCAAAGGTAATGCCATCATGTTTGAAATAATAGCATAACAAGAATTGAAGCTCAAGTAGCATTGTATTCTTTTAAACCAGTAACCAAATCTGATGTTAATATCTGCAGGCCAAGCGTGCTCTGAAGAATCTAAGGATAAAGACAAGCCCTGCAAATTCTGAATATAAGATTGTTGGTTTGAGCGACAGGACTTGCTATGAGCAGATGTAAGTAGCACAATGATTTGGATTTGAACTAATCTTTTTTTTATGCTGGATTTTTGCTGTGGCCTTTGTTGCGGTTATTTTAAAGGTTCAGCGTTCATTTATCTTTTTATTAACTACTTATTATTGATTGCCATGCTTGTAGATTCACGTTGAAGAATAGAAATGGTGAAAATGGTGAGCCTGAAACAACTGATGTTACTGTTTATGATTACTTTGTCAAGAACCGTGGCATAGAGTTGAGATACTCTGGTGAGTTTCCCTGTATAAATGTGGGGAAGCCAAAGCGGCCGACATATTTCCCTGTGGAGGTACTTGCTACTCTTATTATTTTCTCTAGCTGAAAAGTTCTTCGCTAATGCTTTGGTGATGTTTTCATCTTTTCCAGCTTTGTAGTTTGGTGCCTTTACAAAGATACACCAAGTCTCTGAGTACACTTCAAAGGTCTTCGCTTGTTGAGAAGTCTAGGCAGAAACCACAAGAAAGGATGAAAGTTTTGTCAGAGGTGGGTTTTTCTTAAGCTTCACCTTAGTAGTTCCTATGTGTGCTTTCTTAACTGTTTGCCAAATGGTCAATTTGTAGGTCCTTCAACGAAGCAACTATGACTCAGAGCCTATGCTCATGTCATGTGGCATATCAATTGCTAAAAATTTCACTGAAGTCGATGGTAGGGTACTGCAGCCCCCCAAGGTTGGTTATAACTATTTATTGTTTGTATCTTCTTTTTCCTGTTATTCATTGTGGTTAAAATGTAGTAAAATCTGATTGTATCTTCTTTTTGCAGCTTAAGGCTGGAAATGGAGAAGATATTTTCACTAGAAATGGGAGGTGGAACTTCAACAATAAGGTCAGACTGTATTGAGTGTGTTGCTGTTTGGTTGTATGCAGTCTTTCATGTTATGGTACCTTATATTTGAATTTTTCTTCCAGAGGCTAATTCAAACCAGCTGTGTCGAGAAATGGGCTGTTGTGAACTTTTCTGCACGATGCAATGTCAGGGATCTTGTCCGAGATCTCATCAAGTGTGGGGGCATGAAGGGAATTGTAAGTTTTATTTCCACCTCTATGTTCGTTAACTCACTTGTTTGATACTGCGCATCAAATGTGGGTGCGTGAAGGGAATTGCAAGTTCATTAACTCACTGGTTTGATATCGCAGAAAGTAGAAAACCCTTTTGATGTATTTGAAGAGAATCCTACAATGAGACGGGCACCTGCCATAAGAAGGGTTGAGGACATGTTTGAACAAGTGAAAACGAAGCTCCCTGGAGCACCAAAGTTTCTCTTGTGCATCCTCGCTGAGAGGAAAAATTCTGATGTTTATGGTTGGTTATACTAACTACTTTCTGTTAGCCTCTAGCTTATTTTGCCTTTTATAGCATTGATTTCATACATCTTCTTTAACAGGGCCTTGGAAGAAGAAATGCCTCGCTGAATTTGGAATTGTTACACAATGTGTGGCTCCTACAAGAGTAAATGATCAGTATCTGACAAATGTCCTCCTAAAAATAAATGCTAAGGTATGCTCCATTTTACCCTGACTGGAGACCATGGTTATTGGTTAGCATATTTTTTTACTGGCAAAGTTTGATATGTTTCCCTGTTCTAATCAGCTTGGTGGATTAAACTCGCTGCTACAAGTTGAAGCATCCCCTTCTATTCCTCTTGTATCCAAGGAACCAACTATCATTCTGGGAATGGACGTGTCCCATGGTTCACCTGGACAGTCTGATGTGCCCTCCATTGCTGCTGTAACTATGCTTTACTCATTTCCCATGCTATATTCTCTTTGGAAAGTTGAGCAAATGGATAATGTGACAATGTCTTTATTTTCATTTAGGTTGTCAGTTCTCGCCAGTGGCCTCTTATCTCAAAATATAGAGCTTCAGTGCGTGCCCAATCACCTAAGATGGAAATGATTGATTCCCTGTTTAAGCCACAAGGAACTGAGGATGATGGTCTCATTCGGTAAGAAAATTTATCTGCAATTTTCTGGTATGCTTTGATGAATATATGCTGTATGCAAATTGTGTACCCCTAATGAACTTTTTGCAACTTGAATTTGTTTCAGGGAGTGCCTAATTGACTTCTACACCAGTTCTGGGAAAAGAAAGCCTGAACAAATCATCATCTTCAGGTTGGCTATAATAAAAATTGCCTGCTTTGTCTGGTGTTTCTATTGTGAAATCTTTTTGCTTATCTCAGTTATCTGCACTTGGTTTCATTGTCTCACTGAGCTGAAATATTTTCTCTATGTTGTATAGGGATGGTGTTAGCGAAAGTCAGTTTAACCAGGTGCTGAACATTGAGCTGGATCAAATAATTGAGGTACTGTTCGTGAACAACTTTAATTTCTTGGTTGTACTTTGTGTTCATGGGTTCCTTTTATCATAGCATCTTGTACTGCTAACCCATGTTTTTGTGTTTCTATTCTATTACTTTTCAGGCATGCAAGTTTCTTGATGAAACTTGGAGCCCCAAGTTCACACTGATTGTTGCCCAGAAGAATCATCATACCAAGTTTTTCTTGCCTGGGGCTCCAGATAATGTTCCTCCTGGTAACCCTCATCTTCACCAGTGTGCTGTTGTACTGAATAGGTTCATGTATGGTGGCCATATGTTCATAAGAGTGCCTTGTTCTGTAGGTACTGTTGTGGACAATGGAGTCTGCCATCCAAGGAATTATGACTTCTACATGTGTGCGCATGCAGGAATGATAGTAAGTATTCTCACGCATTGTGATTTAGTTTGTCTGCAGTTCCTTTTTTGGTTTAGGATCTGCAATGCGTATGAAGGATTGATAATAAACATTCTCTGCTTTTTTATTCAGTTTGTCTGCCGTTTTTTTGGTTTAGGGCACTTACATTGTAAGTTGAGTGCCCTGCATTACCAATATCTAAGAAACCTGCACAAATGTTAATTGAATGGGCTTCCATGTTGTTAGTAGGAACATTCTTGTTTTTGTTTGTTCGAGTACATAGTTAATTTGATGAAGTATCATGCTTTGCTTGTACCACTGGTACCTAGCACTGCTGATATTTCCAACGGGTCGATTTATAGGAGTGTACTTTAGCGAAGAGTTAAAGTATGCTAAATCAATTGGTTCTACAGTGACTCCTTTAAGGGGTTATCTATTTGAAAAAGGGGAAGGGCTATTTGAGCGGTTTGTAACATCACTATATAAAGATTGAGCGCCAAGAAAAAAGGAAATGCAGGATTAGCCTATTTGTATAAGATTCTTATGAACAGTCTTTATGGTAGGTTTGGTATCAACCCAAGGAGCACTATAACTGAGATCTGTAGTAATGAGCGCTACAAGCATGTGTTAAGGAAAAGCGGATTTGTGACATCTACCAGGTTATAATCGAGGTAGCTAGAAAGCCATTCATCCTGGGGTTCTCTAAGGGATTACCTGTTTTCTATGTTTAGTTGGTCTCAAATTGCACCTCTCTTTAGTTTAGTATTCTGAAATTTTGACCAAGGAACCTTATTTTGTCATTCCAGTTTCTCCATATACCTTTGATATGTTCATTATCCTTGAGCTAAGCATTCGTGCCTATTTCTATCAGGGGACAACTAGGCCAACGCATTACCACATCCTGCATGATGAGATAGGCTTCACCCCTGATGACCTGCAGGAGTTGGTGCATTCGCTCTCTTATGTGTAAGTACTAAGTAGATACTGTTAATTTGTCCCCTGTAACTTGAGAAAATCTTTCCTGACTTTCCTGGCTTGGACTTTTGTGATTTCCCAGATACCAGAGGAGCACAACAGCCATTTCAGTTGGTAAGTCACCTGTGCATATGTTTTCATTTGTGAACTCATCTGTTGAACCTGCATAAAGTGGGAATTCATTTCTTTGCCGTTTAATTGCAGTTGCTCCGATCTGCTATGCCCATCTTGCTGCCGCTCAGGTCGGCCAGTTCATAAAGTTTGACGAGTTGTCGGAGACTTCCTCCAGCCAGGGTGGCCACACATCAGCAGGCAGTGTCCCGGTGCAAGAGCTGCCTCGCCTGCATAAGAACGTCTGTTCTTCCATGTTCTTCTGCTGAACGGCCCTAGCTGCTTCAGTTGATATGCTGTACTTTTGGCGAACCATGTCTGGTCGTTAGCCTTCGATGGTAGCATGTTAGGCTCCGTTAGTCTGGGATGTGTGTCCCTAAACTGGTTACCGCACTTGGTACCTCTCTTAATCTTGGAACTCTTAGGATGTTGCTCGACTTTTAGGCTTCGTGGTATCAGTATTCAGCAGCACTTCGCTTCAGTTGCTTATTTAATTCTTGCTGGTTTTGTGTCTATTC
This sequence comes from Eragrostis nindensis, assembly GCA_012490785.1. Classification (NCBI taxonomy): domain Eukaryota; kingdom Viridiplantae; phylum Streptophyta; class Magnoliopsida; order Poales; family Poaceae; genus Eragrostis; species Eragrostis nindensis. The sequence continues at coordinate 290,003 of JAAXCT010000376.1, read as the reverse complement.
TCCTTGCATGGTGATTGTCCTGTTAGCCAGCCATTGCTGTTTTTGTGTCTGTTGTTCTTGCATGGTGGATTGGTGGTGGCAATCTGGCTTGCCATTGCTGTTTTTGTGTCTGTTCTTCTTGCATGGTGGTTGCTACCTGTTGCCCTGCCAGTCGAGATGATCAGTGTGGCACTGTTCTTTTCCTTGAGATGGTCAGTGTTTCAGGGTGGGCGTGGTTAACCCGTGGAGCGAACCGCTCCGAACCAGTAGATCGATCCAGCAGGCAGCCGCGGGGCACCATGTGGAACCATGGTTGTTTATGGCATGATCCGCCGCTCCAATGTAACACGGGTCGCTTCACATACTAGAGCTTTGCGTCTTCGTCTGCTTGCCGGTTGCTACTACCTTCCCGTGTTTGCCGGTTGCTACATCTTCCTGTGCTTGCCAAGTACTCACTCTGTCCCAAAATAAATGTCGCTGTTGACTTTTTTAACTGCTCGTCTTATTTAAATTTTTGCGCAAATTTTATTACCAACTTCTATTTCGTTTACTTGTCACTGGCTAGTTACTGTAGTAACTTTGACCGACCGTTTTTTTCTATAAAATTTTGATGAATACATCAAAGTGCGCAATGTTGTCAAACTATGTTTAGTGATAATTCTATTGATAAGAAAGTTTTAGGCATCGACGATGAATTTGTAGAAAAAGACGGTCGGTCAAAGTTGCTACAGTAACTAGCCAGACAAGTAAAACGAAATAGAGGTTGGTATTTTTTTACAATTTGTTTTATCATTGAATATATTTTAATCATGACATATTTGTTTTTGTATTTAAATAATTTTTTTTAATAAGACGAAGAGTCAAACATGATGTCATGATGTCCAGTGACAACTATTTTGGGACGGAGGGAGTAGACAGTCCAACAAGAGTATTGGAGCTGGTTCCATGGGGTCACTGTCACAGGATCAATTCGTCGAACAACTGATGCTCATTCAATTAACAGCACGACAAAGCAAAGGATCGGGATGCCATGAACCCACAAAAGCAAAGAATCGCATATCGTTGCTCTGCCGCATCCAAATACTTGCAAGTCCGCCGGCCACGGCGTCCTTGAGCGGCTAGTCGCCGGGCACCGGCCGCCGCCGCCGCCGGCGTCCTTGAGCGGCGAGTCGCGGGGCACCGGCAGCCGCCGCAAGACTCGCAGAAGCGTTCCCGTTCCATGCTACTGCGGATGGGGACGAGACGACTCGTCGATTGGGCGCTGGCGAACAGCTTCGGCGATAGAGATGGGTCGATCCACCCGACCCTAAGGTTGAGCGAGTTCTGAACCAGTCGACCCGGAGTCATATCCACGGGTACCCATTGGAATCGTATATGCGGGGGCGGGGCGGTTCGATGATCCAGTGGTCCGACCCTAACCACGCCCATCGATATCAGTGTTGCGCTGTGCTTTTCATACAATGGCCTTTTTGCACTTGATTGATGGAATTGCTTGTTCTAGTTCGCTATCGCAAAAGCTCTGGGTTTTTGGCTGTTGCGACACAGGCTGGAACTCTGTCTGATCACAATCAGAACTGCTTTCTGCGTTGTTGCCACCTTGCCATTTGGAACTTCAAAGCTTCTGTCCTGCTAGGATGTATTAGGCTAGCAGTTGTAGTATGCTTGAATGTCTATCTATGTTTAGGGAGTTGGTTCGCTACTCTTGAGATGCAGTAGCCTGTCCTGCAAAACGCGAGCCTCAACCCTGGCCTATGGCAAGCCTTGTTTTGAGAATTTCCTTTGTTCATAAGGATTGCTATCGTGCGCAGCGATTCTTCTTTGCTTACAGCCTGCCCTTGTTGTCTTGGCCTGCCGTGCCTTTCCGTCACCTGCTGCAAACAGATTTCTGTTTGAAAGCTGAAATTGGAACCTGATGCACCTAATGGGGAAGAGAGACGGGCACACGGCGTCACTGCAGCTGTTCGATCGGACCCATGTTGGGAGGTGGATGCAGAGGGCCACGCCGGATTGCGAGGCAGACTGCGGCAAACAAGCCTGTTCACGACGAGAACCGCTAGTAGTACAGGTGGCAATGGGTAAAATACCCACGGGTTTTGTATTCCCACACCCAGGCTATGAAAACTATACCCATCCTTATATCCATATCCGCTCCTGGGTAGGAAGTCGTCCCCATACCCGACCCTATGCGGGTAACGGATACCCACGGGTGCCCCATACCCGCCAAAATTTGAACAAATGTCACACAAGTTATAGCTAGCACAAACATATGTAAATAACCATTATAGAGCTTTAACACACGTAAATAGTACAAATCCACAAATCAATCATAGGTTCAAGCTAGGGATGAAAGCGGTCGGGAAACGGTCGGAAGAAGGCTATATCGTTTTTAGTTTCATATTTTTTCTCGATAGCGAAACCGGTAGCAGTACTAGCGGAAACAAATATGGCGTCGGTATTACGGGAATATCAAAAATAAAATTACCACGACATAAACATGCGGTATCGATCGGAATCGATATTAATTATCGGAAACATAAATCACAGTTGTGTATTAGTTGTATCACATCATGTGTAAAATATCAACTGTTAATATATTATTGGTACTTGACCTAGCTATGAATGTATCATAAAAGACACGAAACATTGAAAAAAGCTGTTCAAATTAAAATGTAAAAAATATTAGTAGCGACATCATTGTTTATTGCCTATTAAAAATATAATATATATTTAAGTTGGCTAGACTAACATAAAACGGTAAAATATTTACGGTAATTTCCGGTCTAAAACAGAAATTGTCGGAAACGATCGGTAAAGTCTAAAATTGTTTTCATTTTTGTTTTCATCAAATACTTCCACTTTTGTTTTTATTTTTTTGGTATTTTATTTCCAACTACTACGGTTGGGAAAAGTCGAAAACGAGCCTCGGTTATCCGATAAATTCCGTTTTTGCTTTCATCCCTAGTTCAAGCCATAGATATATCCTCATCCCACATTCAAGTTAAGTTTATACATGTCCATACCATATATTCGGGTATGCGGGTGGAACGGGTATGGGTTACAGCTGCCCATGCCCAAACCCGCCATACCCGATGGGTACAAACTTTTACCCATTTTTGTATCCATGGGTATAAAAAAGATCCCATACCTATCTTATATAGGGTATTTACCCATCGGGTGTCGGGTATCAGGTACCCATTGCCATCCCTAACCGCTAGCAACCGGTGTCAAAAAAAAAAAAAAAAGGGAGGATCGCTGGCGACCTCGCCCGCCAGTACGTGCCTACCTTTTTCACCAGCAGCGATAAACTGTATTGTTCTCTAGAATCCGGAATCCATTCTTCAATGCACAAATGCCCTCTCAACTGTCACCCTTAAACTGAATCTTTTAGGTGGCTAAGGATACAGTAATAATACATGACTTTAAATATAGTCATTACCGTAACCTAAGACTGAACCGTCAGATCATAATCTGGTTGAATAACTCTTTAGCATTTGTTAGGTACTAGTTTCTTCCACTATATTCTTGTAGGTGGTGTCTAGTGGGTGGTTTGATAAAGAAGGAGGATCATGTCCGACATGCATAGCCGACATCAACTAGGTAGAATTTTTCTCAAAACATTAGTAGATACGTCACTCGCAAAAAACATTAGTAAGAGGCGACGACTAACTCTACTAGTTATACTAAGTCTAACTATGGGTGTCCAAAGTCAAGTATAAGTATCAGAGCGTGTTCATTTCATCAACCACACATTCGCAAAAAAATATTTCATCAACCACACACAAAAAAATATGACTATGAAACAACAAAATTGTCACATCACAAAGCATGACATGAAACTCAACGGACGGAGGGGGGTCGGGAGGGCAAAATCCTCATTACCTTGAGATCTCCGACAAAATGAAACAAAGAAGAATATTCGACCAAAACCTTTCCTTTTTGCCTTCAATCAAAGCAGCACCCACAAGCAAATCCTACCAATTAAAAAAAAACTAATTTACACATATCACCATGAAAGGGATGACGATGCACGGCGGTGATCTCAAGAGGGCCGTGCGGCTAGCGAGGGGCGAGGACAGTGAGGGGCGGCGCCCATGGTGCGGACAGCGGGGCCGGGCACGACCACGCAAGGGAGATGCGGCGGCAGAGTGTGGTACAGCGAGGGCGGCGACGCGCGGGCGCAGGGGCTGCGGCGGAGAGTTGGGGGAGAGAAAATTTTAGGGTTTCAACCCACTAATTACTTGCCTTTCCTATTGATTTTCCCCTATTTAAATAGAGGTGAAAACTGAAAAGGAGACCTCCTATATGTAGATTGATCTACGAATAAGGAGTTGTAGATCAGCCCAAAATGGTCCATGGGCCAGCCTATAAATTAGGTATGTTTTTTTTATTTTCTGTTTTATTTTTTAATCACAGTAATTAAACCACAGATACATTAATAGACTATTTCCTTTTGAAAATAATACATCAATTTCAAAATATTAAATAAAAAAGGAGGGCGGGACTGGGAGGGGAAAATCCTCATTACCTCGAGATGTCCGACAACAATGAAACAAAGAAGAAGATCCGACCAAAACCTTTCCTTTTTCCCTTCAATCAAAGCAGCACCCACAAGCAAATCCTACCAATTAAAAAAAAACTAATTTAGACATATCACCATGAAAGGGATGACGATGCACGGCGGTGACGGCACGAGGGTCGTGCGGCTCGCGAGGGGCAAGGACAGTGAGGGGCGGCGCCCATGGTGCGGACAGCGCGGCCAGGCACGACCACGCAAGGGAGATGCGGCGGCAGGGTGCGTTACGGCGAGGGCGGTGGCGCGCGGGCGCAGGGGCAGCGGCGGAGAGTTGGGGGAGAGAAAATTTTAGGGTTTCAACCCACTAATTACTTGCCTTTCCTATTGATTTTCCCTTAATTAAATAGAGGTGAAAACTGAAAAGGAAACCTCCTATATGTAGATTGATCTACGAATAAGGAGTTGTAAATCAGCCCACTGATGGTCCATGGGCCAGCCTACAAATTAGGTACGATTTAAAATTTTTTCTTTTTTTTGTTTTATTTTTTAATCACAGTAATTAAACCACAGATTTATTAATCCACGGATAGATATATCTGCCAATATTTTTTATTTTAGTATTTTGAAATTGATGTATCATTCTCAAAAGGAAAAAGTCTATTATGCCTCTCTCAACTTTTCATGGAATCCGATTTCCTCCCTCTATTACAAATCCGGCAGTTGACTCCCTCAATTCATAAAACCGGTTTTTTCCCCTCCCTGGCCGGTTTTAGCTAACGATTTTGATCAAGTCAGCATATGGGACCCACGTGTCAGGGATAGAAAATGCCACTGACATATGGAACCCACTTACAAGCTGCCCCCACTAGCCTCTTTCAAGCGTGCTCCTCCAGTTCGTAGTCATTGGAGACGCGCTTTACCAAAACGCGTATCCAATCAGAGGTTATTTGGAGACGCGTTTTGTACCAAATCGTCGTCTGCAATGTATGCATATCACAGATGCCATTTTGGAGGCGAAATTTTTATTTTCGTCTGCTATTACCATCTGGACGCGTCTCTAAAAAGGGATTCTTACATAGTGACGTCGAGCGTCTTGCAGCGCTAGCCAAGCCACACCCATGCCTTCTTGGTCAGCTCGACGTCGACGCTCGAGCCGGCAATGGCCAGGTAATTTGTGCACACTTGAGGATGAGTGCTCAAATTGTAGGCTGTGCAGCCTTTGAGGTTCAGGCTGCTTCTGGAGGGGCAAAGATACATCTAAGAATTATTTGCTTTCACCACTGTGCACATGGATAGTTCCTTGCTGCGGAATCTGCGTGTATTGCTCGAGTTAGCATGGATGCAAGTATCATAGCTAATTATTCTTTCAGTAATATGTGAGTATCCGTCGACAACTAGAATCGTGTAATGTCTTCTTCAACCCTGTATTTAGTGGGAGGGGGGAGGGCAGTGCTACTATATATGAAGAACAAATATATCGTAATGTAGTATAAAATTAAGTGGGGCACACATAGGTTCGCCTTTTTACCTCGACATTTTTTCTTGCGATACTCCCTCTGTCACGACCCGTGTTTTTGCCTTCATTTGAAATCTACTAAAAATTTGAATTTTTCGAATTTTTAAACAAATTAAAAACAAGTGCGTGATTAAGTTAGCCAAACCACCCTAATTTTAAAATTTTTCTTTTTGAAAACTTGCACAAAACTCATCATATGCATTTTGAGGATTTATTGGATTTATGTTGAGTGTTTGTTTGATTTAAAAACCTCGTTCGAATTTGAATCTCCTGCAAATTCAAATCCTTTGAATTCCCAGAAAAAGTTCAAACCTTTTTCTCCTTCGTGGGCCGCTCCCTCTCCCTTTCTCATTTTCCGGCCCAACTCCCCGCTTTTCTTTTTCTTTTTCTTCCCTCCCGCTTCGGCCCATCTCTTTCCCTCCCGGCCCGCTCCGGCCCACGGCCGCGCCAGCCCAGCCTGCCTCCCTTCTCTCTCTTCCTCCTCCAACCGCGCCGGCGCCAATTCCGCCGCCGCCCATCCCTCCCGGTCTCACCTCCGCCGTCACGTCCCGTCCAAGCTCCAGGACCCATCGCCTGAACCACGTGCGCGCACCGTCTCTCCCCTCTCCCGTCCCGTCGAGGGGCCCGCACCGCGCACCTTCCTTGGCGCGCCCGTTAAGTCCGGCGAGCGCCGCCTCACCGTCGCCGCCGCCTTCGCGGTTACTTGGCGCGCCCGCCTCTCACCGCCTTTAAAACGGCCCCGAGCCTCTCCTCACTTTCCCCATCTCCAAACTTGAGCTCCAATCTTCTCTTTTCTCTCTCTCTCTTCACCCCCATCAAGCTAGGGTTACGGCCGCCGCCTCCGCCGTCGACAACCCATCTCCGCCATCCTCCGCTGCCGTTGAGCCCCGGGTGAGAATCCCCATCCTTCTCTCTCTTCCCCGCGCCTCTCCTTTTTCTCTCTCTCGCACGCGCGCTACCTTATCCCCGAAGCACCGCCTCCGCCACCTCTCTTCTCCGTCGCCGGCCGCCGTGGCGCCACCCCCCGCCCGGCTGAGCTCCCCTGCACGCTCCCCGCACGCTCGCCAAGCTCCCAGACCCCTTAAACCCGCGCGCGCACGCACACACGCGAGAATTCGCCGAGCGCCGCCGCCGCCGCCTACTCCGGCGAGCTTGCGCTGCCGCTCCGGCCGCCCACGCTCATCGACAACCCCACCTCCGTACTCGCCACCTCGCGCTGAACCCCGGCGGCCACTTCCCGTCTCGCTCCGGCCGACGAGAACGCCGGCGGCGAGCCCTCCGGCGAGGCTCCGTCGCGGCCTCTGCTCCGCCGCCGCTCGCGACCCAGCCGCGCCGCCCGCCTACGTGGCGCCCACGTGGCGTGCCACGTGCGCACACGGGCCCCACCGACTTAACCCAGTCAGCCCCCACACCCGTGGACTCGGTCCACGGTGAACCCAGGTTCAAACCCCCTCGGTCCATGGCCTCATACACCTAGTCCACAACACAGTGCCACACAGTGCACCGACCCCCCTGGCCCATCTGTCAGCCTCTCATGATCTTTTCCCATTCAAAAACAATTCCGAAAATCTTAAAAACCCCGGGGCCCTGCATTCTTACAGATAAGCCCCTGATCTTTTTATTAATTCTGTTTAAGTCCTGTATTTTTACAGAAAAGACCCTAAACTTTTCTGTAATTACATTTTGACCCCTATCTTTTACACCAAGACCCCTAAACTTTTCCAAAATTACAGATAGGTCCCTGGTGACTTACTGTATTTACCAAAAAAGTCCCAGAACCTTTCTATTCTTGCAAATAAGCCCTCAGATCCCCTGGACCCATCTGTCAGCCTCTCTTTCTCTCAGGAAAATGCTAAGTGCACCCGGCTAGTGTACACGTATTTCTTTCCGAGCAATTTCCAATATCAGAAAAATCTCAGAAAATTCCCAAAAATCCTATATTCCTTTCTAATCATTTTCCAACCCTTGATCTCTCCAGATTAATTAGGATTATGGCTATACTTAATTAAGTTAGCTTAATCCTGATCAATTTCCTTTCTTAAACTTGTTTAATCCATATCTTCTCCGTTTAAACTCCGATTTCAGTGATTCTTCCACCTAAATTCATCTAAAATCACCATCTATCCAATCTTACCAGATCCATAATTTTTGGAGTTCATTTGGATTTTATTTTATTTAAATGCTTGCTTAATTGATTGATAAGCGGTAGATTTATCCTTTGTTAAATCGTTAGATAATCAAGAAGAGGAAGCAGAGGATCCTGATTACGAGGATTTAGAGGAAGAAGAGCTTGGTGAAGGCAAGTCTAACTCCCTTTGATCATGTTGATCCTATGTTTGCAAAATATCCTATTTAGAGCTGTTTACAAATAAATGTGCATGGTATTTTAAATGGATTTAAATGCTAGAAGGTCCTATGCAATAATTGTTTGCCATGCCTTGACTTGAATATATCCTGATCCCTTGTTAACCCTAGGAACCAACGTCATTAAATTCCTTAATGATATGTTGGATTGCTTTGCCGCTTAGGACTTTCACCATATGTGTTTAATTAATCCTGCTCACATGATTTTCGTGTAAAATGCGTGCGTCTTGGTGGTGTGTGTAAATGTGAAATTGGGTGGTATAATAATAAGTGCAACCCTAGTGAGGGATGTTTTTGGCGGGATCAGGCGAGGTAGTCCTCAGTGGGGAGGCTATCTCTGGGACGCCCTTCCACTTGTGGATTGGCTATTGAAGATGCCTGGTTCGGTCGTATAAGGACCGGTTCTTGTGCCGCCTTTGCTTAGCACCTTACGCGCAGCCACAAGCCGTATATGGGTACGGGATTGGAACCACACCCTACTAGTACTCACCCGGTACCCTCCCGGAGGCAGGAGATGCAACGGAGTCCCAGGAGAAGACTCGTTCGTTGGTGGGTGTTTGAGATCCGGCATTTATGACTGGCCATATTATTGATTGTGAAGCCCCTGGTGATGTCCGTGGGGGATGCCGTGGTGGTACAAAGTAGGTATGGAACCTTTAGTGGGACAGTCCAAACTATGACGATAGGGAGGACTGGACCACCTTGTGGGGAAATTTGTGCACCCTTGGCCAAGGTTAAGAAACTTTCCGGAAAGCCGTGTTCCACGGTATTGAACAACTCGAAAGCATCGGCCACACTATGATTAGATTTCTGTGTGAGTTATCCTTAGCGTGTTTTCGGAATACCCCGGTTTGGAGCCGTGTGCTGGTTGTCGGCCAGTGATAAAACTTGAGGCACTGGCGGGATGGACAGTAACTCCCCCAGGGCCGCCCAACCCCACTAATCTCTACAGATACTTGATTAGATTGCGAACTGCTTTGTTTTCAAAACAACCTTGCATAAACTTGGCTTTCTTGCCTCGTTGACATGAACCACAAGCCTATCCTTTGATGAACTCCCTTGCATAACTTACCCCTCGTGTTAGGCTTGCTGAGTACCTTAAGTACTCACTCTTGCTTCAATCATTCAGAAGGTGAGTCAGAGCTTGAAGCAGTTGAAGATGAAGATTAGGGTTCAGCCTGCACGCAAGTCTGCCTGTTGGAGTGGTGCCGTTCCGTCCTCCGCTGGAGTAGTAGTCTAGTGCTGCTGCTGTAGCAGCAAGTCGGTGTGTTGTCTGTTCTTGCGGTCAGGCCGCTGGCCTTGTTGTAAGACCTTTTGTATAATAAAAAGGGCTTGTATGAGACTTGGTAATATTATAAAAGGGTATGAGACTGTGATGTCATTCTGTGAAAGCGTCGTATCAGCGTCTGATCCAGGGACTGATACGGTAAGCGCTAGTGCTCCAGAAATGGGGTACGACACCCTCGTTGTTTACTTTTTAAACATCATCTTTGATCTTTTGTCTTATTTAAAAAGTTATGAAAATATAAAAACAAATAAGTTATACTTACTCTCTCCGTTTTAAAATTGTTGTTGTCGTCGTTGATTTTTGGAGTTGCGTTGGACCGTTCTTCTTATTCAAATATTATATCAAATATGCAAAATTATTGGTTATGTTTCAAGTTTCTTTAGTGATAAAACAAATCATAACAAAATATATGATAGATTTTTTTAAAAAATTAAATAAGATGAATGGTCAGTGTTGGGAATTCTTCATTGTCGCAACAAAGAATCCCGACACGGACGATCAAATGACACTCAGGGAACAACGGAGCAGCATCTCATTACAGGGGTGTCCCCTCTCCTGTTCCGTCCCGTCCCACGGAGCCCGGGGGCGGGTATTTATAGGGGAGGCCAAGGGTTATTTCGGCATGACCAAATTACCCTTGGCCACCCACTATATTCGTGGAATATTCTGTACAACATTGCCATAAGGGTACAAATGACATTTCCGTTAGATGACGGAAACCCTAACTAGGTGACGTCATTCGCCGGCCTGACTCCCGGACGCCATCATGCCGGGATTCACCTCCTTCAAGGGTTGCCGTCATTCTTGGTCGCCGCCATTTCGTCGCCAGCTCCAACAATGTCGGCAACCCGACGTTGCAGCTTCTCTGTCTGCCGCCGATTCTAGGCCGGAGCTCGCAATGTCGGCAGCGAGGTCACCTGCAGCCAAAAAACCAAAGGCAAAAGAGGGGGTGTCGTTATTGTCGTAAATACCGATCCCCAACAGTAGCCCCTCGCGGTCGAGGGCCAACTTTGATGGGCAGAAACCGCGACACAGGATGAGGAATTTGCGAACGTCACCCCCCTCGAAGTTTCCCGAGGAAAGTTTTTTTTTTGCGAGAATCGAGGCGACCTCGAAAACGCGGCGCCGAGGCCTATATATACGGAGGTAGAGGGGGCCGGAAAGCCTCGTGCGTTCGTTGTTCGAGTGGGATTGCTGCCGCGTTTCCTGCTGAAAACTTTGCGTCGCAATTGTTGCCTTCCGGATTTTTGTTGACTGCAGCGAGTTTTTTGTTGTCGCTGATTCGGCTCGTCGCACTTTCTCTGCTGAAAGGTGAGTTCGTCTATGCGCCTTCAGCCATGAATTTGTGTTCGTGATTGATTGTAACATCATAGTTTGCATTCTAGATGGCTCGCGTTAAGGAGACCGCTCATCTTGTTGAATCTGACGAGGAGTTCCTTGCCGACTCGCCTGCCGCTAATGTTGAGGGAGACGCCGACCTTGGCGGGGCGAGCAAACCGGTTGAGGTTGACTCTGACGCTGCCGCGACTCCCAAGGGCTCCCAGGAAGAGGCCAACCCCGCCGCAGATCTGGAGGTTTTGGCGGCAGCTGCCTCCAAAGCAGCTGGAGCTTCGGGCGCCAGCGGAGGTACTAAATCTGCCGCTTTTTAGGTAAGGGTTTGGGGGAGTCGTGTTATTTTCTTGCATATCGTGAGTATACTCTTGCTGGGTGTGCAGCCAAAAAAGTGAGAGGCGCAGTAGATACTGGCTCTAGCGAAAAGGAAACCTTTGCTAACACCGACGACGAAGGCGAAGATCTTTCTGGAGTGCCGGCCTCTCCTAGTGAGCTGGTAGGGGAAGACTCTTGGGAGAAAAGCGGCATTGAGCCAACTTTTCGGTTTGGGCCGTCTAAAGTCACTCCCGCAGATATCGAGAGGTTTGTTGCCTTGGGGTATTTTGAATCCGGAAAGGCTCGTGCTCCTGGCGGAGAGCAGATTCCTCGGCCCGAGAACAATGAGGCTATAGTTTATCGTGATTTCTATGAAGCTGGCCTTAGGCTGCCGTGTTTTGGCTTTCTAGTCCGTGTACTGGAAAGATATGGACTGGATCTGCACCACTTGACTCCAACGCCGTCGCGACGGTGTCGAAGTTTATATGGGCCGTCCGCAGTTATGGCTCGGCTCTACACTCTGATGCCTTCTGCCGCTATTACGATCTAAGGCATGATGTGAAACCCGTGAGTTTCGATGGGGTGCAGTATTATCCCCAGTATGGCTGTTGCAGCTTTCAGCCCCGCACTTTCGTGAAGAAATCCAAGTATGAGAATGTTGAGCTTGTTGGTGGTCGCCGGAATAAATGGCCTGGAGATTGGCGGAACCATTGGTTTTATGCCGAGGTTCCCGAGGGGAAAAAAGACGACGGTAGCTCGTATTTTCCTCTGTTTAGTCGCTCTTGTGCCCTACGGCCGGTGCTATCGCCGGAATTCGTGGAATCGGAAGGTTTTAAGAAGTGCTGCGACGCATTTGAGACCGCGGTCAAGATGAGCAGCGCTAGAGATTTGGTGGAGGAGTTCGTAGCCTGCCGCATTTGGCCTATTCGGAAATGTTGGAGTCCGCTGAGGATGAAGAATAAGCGAATTTCCAAACTAAACCTTAACTACCAGGTGCCGTCTTTTGGAGTGAAGAAACCTGAGGAGTTGTCAGATAAGGACTTTGTTCGCTACGTTGAGCTGACTGCCGCAGTTATTTGCAGACCTTATACCGTGCTGGAAAAGCAAGAGTGCGAGACCATGCTGATTTTCGCCCAGCGAGTGAATCGTATTTTTGACGAGATGCAAGTGAAATACGGTCGTCGAGCTGTGATGTCCGTCAAGAAAGGGCGGCGAAAGAAAGGCGAGCTTGTTTTTGGTGCGACATTCGTTGAGAAACGCGGCTGGGAAGCAGCTTCTGCCCATTATTATATACTGACGCGCCAGCACCGACAGCTGCAGTCGTCCCTTCAGCCGCGGCTACTGCCAAGAGATCTGCGGCGTCCGGCAAGGCTGCCGGGACAATGAAGACACCAGCTGGGACTTCGAAGGCTGCAGAGAAAGCTAAACGCCAGAGCTTGCGGAAGATGCCTGCTTCTCGAGCTGCTGTTGCGCAGCGAGCCGGTGCCGCTGTAAAACGGCGGCGAGAAGACACAGAACAAGGCCGATCTGCTGAGCAGATGGAAACTGGTTCCAGCGCGGCGGGTGCCGCTGATTTTGCTGAAGAGGTATCAGTGCGGGAAGAGTGCAAACGGCGCCGGAAATTACTAGCTTCAGCCATTGGCGATTCTGATGATGAATTTCTCGAAGACGAACCTGGAGAGCGTGACTCGGGGAAACACACAAGAGCGGCATTCGCTATTTCTAGAAGCTGAAGTTGATAGCACTGCGGCTCCCTCTGGCGGATTTGATTTGCCACAGGACGCTACTGCGACTGCTACGCCAATGAAGCGGAAACTACTCCTGCTGGCTTTATCGGATGATGAAGAACTTGAGTTGTTGGACGACCCCGTGGATTCGCGTGCCGAGCTTGGTCATGAGCTAGATGCCACATTTGCGGGAATGAGTGGCTCTGAAGAAGGTGCTGACCTTTTCCTGTACAAGAAAGGAACTGCGGCAACTTTTTCTCCTTTGACTGGGATTAATGATAATATTTCTAGTTCATCAGTTGACGGGAGTACGTCTAGCGGTTCTTCTGAGTCTAGCTCCTCTGACGCAGGTGGCAAATCACCTGGTGCGGGGTTGCCAGAAAGCGAGGCCGGCGAACCGTCATAGGCCGCTTTTGTCGAGATGACGAGGGCGGTGGATCCTCAAGGTTTTTGACTTCGTCGCTATTTTTCGTTTGTTGAATTCTTGACAATCGATCTGACTTCCGTTTTATTTGCAGAGCTTTATGACTTTTTGTCCCGGGCCGATAATGCTTCGGTCGCCGAAGTTCTGGACAAAAATGCGACGATGGTAAATTTCGCTTTTGTGTTTGTGTCGCGTTTTGTTTTAATTTTGAAAGGGATTGACGCTAACGCGTGATTTTTCTGCTGTTGTGCAGACTCTTGCGGCGGCTCGCGCTCTGAGCCGGCGCTTTTACGGGTCCGAAGCCGCCTCTTCGTCCAGTGACGTATTGGAACTGCGGCGCTCGCTGAAGGAGGAGCGCGCGTCTTTCGACGCTGTTAAGGATGATCTTAATGATCAGATAAAAAAGAAAGACGAAGCGCTGGGAGTGCTCCAGGAAGTTATCCAGAGCAACGAGGATGAGATCGCCCGCTTGAAGCAGGAATTGAAAAATGCGGGAGATAAGCTTACTGCGTCGGAGGCGACTGCCAAGAGTGCCAAAGAAACTGCCCGCAATTTTGCCCGCAGTTTTTCCAGCGGCGCTAGAAGTGCACACGCTTCTTTTGGATCAGCCCTAGCTACAATTGGCGGTGAGCCTAATCCTCTTCCGGCCACCGAAGGTTCGCTGACACCGGAAGTGTTCTTCAATTTCCTGAAAGGGGAGTTTGGCGACCTCCCTGAGGCCTTTGAGCGGTTCGGCCAATTTGCGGCTCGCACGGCGTGTTCTGCCCTTCTGGATCTGCTTGAAAAGCAGGGCTGCAAGCACTTCACTGATCTCGCACGCACCACCTACCCCGACTCAAATTTTGATGGAGCAAACGCGGCGAGTGACAGCAAAGGCGTTCGCTTAGCTGTGAAACACTTTTTGAAAAGGTATTGGGGAGTGCACGGGATGGGGGCGTGCCGCCGATATGCGAAGAGCAAGCTCGAGGAGGTAAAGCATACTTTTGTTTCGTCGGGGGCTTTTGTGAAATAATTTACTAAACTTTTGTTTGCTTTAGATGAAGGCGGCGACTGGCGCCGAAAATGCGGCGGAGAGCTCAAAGAAGCGAGCGGCAACTCCTGCCAGTGAGACGCCGCCGGCGAAGGTTGCCCGCGTCGAAGATGTTGCGGGAACTAAGAAGACTGCCGCTAAAGCTGATGTGCCTGCCGCGGTTGAAACTCCTGCACCCACCGTGGCTACCGGGACTGCTCCGTCTTCTGTAGCGGCCGAACCGGAAAATACGACGGGTACCGCCGCTCCTTGTGCTGCGCCTGCCGCTGCTGCTGCGCCGCCAATTGAAGAGGTTTAGACTCTTAGGCGTGAGGAAGAGCGTTTCAAACTTGGTTTGTAATAATATACGTTCTGGTACGCTTTGTGCGCAGGATTGTTTTCGCGGCGCCGCGTTGAACATTGCGCCTTTGAAGTATGAACGTGACGGCTTACGCGTTTCTGGCGAAGCGCACTTGTGTTATGTTTCGCGATATCCGCGTGATGATTTCGGGCGTTTCTGGAGGGAAATGATGGCTCAGTACTTTCAAGGGCGGGAGTGTTTAATTCGATGCTTTCACCGCCGACCTTCTTCTTCCGTAGCGGCCGTGAAGGCCGAAAGCGTTGAAGATCTTAGTTTTGATCGTTTTAGGTGTGTGTACGATAGAGCGGGCCCTGAATACGGTCCCGGATTTGTAGTAGAAGTTGACTTTGATTTGTAGCTGGGGTGTCGACTTTATGACGAAGTACGCCCGGATAAGACGGCGTGCTTTTTGCTTCGCGAAAGATGTTTCGGCGATAACTCTTGTCAATTTTTACAAGTTAAATCCTCCTTCACTTTTTCGTTTGATGGAAAGCGCTTGCCGTTACTCGGTCGTCGGAATTAAACGAACGTCACCCCCCCTGGCGATCGAGGGACGGAGGGCGCGCCGAAGCTGCGACGCACGGTTTATACGACGTGTATTTGTGTAAATTGCGGAAGGCCACAGATCGTGTCGCGTTCTTTTATGAAAAGTTGCGGAGCGTGCACCAGGTGCCGCTATTGTTGGTTGGCTCTTGTGCCTGTCAGATGTTTCGTGGTTGCCGCTGATTAGGCTTAAAAGACGTCGTTTGACGATGTGTCCTTGTTGCCGTTAAAAGCATTTTTCGCTTTTTGTTTATTTTACGGCGCTCGTCGTGACTCGATTGTTTGAGCGAAACGAACGTCACCCCCCTCCCCCTAGCAATCGAGGGATGAGGAGCGCGTTGAAATTGCGAGGCGCGGCTCGCGCGCCATTATTTTTGGAGAGAATTGCGAATGGATATTGAAATTTGTCGATATTGAACATTTGTCGCTATTCTGCAGAAAGAGCGGCACTTGAGAATATGTTGCCTTTTGGCCTCTCGCTTTTGCTTTTGCAATATTATGCTACCTCCATGGTCTTGAGTCCCGTCCTTGGATGGGTGTTTGTATTGAGTCCCTTAAGACTTCGATCTTAATGATCTTTTTTGATGTGACGGATTTTGTCCGAAGCCCCTTGGGGGGTTGAAGTCTATTTCCTTTAAGAAATGGATGACTGAGCCCTTGGGCCGTTAGCGTTCCGCACTTTCTCAATTTTATGAGAAAGATTGAAGAGATAGCCCCTTGAGGCGCTTTTTCTCAAACGCCGCCGTTTCTCAATTTAATGAGAAGGATTCGAGAGATGGCCCCTTGGGGCGCTTTTTTCTCAAAGTGCTTAAAGGAGAAAGAAGCCTGGGAGAGAGGAGCAGAATTTTTTCTTCCTTTCGAGTGGCTTTGGCTCAGGAGTCAATTCCTCCTGCGTCGATATGGCGATATTTTTGCGAATATAGCATCGACTACTTAAGAGACGAAGAGTTTAGTTTTTTTGGGGAATATAGCATTATATTGAACTGCAAGGGTTACAAAGGTCCCACCTCATTAAAAACCTCACCCCCGATGTGGGGTTCCCCTGTGAGGAAAAGAGTATGGGCCTCGAAGGCTAAGAAAGAAAAATTACAACTTAGGTGCCGACTAAAGGCTCCGCTTATAACTACGCGTCGCCATTAGCCCTTACATTTTAGGTGAAGTACCTCTTGAGGTTGTCCACATTCCAGGCATGTGGGAGCTCGTTGCCTTCATTGTCTGTCAAGTGATAAGATCCCGAACGATTGCTCCTGACGACAATAAAAGGGCCCTGCCACTTGGAATTAAGTTTTCCAGTGTTTTCTGTTTTTGGAGTTCGCAGGAGGACAAGGTCGCCGGCTTTAAATGCTCTTGGCACTACTCTGGCGTCTCGCCATTTCCTTGGTTCTTCCTGGTACTTCTCCAAGTTAAAGATGGCTTGGTCTTTGTCTAATTCCGACATGTCCTTTGAAACGGTGTTGGTATTTCTTACACCAAACAGAAAACACTACCTTAGGCTGGTTAGGCCTAGAGTGAATATTCCCGGTTCGGCGCCAGAAATACCTGGGGTTAAGTTACTTGCTTAGGATACATAATAATCCACAACTAGCAACGAGTGCCAGATATGTATTATTAGTATTTAATCATAAAAGATAATCCGCAAGCGTACGGATAACCGTTGTAGCATTTCACCCGAGAGTATTCCAGGGTATCGTTATTTATATTTTCCCAAAGGAAGACGTGGTTGACGAGTGTGTACTTATACTCATGGTGTTACAAATGATAGATCATAACCAATATCCAAATACAGGGGTAAGGCAATGTATGGATAGAGGATAGTGCGACACACACAGCAGGCATTTCCACTCTCTGATAAAAGGCGAGAGGCGGCTCTAGGCTAGACTAAGGTTAAGTAAGAAGAACTGCTACTCCTAATGTACATCGTCAAGTAGCGTGCGTAGCATCTACCTATAGCCTAAGCTGCACACAAGCCAAGACTAAGCTGTTCTACTGCCAAGCCATCATCGGGAGATCCAGCGATCAGAGTCTGCCCCAATCTCCGGACATTTCATATATACTCCTACGCCATACCCGAACGTGGAGGATTACAAGGGACGGACAGGGCTGTCACCACCTGCCGCCTACCTCTACAAACCGTGGGGCACGAACACGCATCCAAGGGTGGAAAGGAAGCCCTAGCACCATGCTAGCGTAACTAACCACAACTCTAGATCCCTCGAGGCACCTCGCAAGGCGATAAACCTAGAGCACTCTTGCAAGACAATGGACCCGATGACTAAGCAAAAGGAACAACTAGGTCTAGCAAGCGATTACTTAGACAAAGGATCAAAGCTAGCACTACGTTAAGCATAAGCGTTCGTCGCTCAAGAACGAGCGACGAACGATGAACGATGAAGAACGATCATCGTTAACCGATGATCGAGTATGAACGAACGACGACGAACGATGAACGATCATGAACGAACATCGATGAACGATGAACGAACGATGAACGAACATGAACGAACGAAGAACGTTCATCCAAGATCAAGGATGAACGATGAACTAGCATAAGCACATAACTACTACAAGAACGATGATATTCCATTGATAAAGAAATAAGTCTTACAAAGAGAGTAAAAGGATACAAGGGAATATACCCCAAACTCTCCAAGGGACTTGGGAGCCAAAAGGGCAGCCCAACTACTCAGCCTAAGCCTAACTAGAGAGCCCCTAGCTCTGGATGTGTGGAGGAGGGAATGAGCCTCTTGTGTTGTGTGTCTTCCAAGGGGAGGGGGTACCCCTTTATTTATAGCCCTCAAAGGCGGTGGAATTGAGGCGGTTCCGTAGGTCGGTGGCATTGATTGCAGGTGGAACCGACCTCCTGAAGTCGGTTGCAAACCGCCTTAGAAAGATGGACCCAGGGGGCCTCCCTGTCAGGTCGGCCGACCTAGGGTTGGGGGTCGGCCGACCTAGCCCTGGCCCCCCCTGGGCTGGGCTTTGGCAGGTTGGCTCCCCTCGGCCTTTTAGCCTCTTTTCCAGGTGCGTGGCCTCAGTTGATATTCTGGGTGATTCTGGGCCTTTAATCCTTGAATTATATTCCCGCGGCGAGCGTCGTTTGATGGACGTGTTGGAATCGTCGCCTTGGGCCTTGTTTACACCTGGAAATCCCTGTTTTCCACCTGCACATCCAAATCTAGAGGTACACGTGGAAATAGGTTATTTGATAACAAAATGCAAGTAACAAGTGTTAGTTCTTCCTTATTTATAGAGCTAATTGACGGTCAAAAACTGGGTCTAAGGACCGTCAACAACTCCCCCAAGCTGTCCTCCTTGCTCGTCCCGAGCAAGAAGTAGGACTTAGGATGTTGATCAGGAGTTGCTACAATGTTTCATATCTCATAGGTACCATGCACACAACAAAATACTCTCCTTTGAGTTGAAAAAGTTGGCATGGCAACTCACCCTTTACCTTACTCCTTATGGGGCGTATGGCTTTTTCCTTGTCTTGGGCGGTTGAGAGATAGAACGGTTATAACAGAGCACCATTCACTTGTCCATTGTTTGACTTTTATTTTCCGGAGGTTTTCAAAAGTTTTGAAATAAAAGCAAAGTTCCTCAAATGATGCTCTCGAATCGCTCAATAAGTGTATATTCCTCACCAAGGCATTATTGTGTTGCCTCTTTGTCATCCTACTTCTAAGGCTTGTATGTGGAGCTCAAGGTAGGGATGTTATGAGGCATACTTGCATCACACATATTGCTGAACCAAAAGAGTGGATCCATGGGGAATGCAAGTCATACAACCTTGATCAAGATGTGCATGTGTGTATATGGTGGTGGTGAGGTGGAAGAACTATACTCCTTTTTATTTGTTTCCTCTCTCTCTTTTTGAATTTTTGAGGAGAACATGGCTATCCTTCTTTCTTTCTTTTTCTCAACATTTTTCTTTCTTTCCCCATTTTTTCATCATGCTCTACTTTTGTATGAGCAGGTAACAATGAATTTTTTTTTTTTGGAGTATTTATTTTGGTGGAAAGTGTGGTGGTATTGCTTAACTTCCAGTGTAGAAGTTTAGCATGCGAGGTGGAGTGTACGTGATCTTGATCAATGAGAGTATGACAAGCTTCTCACTAGGGTCACACAATTTTGATAAAGCTCAATGCAATGACAAGCAGCATATGTGTAAGGGTTTGCAATGTAAGAACAACATATGGCTTTGGTAGGAATTTTGATCATTGAGGAACTTTATCATTTTTTTGTATTTTGTAAAATAAAACTCCGGAAGTCAAGTCGTACTTTGAACAAGATCATAGCAGCCCTATTTGTACCATATCATATCTCACAACAACTTAGACTTAGATCAAGCACCATGCAGCCCACAAGTTTCAAGTTCTAGGTAAGCATAAGCCAAAAGTCTCAAAACTTGGGAGAGCACTAAGTTGTGACTAGGTACAAACAAGAGATAAAACAGAGCAACTATTCATCATCTCAACATAAGGAAGGCTAAACACTCATACTCGCATATGAAGAGAAACTACGAAAAACTAGAAACCACACTAAAGACTATTTTGTTCTTTTTAGTTTTGTCATTTTTATTTTATTTTCAGTTTTATCATTTTTTTGGTATTTTTCATGAGAGGTGCAAGAACAAGCAAACAAAAGAAACGAAAAGATACAAGTTGCGATACATGATACCTTAGCGGGGGGTATGGCATCCCCCCCAAGCTTGTTCTTGCTCATGGGTGATGTCGAGGATCGAACCCGGTGTGGCGAAAGTAAGCCAACATATCGGCTTGGCCCTGCTGCGTCATGTTGGTGAGGTTGGTGAGCTGGGCATTTGTGTTTTCTTGCCACTGATGGGTCTGCAGGACGTGTTGGTTGAGAGTGTACTCAACGTCCTCTCCTCGAGTCTCAATGCGTCCCATTTGCTCGGTGAGCGCATTCATTTGCTGCTCGAGATATGGATCACGAGCTGCAGACGAACGTCGCCCACCAGCCCGTGGTGAGTAGGACGTCGAATCGGAGGAGATTTCCTCCCATTGCGCGCGGGGGTGGTGCGTCCATTGGGCTTGGCCCGCACCCTGCTGCGACGAGCCGCCGACCTCAAATGGTGGTGGAGTGGTGTACCCACCGGGACCATACCCGGCGTGACCGTAGCTTGGCCCATATGCATAGGCCATGGGCTGCGGTGCGGGTATCCCGGTGTCGGCGGTCGGCTCCGGCCTGCGCGTCCTCCTGCGAGAAGAAGTACTCCTGCGTGCAGCCTCCTCTTTTTCTAGAGGTGTGGTTAGATTTTTACAGCCATACAAACGAAGTTCCCGGTTAGGTAACGGGAATTCATTTGTATAACCGACATAGTAAAATATGAGAGAATTATTTGGACCATGCTTAAGTGTATGACCTTGAATAAGATAATCCTTGGTGATAAGAGAGCGGGGTGTATCAAGATAAGCAATATTAGCATCATGCAAAGCACCAACACCCGCAGCAATACGTGTAATCAGCGAGGTGCACTCAATCGGTCCAGTCATTCTAAAATTTTCTAACCACTGAGAAATCATGGACATGACAGGAGCAATCTTTATTTTCTCAACCATAGCATAAAGAATTTTCAGATCATCCTCGCGCACAATCCTAATATCACTTCTAGGAAACAAGGTAATGCCAAGCCACATGTGCAACAAGCGCAAGGTAGGATGATGAATGTGATTAGTTCGGGGTTTCTCACAAGTAGGAGATGCAGAAATTCTTTGCCAAAAAGCTAACTTTGAGTAACCCGGGATCGAACTATCAACATCAAGGGTGCAGCGAGAATTAAAGCCGAGGCATTGACTAAGGATTTTTCATGTCAAATGATATTCCTCCCGGAAAAACCGAAAGGTAATACCGTCATCTACCACGCGTAGGGTGCATAAAAACTGTAGTGTAAGTAAGCGGGAACCCTGCTCATCTACACTTGCAAACTTATCCCACCCTATTGCTTTAAATACTCGAGAAAATTCAGCATCCATACCAATCTTTTGCAGCAGTTCCGTATCAAATGCTCGCGTAGGAGCAAATGTACGGAGTCGGAGAGCTTCGTAGGCGCCCATCTCTTCGTCGCCCACCAAGTCGAGGTCGGTGTCGACGAGAAGACGATGCTCGGTGTTGGCTTGTTCCTCCGTTGCGGCTTCATGTTGAGGGCTTGACACTTGCTCGGTGGTGGTGCGGGCGCGAGTGCGAGGTCGAGATGAACCCGAGCCCGTGCTCCCGGACCGGAGCAGCGAGGCGAAGGCCTTGCCAGCGCGCTTCATGCTGCAGCGAGGTCGAGCAAGAACGCAAGAACGAAAACTCTGAACGGGTTATGAGAGTGAAAACCAATCGATGAAGCCGTCGGTGTTCTTGCAAGCGAGAAGACGCAACTCGGAAAACCAAACCAAATCAAAACTGAAAAGCAAACCAAAGGAGAAATGTTTTGCAGAATTTTGAGGCAAGAACTCAATGAGCACAAAGGAAAACTTGAGAGCAATGGAGTGAAGAGTGTTGAAGAGTGGAAATGAGAGTGTGAGAGGGAGAGAGCAATGGCCGGCCACCCCCATCTTATACACGGCCATAGTAGCCGTTTTTGAACGTTAGGAGGTGCATGTGACCGTTGGAGCAAAGGTAGGAGGGAGCCGTTGCTCCCATGGGTCGGCCGACCTGATCGGTGGGGTCGGCCGACCCCCTCTGGGGCCCACCTGCTTCCCTCTTCGGCCCATAGCCCCCAACAGCCATATTGGTGATGACCATGGTTGCTATGTCCAGAAACTCCTCAAAATTATTTGCTCAAAAAGATTTCCAAATAAAAAGTTGCCTCGAATTCAAAATTTTTCGAAAAAAAAAAAAAATCAAAAATCGACATGTTGATGAAAAATTTCAACATGCAAAAATATTTTTGGCTTTTCTATGATGATACAAGGGTGGTCCAAAAATTTCATCCAAGGATGAGTCTTTTTGAACGCAAAAGTGTTTTTGAAAATTTTGATTTTAAATGCATGGCGAGGGAAAAATTCAAATATGCTGGCGGAAAAATCCAAATAAATTTTTGGTGGAGGAAATAAATATGCAAAGTGTTTTGGAAAGAAATCCAAATGCAAATGTGGTGGAAAAATTCAAAAAGCAAAGAATCAAACCGAATGATAATGCCGGTTTTCCTGGCGGCCAGGGCCGTGTCATTTAAAGTCCGACGGGCTAAGACTTCTCCAACGGGTTTAGCTTGGTGGCGCGGACCCAGTCCTTGGAGATGAGGACGTAGAGGGCTGCGCCTTGACTTGCCACACTTGTTTCATCTTTGGTGGTGTAGGTGGCTTCTCGGACTTTGGGACGGGTTTCTTGGCCCATAATCCCGGCCTCGTGGTCGCAGGTTTCTTTGGTTGAAACTGCGATGGATTTTCAATCTTTGCCAAGCTCTTCCATAGAGCAATGAGGCTGTCCGTTTTCCTGGCTGTCACTTCAACTTCTTGAATGTTGGAGGTGTTTGGCCCATACTTGACCTTGATCATCGAGCATTGTTCTTTCCGAGGTTGGAACTCGAACTTCTCCTCCTTCCCATTGATGTAGAGGCGGATTTCTCCAACTCCAACATCAATTTGGGCCTTTGTGGTGCTAAGGAAGGGACGTCCCAAGATGAGGGGCGTTTCCTTATCAATATCCATGTCGAGCACCACAAAGTCGACGGGATGAAGCTACCCCGGATTTTCACCGGAATGTCTTCGGCGATGCCCGCCGGGTAGCGGATGGATGAATCCGCTAGTTGCAGCCGCATGGGAGTGGGAGTTAAGTCAGTGTGGCTCAATTGATCGAAAACCTCCTTGGGCATCACGCTAACACTTGCCCCAAGGTCGCATAGAGCGTTGTTGAAGTGGTGTATCCCAATAGAGCATGATATGGTGGGACATCCAGGATCTTTCTTCTTTTCAGGAAGTTTGTTGAGTATAGCAGCGCTACACTCCTCAGTGAGCTTGATCGTTTCTGTGGTGGGCAAGGGTCGCTTGTTGTTGAGGATGTCCTTGAGATAACGTGCGTAGGTGGGTACTTGTATCATATCCATCAAGGGCACGTTGACATGAATCTTCTGAATTGTCTCAACAAATCGAGCGAATTGCTCATCCACATTTCTCTTCTTGGTGCGGTGCGGGAATGGCATGATGTTTGTATCTTGGAAGTCCAATGGTGCTTGCCTCCCGTCATCTTCCTTAGGCTCACTTTCTTCCTTTTCTTGATCTTTAGACGGTCCTTCTTCTTCTTCTTGTTCGTCCTGTTCTTCCCTGCATGGTTAGGATATGGCGGGTCGCGAGTGGATTTTCCTCCCCTCGTGGTGACCGCATTAACATTTTCACAAGTAGGAACAAGAGCAGCGAGCTGAGCTAACTGAGTTTCTATCATTTTATTAAAGCTCAACTGATTTTTGAAAGCGGAAGAAAGACCTTCTATTTTTGAATTTAAACTTTCTAAACTTTGATCATTGGCAGCAAGCTTTTTGTTGATTGATTCGTTGATTTTAGCTTGGCCATAAACCAAATCTTTCAAAGACGGCTGATTATTATTAAAACTAGAGAAATTATTACCTCCTTGATAAGATTGGCGGTTTTGGTTAAAACCTTGACCTCCACTTGGACGATACCCATTGTTGTTGTTCATGTAGAATGCTTCTTCATGGGTATGGTTGGGGCAGTCCTTCCCCATATGGCCAGTGTTGCCACATTCCTCACACGTAATGTGTGAGTCGAGTGAACGAACACTTCTATGTGTGTTGAAGTCGTCCAAGCGCTTCATGACGAGGTCGAGCTTGGCGGACAATAAGTCCACCTCCTTGATAGGGTGTACGCCTTTAGAGCGTGGTTGGAGACGTTCATCGCTCCACCCTTGATTGGAGACCATCTTCTCAATAAGTTCTTTAGCTTGAGCAACGGTCATTGAGAAGAAGGCTCCTCCAGCAGCGGCATCCATATGTCCACGGGTTGTTGGTGTCAACCCGTTGTAGAAATGTTGAAGAATGAGCCATTCTTCCATCCCGTGGTGTGGGCAGGCGGATATGTAATCTTGGAGCCTATCCCACGCCTCGGCGATGGTTTCATTGTTGGCTTGCTGGAAGCTTGATATTCTTCCACGAAGGGCATTAGTTTTACCCAACGGGAAAAACTTTGCGAGGAACGCGGTAGAACAGCGGTCCCAAGTGTCAATGCTAGCACGATTGGCATAGAACCATTGTTTCGCCTTCCCAAGGAGGGAGAGGGAGAGGGGAAACAACGAAGTCGAATGGCATCTTGGTTGACTCCGGCGGTTGCCGATGTGTTGCATATCTCAAGGAATTGCTGGAGATGAGTGTTGGCGTCCTCCGTGGCCTTTCCACAAAAGGGAATGGCCTGCACCATAGTGATTAGGCTTGATTTGACTGCAAACCCTGCGTCACCGGCGTTGACATTGGGCCCAACGGGAACATTGGCAACGGAGGGAGCAGAGTAGTCACGGAGGGTCCTTTGATCAGCCATGTCAATAAGTGATGATGGTGCGGATGATGTGGGTTCGTCTGTCGGGAGTGTTGCTTGTGAGGGAGAGTCGACGCGGGGTCGGACTTTCCTTACAAGCGACTCTGGATTATCAACGAAGTTTTCCGGCAAGTTGAATCCACGCATACACTATCCTGTTTTCACATCAAAGAGAGAAAACAGATCAAGGTTAGCCTGTAATGGAAATGGTTAAATCACATCAAGTGTAATCATGAGTAATCATTGTATACACTTGTCAACAATTGTCTTCCCCGGCAACGGCGCCAGAAATGCTTGTTGGTATTTCTTACACCAAACAGAAAACACCACCTTAGGCTGGTTAGGCCTAGAGTGAATATTCCCGGTTCGGCGCCAGAAATACCTGGGGTTAAGTTACTTGCTTAGGATACATAATAATCCACAACTAGCAACGAGTGCCAGATATGTATTATTAGTATTTAATCATAAAAGATAATCCGCAAGCGCACGGATAACCCGTTGTAGCATTTCACCCGAGAGTATTCCAGGGTATCGTTATTTATATTTTCCCAAAGGAAGACGTGGTTGACGAGTGTGTACTTATACTCATGGTGTTACAAATGATAGATCATAACCAATATCCAAATACAGGGGTAAGGCAATGTATGGATAGAGGATAGTGCGACACACACAGCAGGCATTTCCACTCTCTGATAAAAGGCGAGAGGCGGCTCTAGGCTAGACTAAGGTTAAGTAAGAAGAACTGCTACTCCTAATGTACATCGTCAAGTAGCGTGCGTAGCATCTACCTATAGCCTAAGCTGCACACAAGCCAAGACTAAGCTGTTCTACTGCCAAGCCATCATCGGGAGATCCAGCGATCAGAGTCTGCCCCAATCTCCGGACATTTCATATATACTCCTACGCCATACCCGAACGTGGAGGATTACAAGGGACGGACAGGGCTGTCACCACCTGCCGCCTACCTCTACAAACCGTGGGGCACGAACACGCATCCAAGGGTGGAAAGGAAGCCCTAGCACCATGCTAGCGTAACTAACCACAACTCTAGATCCCTCGAGGCACCTCGCAAGGCGATAAACCTAGAGCACTCTTGCAAGACAATGGACCCGATGACTAAGCAAAAGGAACAACTAGGTCTAGCAAGCGATTACTAGACAAAGGATCAAAGCTAGCACTACGTTAAGCATAAGCGTTCGTCGCTCAAGAACGAGCGACGAACGATGAACGATGAAGAACGATCATCGTTAACCGATGATCGAGTATGAACGAACGACGAACGAACGATGAACGATCATGAACGAACATCGATGAACGATGAACGAACGATGAACGAACATGAACGAACGAAGAACGTTCATCCAAGATCAAGGATGAACGATGAACTAGCATAAGCACATAACTACTACAAGAACGATGATATTCCATTGATAAAGAAATAAGTCTTACAAAGAGAGTAAAAGGATACAAGGGAATATACCCCAAACTCTCCAAGGGACTTGGGAGCCAAAAGGGCAGCCCAACTACTCAGCCTAAGCCTAACTAGAGAGCCCCTAGCTCTGGATGTGTGGAGGAGGGAATGAGCCTCTTGTGTTGTGTGTCTTCCAAGGGGAGGGGGTACCCCTTTATTTATAGCCCTCAAAGGCGGTGGAATTGAGGCGGTTCCGTAGGTCGGTGGCATTGATTGCAGGTGGCACCGACCTCCTGAAGTCGGTTGCAAACCGCCTTAGAAAGATGGACCCAGGGGGCCTCCCTGTCAGGTCGGCCGACCTAGGGTTGGGGGTCGGCCGACCTAGCCCTGGCCCCCCCTGGGCTGGGCTTTGGCAGGTTGGCTCCCCTCGGCCTTTTAGCCTCTTTTCCAGGTGCGTGGCCTCAGTTGATATTCTGTGTGACTCTGGGCCTTTAATCCTTGAATTATATTCCCGCGGCGAGCGTCGTTTGATGGACGTGTTGGAATCGTCGCCTTGGGCCTTGTTTACACCTGGAAATCCCTGTTTTCCACCTGCACATCCAAATCTAGAGGTACACGTGGAAATAGGTTATTTGATAACAAAATGCAAGTAACAAGTGTTAGTTCTTCCTTATTTATAGAGCTAATTGACGGTCAAAAACTGGGTCTAAGGACCGTCAACAAACGGCGTCGAACTCGTGGCAATTTCGCCCGAGAGTTGCCCTCATGCTGCGGTATTTTATCTCTTCGGGAGACATTGCTTCTTCGCCGTACAGGAGCCTGAAAGGCGTGAACTTGGTGGTTCTTGAAACTGTGGTGTATGCGACCAGATCACTTTATGCAACTCATCCATCCATTTTCCTTTCTTCTGGCCTTCTAGGCATTTCTTGATGCCTTCGAAGATTTGCTTGTTCGCATTCTCGACGGCGCCATTTGACTCTGGATGATAAACAGATGCAAAATTCACTTTGGTGCCTAAGGAGTGACAGAATTCGCGGAACTCTTGGTTGTCAAACTGTTTTCCATTGTCCACCGTAATTTCGGCAGGTACTCCGAATCTGCATACTATGTTCTGCCAGAAAAATTTCTTGATTGCTGGGCCAGTGATATTGATCAATGGCTTAAACTCTATCCATTTGGTAAAATAGTCGAGAGCGACAACGGCATGTGTATAATTTCCGGCTGCCGTAGGTAGGGGTCCGACTATGTCAATTCCCCACCGCTGAAGTGGCCACACTGGCTGGATGAGCTGTGTGAGCTGAGCTGGGTTGTTGATTTTCCTTGAAAATTTCTGACATGCTTCGCATGTTTTGACAAGGTGTTGGGCGTCCTGAAGTGCGGAGGGCCAATAAAAACCTTGCCGAAAGGCTTTGCCGACTAAAGCTCTGCTGGATATGTGAGAGCCGCAGATTCCCTCGTGGATCTCGCTGAGGAGCTTTTTCCCTTCTTCTTGATCAATGCATCTCAAAAATGGAGTGGATGTGCCGAATTTGTAAAGGAACTCATCGACAAAGGCATAGTTTCTTGCTCTTTGTTTCATGCGCTTGGCTTCTAATTCCGACTCTGGCTCATAAAAATCTCGGAGATACGCCATGATGGGGGCGCGCCAATCTTCGCTTGAGATGGCATGTATCATCTTGGGTTCTTTCTCTGCCGCTTTTATGGAGGGCGAACTCAGTGTTTCAAAAAAGACGTCAGGTGGCAGAGGATCTTTTCTGGCTGCCGCTTTTGCTAGCTGATCTGCTTCACTATTCAGGTTTCTGTCAATATATTGACAAGTGAAACCCTTGAAGTATTTTTCCACTCCCCGTACATGTTCCAGATATCTGGCCAATAGTTCATCTCTGGCTTTATAGGTTTTATCAACATGCCCGGCAATGACCTGAGAGTCTGTCTTGATGACAAAGTTTTTCACGCCTAATGCTCTTAGCTTTCTTATGGCTAGCAAAAGGCCCTCATACTCTGCAACATTGTTTGTGCACTTGTCAGTGTCATGATTGAACTGCAATCTGATTGCGTACCGCAATTTGATACCAGATGGTGAGGTTAAAATTGCGGCAGCTCCAGCACCGAGATGGCACCACGCGCCATCGCAATGGATCTCCCATGGGACTTCGAAGACTGGACCCTCGGTGTACGATGAAGGCTCAGTCCAATCTGCGATAAAATCCGCCAGCACCTGAGAATTTGCGGCACTTCTTGACTCGAAGTCAACAACGTGTTCTGATAATTCCGAAACCCATTTGGTGATTCTTCCAGATGCTTCTCTATTTCTGAACATGTCATTCAGTGGTTGATTTGTCAGCACTCGGATGGTGTGAGCTTCAAAGTAATGCCTTAATTTTCTTGATGCCATTAAGACTGCATAAGCTATCTTTTCTAGTTCGGAATAGAATCTTTTTGATCCTGAGAGAGCTTCAGATACATAATATACCGGCACTTGAACTTTCATCACTTTGCCCTTCTTCTCAATTTGTTGTTCTTGCACAAGTGCGGCACAAACTGCTGAGTGCGATGCTGATACATACATTAGCAGAGTTTCATTTTGTTTGAGACTCGCAAATGCGGTCATTTCCTTGAGATAGTCTTTCAATTCTGCGAATGCTTTTTTCTGCTCTTGGCCCCATTGAAAGTTATTTGCATTTCTGAGGACTTTGAAGAAAGGAAGGCTTCTTTCGGCTGATCTGGAAATAAACCTATTGAGTGCCGCAATTCTACCGGTGAGCTTCTGCACATCTTTGAGGCATTGGGGCTCTCGCATATTGATAAGTGCACTTATCTTGTCAAAATTTGGCTTCGATGCCTTTGATTGACACAAGGCATCCCAAAACCTTTCCCTTGCGAATTCCAAAGACACATTTTTCAGGGTTGAGCTTAAGGTTTGCCTTCCTGAGGTTTGCAAATGTTTCGGCCAAGTCAGAAGTGTGATCTTCTTTCTTGCCGCTTTTTACCACTATGTCGTCGACATAGGCTGACAGATTCTTGCCTAACTGATTCTCAAAGGCGATAGATGTCATTCTGCAGAAAGTCGGTCCCGCATTTTTTAGACCTTCGGCATTCTGACAAAACAGTAAGTTCGAAAGGAGTGATGAAACTTGTTTTCTCTTCATCATCTTTGTACATGAAGATTTGGTGATACCCGGAGAAACAATCCAGCAGTGATAGGAGTTCTGAGCACGCCGCTGCGTCGACAATTTTGTCAATTCTGGGCAATGGGAAATCATCTTTGGGGCAGGCCTTGTTGAGATCAGTGAAATCAATGCACATCCGCCACTTTCCGTTCTTTTTCTGTACTGGTACAGTGTTAGCCAACCAGGTTGGATATTTCACCTCCCTGATAACGTTTGCGTCAAGCAACCTCTGTACCTCAGCCTTGACTGCTTCGACCCGGTCGTCGGACATTTTTCGGAGTTTCTGCTTCTTTGGTCTGATGTTTTTATCGATTCGCAACTTGTGCTCTATGATGTCTCGGCTGACGCCTTTAGGTCACTTGCAGACCAGGCAAAAACATCCTTGTTTTTACGAAGGAACTGGACGAAAGCTTTTTCCATGTCCTTCGGCATACCTGCCGCAATTATCACTTCCTGTCCTAAGACATGCTTGTCCAATGAAACTCTCTTTGTTTCCTCGTAGCCGCAATTGCTGGTTCTTCCTTGTCCATTTCTTTTTCCAACTGGAGGACTTCTTTCCCTGGCTTTTTTCCTGCCGGGTACAAGACGTGCACATTCGGGTGAGCATACAAAAAGTGAACATTCTTCTGGCCGGGGGCTGCCGCCCTTTCAATATTTCTGGCTTCTTGCTGATCGCCAAAGACCGAGATGACCTCCTTATGTGCCGGTATTTTCATACAGAGGTAAGAGCTGTGCAAAACTGCTTCAAATGCATTGAGGACTCCTCGTCCAAAGATTGCGTTGTAGGGGTAAGGCATGTCGACCACATCAAATGTGATGTGCTCAGTCCTTGCATTGTCAAGAGTACCAAAGGATACTGGTAGGATTATTTTGCCGAGGGCACGGACTTCTCTGCCGCCAAAACTGTGACGTCCCGCCTCCACGAGGCTGGGCCCGCACGCCTGGCAGCTCTCTAGGATCTCAAGACTGTCCCCACAGACCAACACACGTCTTTTCTGCGCACTTTGTCCTCACTCGTGCACACCCGGGAAGGACTTCCCGGTCGGTCACCCATCCGAAATTGCTCCGGACCAAGCACGCTTAACCCCGGAGTTCTTTCGAGATGAGCTTCCGGAAAAGAAGTTGCAACTGTTGGTATGAGTATTCTTATTAATCCTATTAAGCCCTGGGCCAGGATGTTACATTCTCACCCCCTTAGGAGATCGACGTCCTCGTCGATCAACCCCAGTCCAGGAACGTCCCCTCTTGGCCACGTCCGTGCGTCCAGTGCCAGCGCATGTGCCATGCTGTGTGACCACTCTGGGCCCACACCAGCCATGCGCACCATGCCTGAGCAACTGCGCCCACACGCGCCCGTGAAACCGCGAGGGTCGGCTCTGATACCACTTGTGACGTCCCGCCTCCACGAGGCCGGGTCCGCTCACGCCTGGCAGCTCTCTAGGATCTAAGACTGTCCCCACAGACCAACACATGTCTTTTCTGCGCACTTTGTCCTCACTCGTGCACACCCGGGAAGGACTTCCCGGTCAGTCACCCATCCCGAAATTGCTCTGGACCAAGCACGCTTAACCCGGAGTTCTTTCGAGATGAGCTTCCGGAAAAAAATTTGCAACTGTTGGTATGAGTATTCTTATCAATCCTATTAAGCCCTGGGCCAGGATGTTACAAAAACCATACAGGGGATACTCAGAAGGCTGAAGTAGAGATGAATCAAGGTTGAGCTGGTCAAATGTTCTCTTGAAGAGGATGTCTGCCGAGCTTCCATTGTCAACAAGTATTTTGGTGATTGACCAGCCATAGGTGTTTGCCTGGATGACCATGGCATCTGTATGAGGGTAGCAGCGGAGGTTTAGATCGGCTTCAGTGAACATGATTGGGATATGCGACCACCGTGATTTCACCACGGGTCCGTTACACACCGCATTGACGGCTCGGAAGTAATTTTTCTTTTGCTTCTTACTTTCAAACTCGGATGAAGATCCCCCAGTGATTGGTAGGATGACTCCATAAGTGGGAAGGCTCTGAGAGGAATTATTTTGGTTTGACTGTTTTGGAAATGGCGGCGGAGGAGGTAAAGGCGGCTCCTCCGAGGCAGTAATTCTAGGAATTTTGCGGCTGGGGCACGTGTGAACTTGTTTGGGAGGTTGCCAAATGCTGAATCTGCGGCGAGGGTGGTGGATGTGGTTGGTATGGGCTTTGGAAGTGGTGATGGGGGTTGTAAGAATTCTGGAAGTATTGGAATGGGTAGGAAGCAACGAAAGGTGAATTGTTCCAAGAATTGGCGGCAGACGTATGATTGACACTTCTCTGTGTTTCGCTTCTTGCTCCTTGGCTTTCATTCTTTCCATGGCATCTTTTGTTTCTGGGCATTCCCTGGAGGTGTGACCCTTGTCAAGTCCGTGAAACAGACAGTATGGCTTTTTAGCTCTTGGTTTCGCGAGTTGTGCGAATTGCCGCGACCCCTTCCTCGAGAGCGATTGTTTCTTCCTCCTCTGTGCTGAAAATTGCCGGCAGATATGCTTGTGTCGGCTTTTTTTCTTGGTTGTCGATATGATTGACAAGGTTGGAGTTCTGGCTCTGATTGTTGTTGCCACCTCTCCTAGACGAATTCCAATCCTGCTGCCTCTGGCTCGATTGGTTTTTCTTCGCCTGGCGCAGCGCGCTCTGCTGCTCTAATCTTCTTCTATGGTCATTGTCGGCTCTACAGAACTGATCGACCGTTGAGAAGAGCTCTTCGAGTGTTGAAGGGCAGTGCATGGAAAATGAGTTGCACAAGGGCCGGCTCGCAACCCTCCAATTGCGGCATCAATGACAATTTGGTCTGAAATATCATCTGTTCGGGCTTTGAGCTTGACAAATCTCTGAAAATAGTCTTGCAGGGGTTCTTTTCTTGCTGAACACATGCTCTCAGTTCATCTGCAGATATAGATGTTCTGTGAAAAACCTTGGAAGTTTGTCGTCAATTTGTCCCTTAGGTTCTCCCATGAATATATTGATCCGGGCTTCAGCCTAGAGTACCACTCGAGGGCTTGATGCTCAATTGCGGTGACAAAGGTCTTGGCCAATACAGTATCGTCTCCTCCGGCAGACGCTACTGCGGCTTCAAATGACATCAAAAATTGCCTTGGGTCGGTTGAGCCATTGTACTTTGATAAGGAGATAGGCTTGTATTTTGCTGGCCATAGGGTCAACTGAAGGCCTTCTGACAGGGGGGAGTTCTTGTCGAATTTACTCACGAAAGGTACATACTGGCGGTATACGTTCCGAGGCCTGTGATGGCCTTCGCCATTGATGTTTGTTTCAAAGTCGGGAGTCACTTGGTGATGCTTCCTTTTTGCATCGCTATTTTGCCCTGTGGCGCTTGTCATCTCATCGAGCTCTTTTTACAGTTCGGCGACTGCCGCCTTTGCTTGTTCGATTTGCAACCGGAGCCTTTCTTTCTCTCTAGCCCTTTCTTCAGAGATTATCTTCTCCTTTGTTAGTTTGAGTCTTTTTCCAAGTTGTTGCAAGTTGGATAGCTGACGTATTTGCTTGTCAACTTCATCTTCCTCTGGATCACTTTCTTCAGGGTTGATTGTCGACGGTGGTTCCGCCCATTGCTTGCCGGCTTTTACCTGCTTCGACTTCTCTGCTTCTTCACTGAGAGTGAAATCGATAGAGCTTTTGGCGGCGATGGCCTCATCAGTTGGCCGAATTCCGGCGCAAGCTTGCTTGCGCCGCGCCGGAAATTCGGTTGGTCTCGTCGGCCATTTGCCTTGCTTGAATGAATGCCCAACGAATTTCTTCTTCCGATAATGCCGGCTTGGGAGGGAGAATTTCTTCCTCTAAATCCGGCGGGTGGGAGCTGATGGTGGTTTTTGGACTAGGTGCTTTTTCTTTCTTTGTGGCATCACGGGTGGTATTTTCGAGCAACACAAACGGTGGGCACCAATGTTGGGAATCCTTCATTGTCGCAACGAAGAATCCCGACACGGACGATCAAATGACACTCAGGGAACAACGGAGCAGCATCTCATTACAGGGGTGTCCCCTCTCCTGTTCCGTCCCGTCCCACGGAGCCCGGGGGCGGTATTTATAGGGGAGGCCAAGGGTTATTTCGGCATGACCAAATTACCCTTGGCCACCCACTATATTCGTGGAATATTCTGTACAACATTGCCATAAGGGTACAAATGACATTTCCGTTAGATGACGGAAACCCTAACTAGGTGACGTCATTCGCCGGCCTGACTCCCGGACGCCATCATGCCGGGATTCACCTCCTTCAAGGGTTGCCGTCATTCTTGGTCGCCGCCATTTCGTCGCCAGCTCCAACAATGTCGGCAACCCGACGTTGCAGCTTCTCTGTCTGGCCGCCGATTCTAGGCCGGAGCTCGCAATGTCGGCAGCGAGGTCACCTGCAGCCAAAAAACCAAAGGCAAAAGAGGGGGTGTCGTTATTGTCGTAAATACCGATCCCCAACAGTCAGACGTAACTAAAAAATTTATTGACAACAACAATTTAAAAACAGAGAGAGTAAAGTATAATTAGTGATAAAACTAGTCAAAACTAACATTTGTTGACAGAGGGAGTAGCTCGTTTTGCCCTTTGTTGCCCATGTAACAAGAGAGCGTTGTCAAGTAGAGGAGGAAGCATTTTCTCTTACCTTTCACAGGTCCTCCGCTCGCTGTGGCATATGTCACGCCACGAAGCAAACAAGGAGAGTGACCGAGAAAAGGAGGAAGCACGTGTTCTTTGAACCCTCAAGTCACCTTCTCGCTAGTCATTACTACTGTTTTGCTTATTGCTCACCAAGCAAACCAGGATGTTAGTTTTCCCTCATTGGCGTATGTATAGAAGAGAAATACTTTTGGGTATACATGCTATATTGTAATATGAAAGAGGGGACATATATCCCTGCAAAGAAAAGGTTTTAGATTCTGGCCTCCCCAAGAAGGTGAGCAAGTGTTTTCTCTTGAGTTCTACACTCGTATTTGGGCTCACAAACTTGGCGGATCTGTAGGTCTAAACCCTTTTTTTTTCTCCCTTACTCTAGCGTGTTGTGTTTTTTCACTTCTCGCCAGCACAATTCTTTTGCCTGGTCGCGGCAATATTTGGACAAGCGATGCAACCTATTGGGAAGAAAATTAAGATTTTATTCAAGCCTCATTATTGATCGCATACAACATCAAGAAGTCATTTAAGCCTGATTATTGTTTATATGCAAAACAAATGTTCGTTTGGCACCAACAAATAACTTGTCAAATTTGACCGGCATTTGTTTTCTACCAAAACTTCGTCATGCCAACGAATTCTGGAGTTATCCAGCAAGCAGTACACTGCCAATGTGGAGAAGTCTACAAATGCGCACTGCCTCCCGCATCTACGAGCTCGATCGCATTCTTTCTGCTGTTGCGCTCCCCCATTTCTCACGCCAGAGTAAGTCCCTGCTGGTGCTTGTGTGTTTGTCTGAATGTTTTCTTGCCAAGATGCAAGAGCAAACGTGTCATGTAGAGACCACCAAATCCCAATATAACCTGTAAACCTTCTTGGTAGAAGATTTAGGCGCTAACTCATTACAAATTGCGAAGAAAAAAGTTTTCATTCAGAAGATAGTTATTAGTACTCTTTTTTTTCGTTGTGCTTTCACTGCAGTTACATCGCTTAGATGGAGTCCAACAGTAGCAAGGGTGACCTGAGCAAGTCCGAATTTGGTCAGAGACTCCCGATCTCCGGACCAGGAGTTGGCACCAAAGGGAGGGAAATTCTGCTTCGTACAAACCATTCCATATCCTCAGTTCGCAATACAGATGCTACGTTCTACCACTACCATGTACACAACCTCATCTTGTAGTTAATTTTGTTGGTCCCCAATTTTCATCAAATAATTTCTCACACACTGTTATGTTTTGTTACATGCAGGTTAAGGCCCCGTTTGGAACGCAGAAATTTCACAGGAATTTTACAGAAATTTCACAGGAAACAGTTCAATTCCCGCAGGAATGGAGAATGATTCCTCCATTCCAAACGGGGCCTAATCTGACGTATGAAGACGATCAACCTGTTGGTCAAAAAGGTATCAGAAGGAAAGTGATGGATACGTTTCAGAAAGCATATGCCCATGATCTAGCAAATATGACCTTTGCCTATGATGGTGAAAAAAGACTGATTCACCATTGGCGCCCTTCCGAATGTCAGAGACGTGTTTTTTGTAATAGTGGAGGATGCTTCATCTTCCAAGTGACTACTCCACCTACTTACATTTTTTTTTCATATTTTTTATGATATTGAACGCTTATGCTCTTGGCTGCACAAATTATCTCAACTAGTAAGATGGCCCGCGCTCATAGCGCGGCTAGACACGCTTCATATTTTTTATGCTTTGTTTTCTGTAATTTATATACATACATATAACTTTTTTTCCTGATAAATATTTAGTCAATTGTTCATATAGGTATGTTAAATTCATTGTACAAAGATTCATAACATGTTTTTGCTTTTTTTTTAATTGTGACCGCGATTCAAGTCCGCCTACCCTCATCATCCAGATTTGCATCTTTGTAAATCTCACTTGTTGATGTTAGCATATTGTCGTTTTACCAACATATTCATCAAACATCTCATGCCCCCTCACACTTTGCCTCCGGTACCCTCATTGGAGGCCAGCGGCCGGAGAGGAGCCATCCTAGTTGTAGTTTAGGCTAATATTTTGTTTGATTGAGATTAGTTGTGGTCCGAATGGACAATCCTCTCCTATTGTCATTCTTCATGTTCTTCGGTGTTGAGCTTCTAGCCTTCCTCGAGATTGTCATTGTGGTCGCCTGTAATGATCCACCAAAGAGTTTGGATAAAATTGACTTTCTTGGTTTTCTATCGTAACCTTCATCCCACGAACCGCACGCCACCTCGTTGGATCTGGTTGTCCTAGACTTGCAATAGAAGGGGACATGCCCTCGGATGTTGTTACCTGTTCACCTCACGCCACCTTGCTATCCTCTCCCTTCAACCTCCAAAGCCGAGGCCTTTTGCGGGGTTGCTTTGAAGTCCAGCACAGCCGGCACCAGCTACCATTACCATTGGCAACAGCGAGGTATCCGTCAACGTCGTATTGGAGCTGTTGACATCCTAGGGTTATTAATACATAACCCTTGACCTCCCAGGGCGCGTGCCAATGGTGCGCGATACACTGTGTCACTTTGTATATGCCTCTTTGAGACACTTTATACCTCACGTTACATAATACAAATCTTTTCTTTTAAAAAAGAACCTGAACCAAGCTTGCCTTCATTTGTGTTAGCTCCATGACTTCACAATGTCACTTGTTAACTGTGAAATAATTTTTTTCAGTGAATAAAAAAACATTAGCATATATCAACCGAAACAACTCAAGAGCTGAATATTTGACTCAAGTTATCAGCTATTTTGTTACTGCTTTCCCAATCAATTTTTGTTACTTCTTTTTTTCCTGTATCCAAACCAAACAGGGACGCGGCGCTCTGCTGCCCATCCAGTGCGAGACGCGATTTCGTTGATGCTACCCGTGATAAGTATACAGAATAATCATGCACATGATCAATCAGCATGAAACACCACATCGTGCATACCTTAGGCCAAAAAGCAAGAAGATGGTTTCATCGGCAATGCAGATCATGATAGCTGCGTTGCCGCCGGCATCCTTGGCGATGAATTACGACAGCAGGGCTCCACATGATCACAACGACGGCGAGACTTCTAAAAGCGCGAAACTCCTCCAGAACCATCCTCACCTAGATCATTGCCTGTCACAGAGACGAACAGCGAGCTAGCTAGGCTTGTTTGCGGCGACGCGACTGGATGTCGACGGACGGCAGTATGATCACGCTCCACTCGACGGCAAGTGGAACAACCTAAGGGTAGCTAACTTGGGAGACAACAGATTGCATCAAGCCGTGCGTGCTAGAGAAACAAAACGTCAATACTTTCCTTTTTTTTATTCGCCAACACCAAGTTGTGTTCCAACAGTATCTTTTCTATGATTATAATATGGACTCTTTTTTTAATCTAGACCGTTAGATCTTCATAAAATCTAACGGTTCGTAGCTTTTCTTTTTCCGATTAACGTGGTAATTTCGTGGCCTTGAGAGCGAACATGGTGGCTTCTTTTTCTCTTCAAATACTAAGATAATAGATTTCAGGATTGGCACAAATAGGACCCAGGGAGCAATTGGAAGTCCCGAGGGAAGTGACTTGAAAATAATGAAACTGCAGATGCAGCCAAAGACCGTCAAAGTGGAGTTATCCTTTGTTGGAAGGGTTCCGATGAGTGCCATTTTCAAAGTCCTGAGAGGTCAAGGATCTGATAACTGTCAGGAAGCTCTACGTGTTTTTGACATCATATTGAGACAAAACTTCGCAAACCAGTGAGTAATTACTTTTATGCATCACTAGATCTCCGTCGTCTGAGATTCTCATCTCAGTCACATTTTGATCATAAAAGTACTTTCACATAACCATAAAATATTATTAGTTTTATCGTCATAGCATTGGTAGCAAGAAAAAAAAACCACAACTGTATAAGTTTTACGGGAAAAAAAATCAGATTTACTGTCGCTTGAATAGGTTTTTTCGGTTAAATATTGACTGAGGCAATCAATATTTCAATCACCTAAGTGAGATGTTTTTAGTTATCTGAATAACTTTTTAAGGAAAATACATAATCCATCCTTTTTTTTACCAATACCGACTTTTGTGAAAAAAAAATTCAGGAATTCCCTGCTCTGCTTAATCAATTTGACAATATTGTTCTTGTCGTTGTCATCTGCAGGGGGAGTCTTCTTGTTCGACAGTCCTTCTTCCACAACAACCCTACCGATTTCTATGAATTGGGTGGCGGTATTATGGGCATTCAAGGAAATCATTCCAGATTTGAACCCATTGGAAGTGGTCTTACACTTGAAGTTGGTATGTTCGTCATCTAGAGTCTGAATTATCCATGATATTACTCGTGATCAGATCAGATCGTTGCTGAACAGTGCGATGAAGTGATAGTGCATTATTCAATTGGTGCAGATGTGTGTACCACCATGATGGTGCAACCTGGGCCGGTCATTGACTTTCTGTTGTCCAACCAGAATATTAGTGACTCAAGCAAAACTGACTGGAGCAAAGTATGTTAAGGCCTTAATGCTGCTACTGTTTTTTTTTTCTAATTAACGTGTTATCCAGTGCTAAAAGACAATTAGTCTGCTACATACTTTTGAAACTTAAGTGTTACTCGTCATACTACTTTTTTTAGGCAAAGCGGGCATTGAAGAATTTGCGGATCCAAACTACTCACACGAACTTTGAATTTAGAATTGCCGGCTTGAGTGAGAAGTCCTGCTATGAACAGATGTGAGACCGTGTATTATTGGAATTATTTTTTAGGCAGAAATGGTAATTTGAATTTTTTTAACAAATCTCTTGATCCAGGTTCCAATTGGAGCAAAGAAATGGTAAAGGTTCTGTGGAGGTAACTGTCTATGATTACTACCTGCAGCGCTGGGATATAAGATTGAAAGAGTCAGCTAATTTTCCCTGCTTAAATGTGGGGAAGCCGAAGCGTCCAACATATATACCGATAGAGGTCTGTCAATATGGTTCCTAATCACTTTACAATAAAATTTAGCATTCTCATTTGTGCTATCATTTTTACATTAAAGTTTTTATTCTTTTCATTGTAAATCTTTCTGTGATTATCAGCTGTGCCACCTGGTGCCGCTGCAAAGGTACACAAAGGCTCTAACCGTACTACAGCGATTCTCGCCCATCCAGAACACTAGGCAGGTTCCTAGCAGACCGAAGTCAATCTTGTCTGTAAGTTCTGAACCTTGGTCAGCTCACTGTCGTCGCCATGTTGGATTAACTTTTTGACATATATTTATCATCATCTTCAGGGTCTGCAACACAGTTACTACTATTCTGATCGCATGCTGAAGAAGTTCGGCCTTTTGATGGATCCACAGTTTGCGCAAGTCGATGCTAGAATCCTTCAAACGCCAAAGGTTAGTCAGAACTTTCCTATTCCCAGTTTTTCTGACACTAATTGATGCCCTGATTCCTGATGAGGCAACGAAACATTTGCATATCTGATGAATGTAATCACGTAGTTGAAAGCCGGGGGTGACCGAGATCTTGTTGTGGAAAACGGACGGTGGAACTTCAACAACAACGTAAGTGAACTTGCTCACAGTTCCTTGATTGCAGTCATCAAAAAATAGTCGTCACGGTTGCCTTCTGTTGTTGCTAACACTGTAAACTGTGTCTACAGAGTGTCATTCAGGCCATTGAATTAAAGAAATGGACAGTTGTCAATTTTTCTGCAGCCTACGATGCTCGGAAACTTGCTCGACGAATCATACATTGTGGAAATGCTAAAGGAATGGTATGCTCATTTTTCTAGATCTGTCTAATCGTGTGCGTTTGTGACAAGTTCTTGTACACTGTGCTAACCCGCTAACCGATTGATTTGCAGAAAATAGATCGTGAAGATGCGGTAATTGAGGAAAAGCATGAGATACGACGGGAAGATGCACAAACAAGGGTGGATGCCATGTTTCAACAGATATCTTCGAAGTTTCCCCACCAATGGCCAGCATTCCTACTGTGCATTCTCCGGAAAAGAAGAACTGCAACATTTATGGTTTGCTATACTAAGTCTGACCTTACAAACTGCAGCTAGTAGGGCTGCAAATAGGTGCTCCTTAGGGTTCCCTCCAACCCTCTTTAGTTCAACCAAATGAATTTTTAAAATGAGCTCTTATTTTGAAAAACTCGTTGATTTGGTTGAACTAAAGAGGGTCGGAGACGACCCTAAGGATCACCAATTTGCACCCCTAGCAGTTATGATTATTGTGACAGCATCTATCTTTAATCAAATATTTCTTATTCATACACATGTCAGGGCCATGGAAGCGGAAATGCCTTGCGGAACACGGTATTGTCACACAATGCTTGGCTCCTCCTAAGAAGATGAATGATCAGTACCTCACTAATGTGCTGCTGAAGATAAATGCAAAGGTAATGGGCACTGCCTTCGTTGCTGGAGTACATGTTTCCTTTCTTGATACGTGTTTGTCTTGACTTATGACGTCCTTTTCTTTTTCAAATCAGCTTGGCGGGTTGAACTCATTGCTGCAAACGGAAATAACTAGTGCCATTCCTCTGGTATCAAGGGCCCCAACCATCATCTTTGGCATGGCTGTTTCCCATTCACCAGGGTCAAATGTGCCACCAGTCGCCGCGGTAATAATTTGACTGTATTTATTTCTTGCATTATTTCTTATCAAAAACTCATGTTTTGTTCAGTCATTTATCATCGTGGATCCTTGTACTTCACTGTCATATAGGTTGTTAGTTCTTTGGAGTGGCCTCGCGTATCTCAATACAGAGCTTCCGTGTGCACTCAGATATCAGATCAAGAGACATTCAGTTCCTTGTTCAAGCCGGAAGGAAACGCTGATCGTGGAATCATTAGGTAAGATGTTCCTTTGGGTTCTCCAGTAGTGCTTGATTGTTTGAACGAATCTTTGTTCTTTTTATCTATGGGGAGAAACTTTTTCAGGGAGTTAATAGAAGAATTCAGGAGCCAAGTCAAGCACCTACCAGAACGTATTGGGCGCGTTCGGCTGGCTGAAAATCAGCCAGCTGCTGCTGATGCTGCTGCTACACCTCCTCACATCTGCTACAGTGCCAGATTCCTCCGCTACAGTGTTCTCTCTCACTATTCAAACTGCAACTGCAACTGCATCCTCCAACCGAACACCCCGATTATCATTTTCAGGTCAGAAATCTGAGAGTAGCTCCTAGAAATGTCAGTGATGTGTCATTCTGTTTTCACGTTATCGCCTTTGCTTCCTAGAGCTGGAGTCAATGAGGGCCAGTTTACTCAGGTGCTGACTGAACATAGAGCTGGCACACATTATTGAGGTATACATGCCTCTAGTAGTTCCTGGTCACCATCTTCTGCATGTGCTCGTAGATGACCGATCGAGTGGTTGTAATTGATGCAGGCATGCAAGTCGATTAAGGACAGCTGGTTCCCCAAGTTCACAGTGATTGTTGCACAGAAGAATCATCACACAAGGTTTTTTCTGCCCAAAGGGAGCAGAGATGACAATAATGTGGCTAAGGTCCCTGCTGGTAAGCAAGATCCTTAACGTGAACTGTATTAGTAGTAGTACCCTTTAAGCATTTTTCTTAGTTTATTCTCGTTCTGAAATTTGTGTGGTGGTGCAGGAACTGTTGTGGACAGGGGCGTCTGCCATCCCGGGAACTACGATTTCTACATGTGTGCTCACGCTGGCATCACCGTAAGTGGAACTCTACCTCCGGTGCATTGCTCGGCATTTGAAAAACAAATGACATAATTATTGACAGCACATCTGGAGTATATAACAGGAGATGCGCT
This sequence comes from Eragrostis nindensis, assembly GCA_012490785.1. Taxonomy (NCBI): domain Eukaryota; kingdom Viridiplantae; phylum Streptophyta; class Magnoliopsida; order Poales; family Poaceae; genus Eragrostis; species Eragrostis nindensis. The sequence continues at coordinate 248,160 of JAAXCT010000376.1, read as the reverse complement.
CACTGTTCTTCTTTTCTTAGGAGGGTCTTTGCTGATCTAATTGGGATGATTTGCTTGTTTCTGTCAGGGAAAAACAAGGCCTACACATTACCAGGTACTGCATGATGAGATCGGCTTCGCTCCTGATGATCTGCAGGAGCTCGTGCACTCCCTCTCATACGTGTATGTGCACTGAACTGAACCAAAACTACATCAATAACAAAAATATAAGATCAAGGTCTTGCCTACTATCGCATTCCTATGATCTGACCCTGCAAATGTTGTGAAATTTTCAGGCATCAGAGGAGCACCTCGGCCATATCAGTCGGTAAGCAGCAAAAAGTTCTCAAGAGACTTCCAGCTCATCCATTGCTCCACTGGTGAAGTGATGACTGATCAGCACGCTGTGTTTGTTTCTGCTGCAGTTGCTCCGGTGTATTACGCCCAATTGGCGGCGGCGCAGGCTCGGCAGTTCATCAGGCACGACCACACGTCCGACACGGAGTCGTCTGCAAGTGGCGGCGCATCGCCGGACCCAGAGCTTCCTCGGCTGCATGAGAAAGTCAGGTCTTCCATGTTCTTCTGCTGATCGAGCTGACCTTCACGGCGGCGGCCGATGATTCCCTGCCTGAAATGCGACAGTCCCAGTGAATGATAACGTTAGTTAGTCAATAATATTCCTCTGTTGAGCGGCCCTAGCTGCTTCAGCATTGTGATGTGCTTTACTTTTGGTGAACTCGAGGTACCAGTGAATAAGAACGTCAGTTCGTCTATGTTCTTATTTGTTTTCTCCAACTGCTTATTTGTTTCGTGCTGTTTGCCTATCCCTTACCTGTTTCCCTGACAAACATATGGTGAGTGTGTGGGGTTGTGCATTTTGTAGAAAGCTTTGAGCCTCTGTCCGTCGCAAAGTTTTTTGTTGTTTGGCTGTTGCGACACAACTGGGCAGTGTGTTTTCGGCATAAGGACTCTTCTTCTGCTAGGAGCTATCAGCAGGCTAGCAGCCTAGCACACAATTCTTATAGGCTCGGAGTTGTGGTAGCCTGGGCTGCAAACGCTTCACCCTGGCCGCTGGCGATAACTGAACTCGGTTCTGCCTTGTGAAGCAGGATTGCTGTCCTGTGCAGGCAGCGTTCTTCTTTGAGGAACCAGGTGCCAATGTTGAACTAGGAAGCTTGCCCTTGTCATTGTGAACCGCCGCGGCCTTACCAGTTACTAACCTCCATTTCATAATACTTGGCAATTTTGACTTTCACTGTTCATGCTTTGACTAGAAATATTTGTTAAACTTTTTGATTAACTAAATCAATAACGGTATCAATAGAGGGGTTGCCAAAAGTACTTTAAACATGTCAAATGTTTGTGAATGTTTAGGCAAATATTTACAGAAAAGACAAACGGTCAAACTATAAACAGTAAAGTCAAAGTTGTCAAGTATTTTGAAATAGAGGTTAGTACCTCCTACCAACATGTATTTTCGTTTGAAAGCTGAGCATGAACCTGATTCACCCAAAAAAAAAACAATCTACTAGGAGTATGTAATGTTTCGCCCTGAACATATCCTATTGAAACGAGAGATGTTTGCGCGCATCAACAGTGCACAAACAGAGTTGAGGCGTGCGTGCTCTTGCTTTGCATCTTCAGTGTAACCAGCTTGTAGTGTAGGAACAGTGCTTGTGACATATGGAAAATCTTGGAGTTATAAACTCGATGAACAAATGAAGGCCTGATGTTTTTGCTCAGCACAGTTGCAATAGCTAGAGTAGGTAGGTGCTTTAGCACATCCTGCTTTCCACGTGAACTGTAGCTAGATTTGCCTGCATCATGTTCACACCGCAGTGTCCACGCACTGCATTATTTGCTTTGCTAGGCCAGCCATAGCCCTGCACTGTGTGTGTGGCTTCTTGTTCAGAAATGGCACCTGAGATGAGCCATGGGTGAGAGGTTTTCCCTCAGTTAATGCAAAGAGTAAAGAGAATCAAATGCCATCAGTAAATTGACTTCTTCTCTCTCTAACTAGGACCTGATGATTCGTCTATCGATCAGTGGTGGTTTCAGCATCCACACGTCTCCATCGCGTCGTTTCTGCGTGCAGCCGTATGTGCCACAAGCATGGCCTGACCATCGGCCTTGAGCCCTGCCACGATCGACAACAATCTGGAGCAGAACGAGATGGCAGCAATCTGGATTTCTGAATGAGGAAGACAGAGCAAGAACTGAATGTGAAGTTCGCTTTTGGCCAAGAGCGACAACTGTGAATGTGTAATACTCTTGGTACGAATGCTATATTTTATCTTCCAAGATAAGGACCTGATCAAGCAAAAGCAATGGAGTGCGCAGCTGAGCTGACTGCAGCACGGAATTAGCCCTCTAGCTGAGTCAAGCACACCTAACGTCCAACCAAACCAATCTAAACAACCAGGAGTCTCCCACAATCGACAATCTTGAGACTAATTTTGCAGTAGTAGTAACTACTAGTAATTACGATACAATGACCATCGATCTCTGGAACATGGTCTGGACGTACGGACGTTGCTGCCGGAACGTCGTCGGTCATCATCACTTGGCGCGGGCGTTGCCCTTGCCTCGATCTGCCGGCGCCGCCACGCCGGGCTGCTCCTGCACCGCCAGCGGCACCACCTTGCGCGCTCCGGCCACCAGCAGCACCTTGCGGCGCGCTCCGGCCACGCTGGTCTCGCGGTCGATGAAAACCGTGAGAGATTGGATGCTTTCTGTGAGGGAATCGACTTCGCTGTCGGCGTCTTCTTTGGTGCGGCTGGTGTCCGCCCTGACGCGGTCCACCTGCTCCCGCAGCTCGGCCACCAGGACCTTATTGCTGGCCGCCTCCTGCTTCAACGCGCGGTCCACCGCCGCCATGCGCGCATCCGCCGCCTCCAGCTTCTTCACCACCGCCTCCGGCAGCTACGTACACAAAACAAAAGCAATTAGTAATTCCTTGGCCGGTGAGTGAACAACTAATCGATCGTTCGCTGCACACTCGTAACTCGTGAGTCGTACCGCGTCGGTCGGCACGTGGACTTCGAGGCTCTCCACGACGGCGCTGCAGACGCGGAGCCCCAGCTTGGCGAGCTCCGGCTGCACGCGGCCCAACACCTCCCTCGCGAAGCTGCCGGATCCCATGGTGAACATCTGCGACGCCGTCATGCGGCCGGCGAGCGCGCGGACGTGGCGCCGGACGAGCTTCTCGACGTGGCTGCGGCGTGGGGCGGCAGCGGGCTTGGCGTGGACGAGGAGCGGTTGGAGGAGGAGGAGCGGGTGGTCCTCCTCGTCCGGCTTGTCGTCGCCGGCGTTGGTGCCGACGGTGTAGACGGCGCGGAGGACGACGGCGTACTTCTCGGAGGTCCGGGCTTCCGTCTCCAACTCGTAGCGCCCCGGAGCGGCGACGTCGTCGGCGTCAAGCATCTGGCCGCCGCGCTGGCCGAGGAGCCACGCACGCGCCTTCTTCGCGAGCTCCATTGCCCGCACCGCAACAGCTCCTGGCTAGCTTTGCCGGCCGGATGGATGGATCTAGAGGGAGATGAGCCCGTCCGGCCGCCGACGCTCGCGACGTTCGTACGTATATATGGAGGAATTGAAGAGAGATCTCAAATGCATGCAATTTGTGGTTTGCAATTGCAAGGAAGCTGGGTCGATGGATCATTGACGCGGTGCGCGCAGTGATGCTTGACAGAGACTGGTGCTCAAGTTTGTACGCTCTGCTGCCTCTGAGATCCATGCAGCGGATGGCGAGAGAGAACACGAGAATGGAAACCAATCCACGGTGCTACATACATGTGCCTTCATTTCACGTGGTAGATGATGCCATTGTCTCTTTCCCCCAACTCCTTCACTTTACCTGCAGCCATCTTTCTTGTCTGAAATACTCATTTACGTACCTTTTTCTTCAACAATGGTTGTTTTCCTGCTCTGAACGAATATATAAAATAAATAGCGGGCTAAGGAGTTTAGCGGCATATCTCTAAAACAGCTAATAGCGGAGCTAAATCAGGCTATAGCAGGAGATAGCGGTTAAATTGTACATGAACACAAATAGCGGTACACTGTCTCAAATAGCTATAGTGGGAGATTAAAAACCTTGATATATACTAACAAACAAGGTCAGCACGTCAATTCTTTGTGCGAGAACTTAATACAAGAAGATACATGTGTGGCAATAACTCAGCAAAAAGAAAAATGATACATCTGACAGGTAAAATATTGGAGCTTTTCTGGACAAAATATTTTTTGGAAGTATCTGATAAATGACCTCCATGCATGCATGGCTCATCAACTAAACAAATCGTCAAGAAGAAACATGCGCGGAATTGAACATACTCTCCAAGAAAAACGTGACGAAGAAATGAAGGCCTGATGATTTTTCGCTCAACACGCTTGCAGTAGGGGATGCATGGTGCTTTCCAGTACAAGGGAACCATGTTCACACCGTCATGTTCCATGCACTGCTTTGCTTACTAGCTAGTGAGGGGCTGGCTTCTTGTTCAGAAATGGAACCTGAGTCATGTGTACTCCCAGGTGCAAGGTTTCACTCCAACGATGTTTTGGGAATCAAATGCTACCTTGCCGAGGGATTCCTCTCGAGCACTGCTGATTTATTTGCTTGGTAGTGAGGGGCCAACCTTAATTTAATTATAGCACTGCACTGTCTGTGTGGCTTCTTGTTCAGAAACGGCACTGTCGTAACCCATATTTTCAGATATTCCCGAAGACTTAGTTTGGTATTTTCCGAAGACTTGTATCGCACGAAAGGAAACTTGTAGATAGACTCCGAATCTGTTACTACAGATCGGAAGTCTTGTAGAACAAGGCAAGGACTCCTAGAGACGGTAACAGGACTATAAATATACATGTAACCCTCCGATGAGAGGGGGGAAGATGACAACAGATCATAGATCATACACACCACCATATTCAACACGACATACACTGGACGTAGGGTTATTATCCTCCGGGAGGCCCGAACCAGTATAAAAACTCTCTGCGTGCCCTAGATTGATTCCTCGATTGATCGTTGTTCCCCGAACCAAATATTTGCCGTTCTCTCGATTATTCGAGCGACGACAGAGGCGCGCCAGGTAGGGGGGCAGCGCTGAGGATCCGTCTAGAGTATCAGAAATTTCAAGCAAATCTTCGGCGGCGCATGTTGTTCGTTCTCTCGACGAATTGATGCTGTCAAGGAGCCGCGACTCGTTGTTCACGCCGACATGAGTTCGTGAGGCACGAGTCGTGTTGCAGTCTCCACCACAAGACCAAGTCGGCGAGTTTGATGGAGTCGACTCGGAGTTCTTGTTTAATACAGTTATCATGGGGCTGCGGCGGCAGGTTTTCTGCATCAAGTCCCGATGTGCAGAAGAGTTTTGATCTCTGCTGCGCAGCACACAAATTTACAGGGAAGATTCCTTCTCGATTACTTTTTATCTTCTCGATTAATTCATGTAAGGTAATTAACAAACTAATGATCTGATCTACTCATCCCGCGATACCTATTTTTGCATGGGTGAGTTAATCCGAGCCACGCCTGCTCATCCCAGTTTGAAGAGCTTCCACGCATGCATGCATGTGCATCAACAGAGAAGATCCCTTGTTCCCCTAATTTCCGATTATTTTATTGCCTTGTGGTAACTAAGTTGATTAATTGCCCTTCTAATTACCACCACGTGATGATTCTTTTCGCATGGGTGAGTTTCATCGAGACAGAGACACGCCTGGAGATCAAGTTGCCCTTGGCGGCTCAGGCTTTTCGATCCCGATGAGGCTCTCCGATCTCCCGAAGACTTGGCTCTTCCGAAAGCTCGAATCTCATGCATGGGTTGGCTTCTAAAAGATGCCAGCTACGTCAAGCATGCTATCTCCCGAAGAAGACACAGGCGACGAACTCATCGAGCGAGAAGAACAGCCTGATCAGGACTTCGCCATCGGGACATCGCCATGACTTCGAAAGCGAGCTCATCGGAAGCCCGACATGATCGGGTATACAAGGGAAAATGTGCTCAAATCCATCTCGATGACTTCTCCATCCATAATACAGGGAAGATTTTCCTTATGATTTACTAATTTCTTAGCACGCCAACTCATTATTATTATTTAGCATGACTTCTGATTTATTTATTAAACAATGACGATGTGCGTTATTTGAACATATCCGTCACTTGTTTCACTTAACACCATGCTAATCAAAGATTTTATCTTTGTTACCTGTTTACACATGTACTTGATGTCTTCGAGATTATTGGCGTGAAATTCGCCGCTCATCGGAAGATCTCATCGGCAGTTTCACGCAGTCCTGACAGAGCGATGGAGAGATGTCGACCCAGCTGACGTCGTCGGAGTGTCCTGGACGGACACCATGTCGTCGGTACCGGATCGTCAATTCCAGAAACTACGCTCGGGGGCTACTCAATAATCCCGAAGACCTCAAGTCGACTTTCGAGGCATTCAGAACAACTCTTCGAGCATCTTGGCTCCAGATAAGCCAAATAAATCGCTCTCTTTTATTATTATGTCTGTTCTTTTCTCTACATGCATATCACAGCAATCATAAGTAGAGAGTATCGAGCAGCCTTATATTCATATTTTCCTGCATGTGCTATTTCAAGTAATTAATAAATATGCACTCATGTTAGCTGCATGATCAAGCACATCGTATAGCAGAAAGCTTTTCTTTTATACAGAACATATATTCTTGCTCGTTATCAGTAAACAGGGATTTCTTTAAGACATATTCTCTAGCTGATTATTTAAGCAAGATATTTGTCTCCGGACATTTTATTGATATTCTGGATATTCATCCATCCGAAATCTATTGAACATTTGGACATTCATCCGGAGTCATCAGGATTTTCAACCAGAATTTATTGATCATTGGGATTTTCAACCGGAATTTATTGATCATTGGGATTTTCAACCGGAATTTTGTTGATTATTGGGATATTCATCCGGAATCTTATTGATAATTGAGATATTCATCTTTGGAATTCAAATTCATATTTGGTCATCTCACTGGCTATCGGATATTCATCATTGGTCATTATATTGGCTCTACATATTTATTGATCAGACTACTCAGATCATTGACATTGATTATTGTTCTACGGATTATTGACTTTTCAGTCATATCAACTTCCATTCAACATGGAAAAGGCTGACTCAGGTCGGTCTACTAGTTTGGCTGATGTCTTAGCCACATGAGGGTTATAAGGCATCGGTACGAACAGCCTCTTCAGGCAAGATTGGTCATAAGGCTTAGCCACACTGTGGTTCATAAGTTAATTGACCCCATGACGTTCTAGCGAGGGACCCTTAGCCCATGAGGTTAATAAGTGGCTCTCCCTAGGCCGGTTGCACGATCAACCACCCAACAGACTGCAAGTCTTATGCCATATGGTGCTACATGATAGCTTGGCCAATGGTTCATAAGTTTCGTAAGTCTCCCCGAGTGTCTGAAGTAAGAGCCTTAGCCATCGAGTTATAAGTGCCAACTTCAGACCACGTTGCAAGATCAACACCCCCACTATTTAGCTTGAAACATAACTTGCCAAGTGCAAAGTAAAATGTTATACAGCTAATCAAAGGAAAAGAGTCATCGACAACCCCCAATCTTGTGGCTAATCTCAAACGTAGCTTGCTATAAGTAAAGTTAAGCGTCAATGAGTTAGTTCTACATGTAATTACAGTTGACAGCTAATTAGCTTGAAACATAACTTGCCCAGTGCAAAGTAAAATGTTATACAGCTAATTGGATTTCCTATCAAGGAATATACTCAGGATGCATCTCTGGTATTTATTTATTTACTAGAATGTGCATTTTGCAAATTTATTACTTTCCTGCATCAGTTATCACTGCATACAGAAAAGCAGGGGGCTATACATACATGCCCATTCTATGGAGTTCATATATTGAAGGCGGAAATTTTAAACCTCAGCTGCTCTATTTCTTATTGAAGCGGCTACTGAAGAGAAGCTGCTATCTATGTGCGACACATACACTTTACAAACCCACTGGAGTTGTTTATATTCTGGAAGCCATTTCAAAGCTGCATCCATAAAGTCCCTGCTACATTTACTCTGAAGATTATTCAATTGAAGCTTGAGCAAGCCTTGGCAATTTTCTCATCAGATACAACTAGTACAGGGCTGCAGCAGAGGATTCTCCGCATATTTTATTCAAGACAAGAAGATTGAGCACTGGTATTCATTGATGCCATTATTATATTGGGTTTTTCATCATCAATAACCCGTGCTGTCAGTTCAAACAAGCTATGTTGTGAAGTCTCCAATCCTGCAAATCAGCGTGTATCATCTTGCACTAGCAATCAAGTTCGGCTGAAGCACATGATTGCATCAGCATGTGAAGACTTGATCAATTTTATCATCGTGCAACCTACTGTGAGGACGGATGTACATAATCTACATGTATTTTCATCCTTCTGAAATCATCAGTATAGCTGTACGCGCTCACGTCGAAGACGCCGGCTCGCAGCCGTACGCGCTCACGTTGAAGACGCCGACTCACAGCTGTACGCGTTCATTGGAAGCTACTGCTGAAGACCAAGTTATATTCTTTGAGAGAATTCATTACTGTCGAAGTACAAGTTCAGGCTGGTGGTTTTCAGAAGCAAGTTGTCAAGATCTATCAATTTTATCAAGCATTTAACAAGCTCATGCGCCAGTATATTGAGGCCTTCGGACCAAAATATTTGGGTTTCTGTCAAATATCATCAGCATCACATGATCTCAAGGATCACGATGACACGAAGTAATATAGGCTTCAACATACGTCAGCTAATCATCGACGTTAGTTGAAGCGAAGTGGCTCCAAGCTGCCACACATATATTTTTATTGTTCAACATATATAAAGGTGACGTGCCCTTGCTATTATCACCCGAAGACTATTTTCAGCCATCAAATGAGGAGGAGTCGCTGCAACCCGAAGATTTTCAAACTGCAATAGACCACGTTCTCCCAAAGATTTTGCTATCAGCATGAGTTCACATTGTTCAAGATTTCGGCAAGCTATAGTTCCACCTTATATCAGTAAAGCCTGGGGCTTCCGAAGATTTCAAGCATGATCTGCCAACAACCTACAGAAGTGAAGTGGCTCCTAGCTGCTACACGCTTGTTCATCTCAGAAGACCTTATTTCCCTATGCTGTTGAAGACGCGAGAGTTCGGGTACATACTCTCTCTCCGAAGACTCTCTCTCCGAAGACTCTCTCTGAAGACTCTCTCTCTGAAGACTCTCTCTACGAAGACTCTCTCTACGAAGGCTATCTCCCGAAGGCCCTTACTCCGAAGACTTTCTCATGAAGATGGTTTCCCGAAGACACATATTAATGTCAGTTATTGAAGGATTAATTCATGAGTGATACACAAACATGAAGAATCTCCTGGAGAATATCTGAAGTATGTGTGCTCAGAAGAACATATCCCTTGTCAGAGGTTCGCATGAAGATGAAGATCACTTCGTACAAAAGACGAATCAGCCAAGTGACATGTTCGGGGGCTTATGTCGTAACCCATATTTTCAGATATTCCCGAAGACTTAGTTTGGTATTTTCCGAAGACTTGTATCGCACGAAAGGGAACTTGTAGATAGACTCCGAATCTGTTACTACAGATCGGAAGTCTTGTAGAACAAGGCAAGGACTCCTAGAGGCGGTAACAAGGACTATAAATATACATGTAACCCTCCGATGAGAGGAGAGGGGAAGAGACAACAGATCATAGATCATACACACCACCATATTCAACACGACATACACTGGACGTAGGGTTATTATCCTCCGGGAGGCCCGAACCAGTATAAAAACTCTCCGCGTGCCTTAGATTGATTCCTCGATTGATCGTTGTTTCCCGAACCAAATATTTGCCGTTCTCTCGATTATTCGAGCGACGACAGGCACCAAAGATGAGTCATGACCGAGGGCAAGGTTTCGCTCACGCTCAGACGGTGCAAAGAACGATGTACTGGAATCAAATGCTACCAGCTAGAGGACATGACTTGTCGTCGATCGAGCTGTGTGGTGGTTCATGATCCTTCGCCGTGTACATAATTCTAAGGCGTGTCTCAAATCAAGTCGGCATCGTGCGCCTCAAATCAAGCAGCTGCCGTCACTGTCGATCGACGAACGCGCCAAAAACCCGTGCCGGCCGGCTGCTTCTCTACGCGTGCCGTCGTGTACGTGCAGCTAACACGGGCGGGATCGGAGACACATCGATCGGTCGCCGCTTGCCCATCGATCTCGATCGGCTGCATGTGCCTAAGAAGAGAACGTGGCCAGGCCGAGCTCGTTCGCGGGCTGTGGCCGGGCCATCGACCATGAGCCCCGCCGCGAGCGAGCGAGACAAGATCATGCATCGTAAAAGCTAGGCGTGCGACCTCCCATCTGGAGCGGAACGAGATGGCGCCGGCCGCCATTGCTGCAGCCTGGAGGTAGGTGCACGTACGGTGATCGGAACGGCACGGCGGCTTCAGTCATCAGCAACGGCGGCGACGACAGAGCGGCCGCCTGCAGGAAGACAATCGCGCCGTGTTACACAGGCACCAGCTTGGTTTCGACGTGCGGGAGAGCGCGCCGGCGAGGAGCCACGAGCGCACACTGCACGTCTCGGGATTTCGTTTCCCGACGCGTGTCGAGGTGATCTTGTCCGTCAGATCTACAGCGTAAGGCTGCGATTGCTCCGACCGCTTCGATTGCGGAGGCCGGCCCAGAGCCACCAGAACAACACTCTCCCCGAGCTTTTTGCCTGCGGCCAATGGAGCTGATTGCCATGGCACGCCGCATGCAGAGCAGCAGCCGGCCCGACAAGAGGTTTCGGAAAATAGCAAGTGGTCATCATGTGGCTCTAGGCAGCAGAAAACAGCATCGATAACGCTTCCATCTTCCCTACAAATCGAACCAACAGGAATCGCAAATTCGCAATAGCAGCAGGAGGTTTCTACTCAAAGTATCTAGTTTTTTCTGCCAAAAAAAGATGTATTTTTTTTTCGAGGACTAAAAAAAATGATGTACTCAACTGCATCGATAACGCTTCCAGCTGCTGCAAATCGATCTCTTCCTCCTCAGTCCATGTATATGCAGCTCACCCAGCAACCATGTATGACTATGGGCACTTTTGAATACAAATAACTTTTAAACAGGTAAAAATGACATATGAATACACTCATCATCTTCTGTTGAACTTTTCGTGACTGCGCTTCTTGTTGCAGGCTGCAGAACCGAACTATCGGTATAAGCACTGAAACTGAAGCGTCACTTTCTTCAGACGACCAATCATTCCACGTTTACTAGTAGTTTTAAGAACACAAGCGGTTCTAATCAAATGCTATTTTCTTTTCTTTTTCGCAGATATATATATATATGTACAACTAGTAGGAGATATGCACTCGCAAAAAAAAAAAAAAAAAAAAAAGAAAAAAAAACTAGTAGGAGATATGGGATGGAGACGTCTCATGCATGCTCAGTTTGACAGCGAGTCATTGGCGCCCCAGAAAGGCAAGGTCAGCAAGCCATTTTCAGTTTGGCAGAATGAAGGTCCAAAAGAATTATTGCAGGCCAGCTGTAATAGCACTGTTATAGCTTGATCATACCAGTAACCAGATAGAAACGAAAGAACCACACGGTCCTGGCTAGTAAGCAAAGGAGTGCCTGAAACATGAGACTGTACTAAAGCATCTAGCTACCTTGCTGCAAGCGTTGAGGCGACATTCAGAACAGGAATACCTCACATTATCAAAAAAAAAAAAAAGGAATATGAATTAAGCAAAGGTAAAAGAGTTGTTTCGACAAGATGGTAAAGTGAAAGCATAGTTTGGGAGGAGAGACTGATGGCATCGACCGCTTCTTCAAAGCAGAGTTTGAGCACTCGTCTCTGTCAAGTGTGCACTGGACTGCATCAATGTTCCATCAACCCAGCTGCCAAAGCTGATTGCAAATTGTAAACTGCATTTCTCTGCTGCTTTTTCTCTCTATATATATGCGAGCAGCCGAGCGTTGCCGGACTGCCTCTCTGATCCATCTCCCGCACTAGTAGTAGTAGTACCTACTCTTGGCAGGTACAGAGAAGAGATCCGACCGGCCCGGCCCTGCTAGGAGAGGCGAAGAGCTGCTCGAGGATCGAGGCGATGGCCACCTTCCGCGTCGCCGGGGCGTCGGAGTACCTGGCCATCACCGGCTGGGGCATCGACGACGTCAAGCTCGCCAACAAGGCGTGGGTCTGGCTCGGCCAGCGCTGCAAGACGCTGGACGTGGCGACGGCGAGCTACCAGCTGGTGGCGCAAGGAGTCACCTCCGAGAGCTTCCCCGTCGTCGTCCGCGCCGTCTACACCGTCGGCCCCCGGATCGTCGACGCCGGCGTCGAGAAGGGGGACAAGGACCCGCTCCTCCTCTACGCCAAGCTCGTCGCCCCGCCGATCCGCCGCCGCCGCCGCCGCCGGAGCAAGGAGGAGGGGGACCGCTCGAGCCGAGTCGAGGAGCTCGTCCAGGGCGCCCTCGAGCGCCACGTCGGCGCGCTCGCCGCCGGCATGACCGTGGAGCAGATCTTCGTCAAGGGCCGCACCAGCTTCACGAAGGGTTCCACGTCTACAGCGCCAACGTCAAGAAACTCAGCGACGTGCCGGCCAGCAAGTACTTCTCCGACGTGCACAAGACGTCGACGCAGCTCGGATCGGCGACGGGCTTCCCGGTGCAGATGGCTGTTGAGGGCAAGGTCGACGCCAAGAAGAAGGCCGACGAGCAGCTCAGCAAGGCTGCCATGGCCAACGACACGCAGCCACGCTACGTAAGTACTCTACATGCAGTGATCCTTAATTTATCACCAATTGCTTATCGGCGTGATATATCGATTAATTATTAGCCACCGAAGAATTGCTTGGTCGTGTACGTAGGCGCAGGAACGGAACGCGGTCTGGCACGTTTACACTGCTTCTACGAGCAGGAGTGGGCCAAGATCATGAGCGCGGCGACGACGGAACGGAACGCGTCCTGGTACGCGTACCGCTTCTTCCAGCAGCAGTGGGCCAAGTTTGCGAGCGCGGCGACGCAGGAACGGAGCGCGATTTGCGCGTTGCACGCTCACCGCTTCTTCGAGCAGGAGCGGGCCAAGTTCATTGGCGTGGCCATGGAGGAAGCAGGCAAAGCCTTCGTGGCCGTCTGTGCCGGCGACGAAGACACCTGCAGCGCGGCGAGGCTGGGCTCCGCCGCTTCTTCACGCAGGAGATTCCCAAGATTGCGAGCGCGGCGATCGACAACGCGCGCAAAGCCTTCGCGGTCTTCGTCGCCGGCGACGCCCAGTGGGCCGGGGTGCAAGAGCAGCAGACCGGCGTGGCGGTGCCGGCAGAGAGCAACGCCGCCGCCAACTGACAATGACCGATCGACGACGTCCGGCAGCAAGTCCGTCCAGTCCAGTGTTCCTTTCAGATGGTCCTGGTATCGTAATTACTACTAGCAATTTTTACTACTACTGCTGCTGCTGCAAAATTAATACTGCTATATATCAAGATTATCGACCGTGTGGTATGAATCCAGGTTATATGGTTGTGCTCAATGGCATGGACACGGTATTGATTGATTAAAACAACTCTGTGTTGTTCGAGTCGACATCTGTGTAAAGATGTGTCATCCTCATCCACGACCGATTTTCATCTGCTGACGTGAAATAAGAACTTGCGTGCGTGTTTTAATTCGTACGAGGACAGAGCGTGAGCTTAGCAGATGGGCAAGCTCTGTGTTGTTCCTACTTCCTACGTACTGTACACGAGCTAATTAAGCTACCGTAGATGTAACAAAAGCCAGAGCACTCACTTCTCGTCTCAGCGAACCAGTTCGACACGTCGGCTGGGACTAATGACTGGTAGTACTAGTACCACTTGTTGACTAGTACGACGGACGACCACTAATTGAACCCGTCCGTTCAGGACGGCAGCACGAATTGTTGCGAGAGGCCACCTGCTCACCTCTATGGCGAGGCGTGCGGCAGCCGCGAGCGCGCGAACGCACTGCAGGGAGCGCCATGCTCGTTTCCCCACCCGGGCCGAGGTCCGTCGGATCTAGAGACTGCACGACCGCTGCCTGGGCTGGGCTTATCTCCCGGTTCATGAAGCCATATGCGGCCCATGGTCGGCGACGAACCGGGAGGAGTACAAGGCAGGTGCGTCGTCCTAGGCTTGAGTGGTGCACTGCTGATCAGCACGCACTCCAAGCTTGGCCAAGTTTTTGAGGGGCCGTCCTTTGATTTGCTGTTGAACACCCATGCGTTCCGTTCTTTCCGTTAACTTCAAGATTTGCAATGGCGCACGCATGTTCCCTGTATTCCTCTCGCAAGACAAGAGGCAACAATGCGTCGACCTTGCTCACATTATGGTGATATTCAGAACAGGAATTAATGCCTTGGTGATGTGGTGAGCGTCCAGGCCAGGCAGGTGCCATGGTAAGGCAAATGTAAAAGATGGTAAAGTGAAAACAGAGCTGGGGGAAGAGATGGCGATGGCACCCACCGCAACGCAACGAGGCTGGAATGAACGCACATGCGACACAGTTTCCATTCTTGTGTCTCTCTGTCCGCAGACGCGGCACGAACCTTTGAGGCGGCAGAACCCCCGGTATGAGCACTCGTCTCTGTCAAAGCCATCAATCAATTGGAAGCAAAAGGCTGCCTGCAAATCGTAAATTGCATTTCCCAGCTGTCTTTTCTCTCTACTATATGTGAGCAGCCGAGCATTGCCGGACTGCCTCTGATCCTTCTCCCATGCCAGTAGCCCTGACGTCACATAGCAGCGACTTTTGCTCTAGCTAGCCGCAGAAGAGATCCGGCCGGCCCTGCTAGGAGAGAGGAGGCGATCGATGGGCAGCTTCCGCGTCGCCGGCGCGTCGGAGTACCTGGCCATCACGGGCTGGGGAGTCGACGACGTCAAGCTCGCCAAGAAGGCGTGGGTGTGGCTCGGCCAGCGCTGCACGACGCTCGACGCCGCGCCGGCGAGCTACGAGCTGGAGGCGCACGCTCTGACGTCTGAGAAGTTCCCCGTGGTCCTCCGCGCCGTCTGCATCGTCGGCCCCAAGACCGACGCCATTGGCGGCGGCGAGAAGCGGAACCCGGTCCTCCTCGTCCGCGCCAACGCCAAGGTCCTCGCCCCGCCGCGCCGCAGCAACAAGAAGCTGGTCGAGGGCGTCGTGGAGCGCCACGTCCGCGCGCTCGCGGCCGGCATGACCGCGGAGGAGATCTTCGCCAAGGGCGCCGCTGGCTTCGCCAAGGAGGCTCTGGAGAGCGCGCAGCTGGACCTCGGCAAGTACGGGCTCCGCGTCTACAGAGCCACGGCCGAGAGGGTCGCCGTCGACGTCACCGCGCTCAAGGACAGCGTGGCCAAGATGAAAGCCGCCGCCAGCGCGAGGCAGCAGGCGTCCGGGGTGCAGATCAAGATGGCCGTGGTGCAGTGCGAGACGGCCGGGGTGCAGATCAAGATGGCCGGGGCGCAGATCAAGATGGCTGGGTTGCAGTGCGAGACGGCCGGGGTGCAGTGCGAGACGGCCGGGGTGCAGTGCGAGACGGCCGGGGTGCAGATCAAGCTAAGACGCCGGCGTGCGTGGCCAGCGATCGAGCTGCCCACCGAGCGCAAGATGATGCAGTCCCCGTATCTTATCTTAATTAGTAAGTAATGTACTAATGCCATTAGTCTCAAGATTATCGACTGTGTGGGATCAGGGCAGGCTCACGGTAATATATATTCAGTAGAATATCATCCAGCAAGGTTTGGTTGGCTGTTTAAGTAGGTGTGTGCTTGAGCTTGACTGCATGCATGGACATGATGCTAGTGAACTCTGGTTATATAAATAACTGTGTTGATGGAGCATCAAGATTATATATCGACTGTGTGGTATTAATCCAGGTTGTTTAATTAGCAAAGGTTCGATTGGTTGGTTTTATGGGTGTTGCTTGCTCCTTGCCACAACGGTATTGATTGGACTCTGATTAATTAAGCAACTGTGTTGATCGAGTCGATGTGTGCGTAAAGTTGTGTCATCCAAGATCGATTTTGCATCTGCTGACATGAAAGAAGAACTTGCGTGCTTCATTTCGTATGACAGAGCTGCCCTCCTTTAGCAGAGCGAGAGCGTAGCAGATGGACAAGCTCTGTACGTGTTGTTCCTACTGTGTGTAGACGTAAAAAGCGAGGAGCACTCACGTCTCGTCTTAGCGAACCAGTTCGACGTGGGCCCCGGGAAAATGACTGGTAGTAGTACTGCTTGTTGACTACGACCGACGGCCACCAACTAAACTCACTCGTTCTGGACGGCAGCACGAATTTTTGCGAGAAATGGCAGTGAATTTTCGCAAGCGTTGCCATAGGTCATAACACGTACTGGTGCCGATCCGTTGCGCGATTTGCGTGGTGCAGGTGCTCATCTCTCCGTTGCCATAGTTCTCATGTTTATATCATATGCCATTGATCGGCCTGTTTATGAGTTATTTATATTCATGGCGATAGTCACAGACGACGGCCTTTGTGTACGCCGAAAAACATAGTTGAGGGATGAACTGCATACACATGAACTGAGGAGGAAGAGATTGCAGCAGCTGGATGTGTGATCGATGCATTTTTGTGGCAGAAACAACATAAACATAGAATTGGTACTTCTTTGAGAAGAAACCAGCTACTATTCTGATTCCTTTAGGTTCGGTTTGTTGGGAAGTTTTCTATTTATTTTTATTTGAGATCATGTTGGGAATATTTGTTATCTGAATTCTGAAGGAGGACATGCCGGTGGAAGAAGACACTTTTTTCTGCTGCCTAGAGCCGCCCACACGTCCTCGCCGATCCAGTGGAGGCTGGGGTATGTATTATTGAGACTGCATGCGGTCCCGATCGCTATTTGGGCTGGGCTTATCCCGGTTCACGATGCTATATGCGGCCCATGGTTGGCGACGAACCAGGAGGCTCGCTCGCCAACCATATATATGGTTCCCGCTGCTGACCAAGCCGTGGCATCCTTGGTACGTGGCGTTGCACTTGGAACTGGCCTCTGCCCCGGCCAGCTGCAACCAGGATTGTTCTATTAGGAGAACTCGCGTAATTCCTGAATTACTTGACAACTTGCGCAATTCCTGAATTCAACGTGGGTGCCCTTGCTTTGCGGCTCGGTGGCTAGCTAGCTTGTGTAGGAACAGTGCTTTATGCATGTTCGTCTTTTCCTCTGCCACGCGCGCTGCGCTGCGCTCAGTGGTAGTAGACCAGCACTTCCAAGGAGCGAACGCGCCTCGCACGGCAATTTCGCAGCAAGCAGCTCTCCTCTCTCCTTTCTTGTCCAAAGTGGTAGTAGACCAGTAAAGGAGCGAACGCGCCTCGCACGGCAATTTCGCAGCAAGCTGCTCTCCTCTCTCCTTTCTTGTCCTTGCGAATTGGAAACACGATCGAGTTCATATTTCACACCAGCAGATGCGGATCGATGCAGTTGCAGTCTTGCAGTACATATCACTACTAGTACTCGAGAAGACCACTCTCATGCATGCGCGCTCACACAGCGTGCTCCACTCAGATATATATAACGACAAGATCAACACAGTTATTTATATAACCAGAGTTCATCACCATCATGTCCATGCACGCAGACATGCAGTCAAGCTCAAGCACAAACCTAATTAAACTGCCAACCAAACCTTGCTGGATAATACTCTACTGATTACTACCGGGAGCCTGATCCCACACAGTCGATAAAATTTGAGACTAATGGCAGTAGCATATATTACAGCACTAAATAAAATAAGCGGGGGTCCATCAGGTCGCCGCGGGCCTCGCACGCCGGCGGCAGCATCTTGCTCCGCACACCGGCCGTCTGCTGCTGCCTCGCGCTAGACTCGTCCTCCAAGATGGCCGCGGCGGCTTTCATGCGCTCCGCCATGGCTTTTCATCTTGCTCACCTGCTCCATGGTGAGCGCGGCGGCGATCTCCATCATCTTGGCGTGCAGTGCGGCGTCGGATTCCTCCTCCACCTATAGGGTAGGCACAAAATTAAAGCGAATCGGTCAATAAATATCACGCCCCGCGCGCGATAATACATTTGCTCGTGCTTAATCAATCAAACAAAGAAACGTACCTGCGGCGGCGTGTCGTTCGCCTTGCCGAGCTGCTCCTGCTTGACCATGTCGGCGAGGCGATGCAGCAGGTTCTTGCCCTCCTCAGTCTCCCAGTGGGCCTCGACGCCGCCGACGCCATCCACCTTGTCGCAGGAGCCGGCCTTCTTGGTCGCCACCGACAAGTTGACGTCAACCTTGGACGACCAGCTGCTGACAGCGTCGAGCTCCACCTGCACCGACAAGCCCATCGCCACCGGGGCGCCCGCCTCTGCGGCGGCGACGATGCTCACCTTGTTGGCCGGCACGTCGACGGCGAGCCTCTCGACGGTGGCGCCGTAGACGCGGAGCCCGTACTTGCCGAGGTCCAGCTGCGCGCTGTTCAGGGCGTCCATGGCGAAGCCGGCGGCGCCCTTGGCGAAGATCTCCTCCGCGGCCATGCCGGGCGCGAGCGCGTGGACGCGGCCCTCCACGACGCCCTCGACCAGCTTCTTGTTGCTGCGGCGCGGCGCCGGGAGGGCCTTGGCGTTGGCGCGGAGGAGGAGGAGGACCGGGTTCCACTTCTGGCCGCCGACGGCAGTGGCGTCGGCGTTGGGGCCGACGATGCAGACGGCGCGGAGGACGACGGGTGATATGGCTAGGTAAAGAGGAAGAGAACGAGTCGGCAAGAAACCCAACTCGCCCTCCTGGGAGGCTTTGAGATTAAGGATTAACTTGCTTACTTTATTATGTAATCTGGCCGGCATTATATAGCCGCCCCTCCTGAGTACAACCGACTAAACAAGACTTCAACTAATCAACGACTGACTCCAAAAGATCCTAAACTGCTAGAATATAATTTAGCAAGCAACAAACAGAGTCCTAACAGCTAACGCTAGCCACTTTCCTCGACAGTATCTGCAGCTGCCTTCTTCTTTCTTGATCGATACTTCTTCCCATAAAAAGCGTCCACAACACTTCCTCCCTCCTGGCGAAACAGCTCGTCCGCGAGCTGAAAATCTGGATAATCAGCTTTAAAACTTTCCAGTGACTCCCACAACGCATCAGCCATGGAACCACCTTCCCAGTGAACTAACAGAGACCAAGAATCTCTTGTTGGTCTAGCACGCACCACTTTCACAGGTTGAGGAACTGCACGCCCACGCACGATAGCAGGAAGAGGTACCACAGCCTGAGGTGGAACTCCTTCGAACTTTTTCAAAAAAACGACGTGAAACACATCATGAATCCTCGCTTTAGGTGGCAGCTGCAAACGATAAGAGACTTCGCCAATGCGTTCCAGAACCACATAAGGCCCATAGTACCGTGGAGATAGCTTGTTAGGACTTGCCGGTGTGATGCCAACTGCTGTGCGATGATGCAACCGCAACAAAACCCAATCACCAACTTGGAATTCAACATCGCGATGCTGACGATCGTGCTGTGTCTTCATAAGCTCCTGAGCATGATGAAGTCGCTCCGTGATCTCACTGAGGAATACGTCACGATCTTTAAGCTGCCTGTCAAGCGCCACCACCCGTGCAACACCTGGCTCATAAGGAAGAAGCGTAGGAGGATCGCGCCCGTAGACCACCTTGATTGGAGTTGTCTTGAGAGCCGTCTGATACGACGTATTGTAGCAATACTCGGCCCATGGCAGCCAGCGGAGCCAACTCCGGGGACGGTCACCAGCAAGGCAACGCAAATAAACACCAAGCACTCTGTTAGTCACCTCTGATTGGCCGGCCGTCTGTGGATGAAAAGCCGAACTGAGATGGAGCTGTACTCTAGCCAAACGGAACAATTCAGTCCAAAGCTTGCTGGTGAAGACTGGATCACGGTCGCTGACAATGGACACCGGAATCCCGTGCAGCCGCACAATCTGATCAAAGAACGCCTGGGCGACCGTCATGGCTGTATAGGGATGGCCGAGTGCAATGAAGTGCGCATATTTGGACAACCGGTCGACCACTGTGAGAACGACTGATTTGCCACCAACTCGAGGAAAACCCTCAACAAAATCCATGGCGATGTCCTCCCAAATTCCCCGTGGGACGTCGAGGGGCCGAAGCAAGCCAGCTGGATGGAGGTGCTCCGTCTTATTGCGCTGACATACAGCACAGCTCTTGATGCAGTCCCGAACAAGCTTGGTGGCGTGAGGGTTGAAGAAGGACGCCCGGAGTCGCTGCAAAGTCTTCTGGACGCCCTCATGCCCCATGTCATGTGCCAAGGCAAGGATCTGTGGCCAAAAGGTGGATGTCGATGGCACAAAGATCCTGCCTTGGAACAAGACCATGTCGTCGACGATCGTCCAGCCGGCAGGAGCCGAACCGGCCTCAATCTCGGCGCGCTTGGTGATGACTTCAGGGAGGGACACCGCCTCCTACCTGAACTGAGCATAGAGCTCAAAGTCCGGCAGGGACACTGCATTCGTGGCGAGCTCGTCTTCGTCGCGACGAGAGAGTGCGTCGGCGGCTGCGTTCTGTTTGCCCGGGTGAAACTGCACAACAAAATCATAACCAAACAATTTGCTCACCCAATTGTGTTGAGGAATCGTGGAGAGGCGCTGGTCCAGCAGGTACTTGAGGCTATAATGGTCAGTGCGCACGACGAAGGCTGAGTCCACAAGTACGGCCGCCAATGCTTGACTGCCTTGACCACCCGATCAGCTCCCTTTCATAAGCTGGTAGCTTGCGTGGTGAGGCGGAACTGCACGGCTGAAGAACGCAATCGGACCAGCACCTTGGTGAAGAACAGCGCCCATGCCAGTCCCGGACGCGTCGCAATCGATGGTGAACTGCTTGGTGAAGTCAGGCAGCTGCAGAACCGGCGCTGTTGTGAGAGCTGTCTTTAGCGTGATGAACGCGTTCTCTGCATCTGAACTCCAGCGGAAGGCCTCACGTTTCAGCAACTGTGTGAGCGGCGCTGCAATTTGGCCGTAGTTGCTGATGAAGCGGCGGTAATAACCCGTGAGACCGAGGAACCCACGCACTGCACGCACTGATTTGGGTTGTGGCCAAGACTGCACTGCTGCAATCTTCTCAGGATCCATAGCAACACCTTGGCCGGAGATAACATGTCCTAGATATGCCACTGACGAAGCTCCAAACAAACACTTGGACTGTTTGAGTGCCAACTTGTGAGCGCGCAGCAACTGAAACACGGCGCGAACGTGTTGGAGATGAGTTGTCCAAGTGGGGCTGTAGATCAAAATGTCGTCGAAGAACACCAGCACGAAGCGCCTGATGAAGTCTTTCAACACACCGTTCATGAGCGCCTGAAACGTTGCCGGTGCGTTGGTGAGGCCGAAAGGCATTACCAAAAATTCGAAGTGCTCGTGAGCGTCCTAAAGGCCGTCTTCTCCACATCATCAGCAGCCATAAGAACCTGATGATAGCCACTGCGAAGGTCAAGCTTTGTAAAGAACTTGGCGCCTTTGAGCTCATCGAGCAGTTCCTCCACAATAGGGATGGGAAACTTATCCTTCAGTGTCTTGGCGTTGAGAGCTCGGTAGTCCACACAAAAGCGCCAAGAGCCGTCGCGCTTCTTAACCAAGAGGACAGGAGAGGAGAAGGCAGCTGTGCTCTCCCTAATAATCCCCTGTTCCATCATCTCCTTGCACTGTTTTTCAATCTCATCCTTCAGCAGTTGCGGATAGCGATATGGTCGCACGGCAACTGGTGCCGTTCCTGGGAGTAGGTGAATGTGATGGTCTTGGCGGCGACGAGGGGGAAGACCTTGAGGCAGGTCAAACAGGTCCGCGAACTCAGCGATGAGGAGCTGGAGCATGTTGCTGGCCGAGGTTGCATGGAGCTGAGGACGATGACCTGTTGCAGAGCCGTGCCACTTGACACGGCCATTAGGGCCCCAGAACGCCATGGTAAGTTTGTCAAAGTCCCACAATATTGGACCCAATGAGCGGAGCCAGTGAACACCAAGGACTGCATCATGACCGCCCAAAGGTATCACGTAGAAGTCGAGAACAAAAACTTCTTTGTCAATGACAATGGCGACATTGCTGCAGACACCTGCACATGGCACACGGTCGCCGTTGGCGACGCCGACGGACATGCCGGGGCGGGGGCTGGGCGTCAAGCCGAGGCGATCAGCCGCTGCGACGTCGAGGAACAAGTGAGTCGAGCCGGAGTCCACAAGTGCCGGCAGCAAGTGCGCGCCAAAGGAGAATTGTAGCTTCATGGTGTTGGCTGTGCCGAGGCCGGTGAGTGCATACAGCGACACCTCAGGGTCATCGTCGTTCCAGTCTTGCTCAGGCTGTGCATCAGCGTTGAGTTCTAGGACATAAATCCCCTTCATTGGACACACATCGAGATGCGCTTGCGTGAATTTTTCTGGGCAATTAAAGCAGAGCCCGAGACGGCGCCGTTCTGCCATCTGTTCCGGCGTAAGGCGGGTGAAGCGTGAGCCTTTGGGAAAAGGAGCCTTGGCCTCGGACGCCGGCTAGGTCTTGTCAGCAGCAGACGGCGTGGATGAACTGGACACCGGCGCGGGAACCGATGCAGGGCGTGCGAACGGTGGGCGCGAGGAGCCCCGGGTCGACGCGGGTGCTGGAGCATGGATGGTGTCAATCTCCAGACGCTTCTCATAGGCACGTGCGAGCTCCATGGCCTCTTCTAGGCCTGCAGGACGCTGCAGCTCAACGTCAGTCCGCAACGGGTTGCCGAGGCCAGCCATGAAGATGTCACGTTGCTGATCCTCAGTGACGTTCTCACACCGCGCGAGCAGGGTGAGAAACTTCTCTTGATATTCTTCAACGGAGCCCGTGCGACGAAGCTGCATGAGCTCGCCGAACGGATTCGATCGGATCGGCGGACCGAAGCGACGATTGATGGCCTTCTCAAACTGATCCCATGTTGGGACGCCGCGGTTGCGCTCGAGGCTGTAGTACCATTGTTGGGCGGTGCCGTTCAGGTAGAACGTGGCTAACCAGACCTTCTCCTTCTCATCCGACTGCTGGGCACGAAAGTATTGTTTGCACTTGCTCAGCCATGGCAGAGGGTCATCGGACCCATCATAGTATGGAAACTGCAGCTTATGGGTGACAGCCATAGTCTTGCCGATGGAGAAAGACTTGGGAACCTCGTCGTCCTTGGTACCAGAAGATGATGTCTTCTCCAGCTTCTCAGATTGGAGATGATTAACTGCCACGTTGAGGGTGGAGTACTGGCCCTTGATGGTGGTGATGTCGTTCTTGACGGCGGCGAGGTCCGCGGTGATCTTCTTCAGCTCGTCCATGACTGCAGAATCTTCGCCTTTCGTTCCCATGGCTGGCAACAGAACAGATTGCCGAGAGACAAGTCACCAAGAAGATCAGGTGCGATGGGGGAATTGGGTGGGTGGGTGTCGATCACAGGCGCAGGATCAAATAGATCTCTGATACCAGATGATATGGCTAGGTTTTTTAGAGGAAGAGAACGAGTCGGCAAGAAACCCAACTCGCCCTCCTGGGAGGCTCTGAGATTAAGGATTAACTTGCTTACTTTATTATGTAATCTGGCCGGCATTATATAGCCGCCCCTCCTGAGTACAACCGACTAAACAAGACTTCAACTAATCAACGACTGACTCCAAAAGATCCTAAACTGCTAGAATATAATTTAGCAAGCAACAAACAGAGTCCTAACAGCTAACGCTAGCCACTTTCCTCGACAGTATCTGCAGCTGCCTTCTTCTTTCTTGATCGATACTTCTTCCCATAAAAAGCGTCCACAACAACGGGGAACTTCTCAGACGTCAGAGCGTGCGCCTCCAGCTGGTAGCTCGCCGGCGAGGCGTTGAGCGTCGTGCAGCGCTGGCCGAGCCAGACCCACGCCTTCTTGGCGAGCTTGACGTTGTCGACGCCCCAGGCGCCGGTGATGGCCAGGTACTCCGACGCGCCGGCGACGCGGAAGGTGGCCATCGATCGCCTCCTCGAGCGAGCAGCTCCTCCTCTCCTAGCAGGGCCGGGCCGGCCGGATCTCTTCTGTGGCTAGCTACAGCAAACGTCGCTGCTGTGTGGCGTCAGCACTACTACAGGTGTGGGAGAAGGATCAGATGCAGTCCGGCAATGCCCGGCTGCTCGCATATATAGCCAGAGAGAAAAGGCAGCTGGGAAATGCAATTTACAATTTTGCTTCAAGAAAAATGAAAGAAAAGAAATCGAAGGCATCTGGGTTGATGGATCATTGATGCGGTCCAGTGCCTTGACAGAGACGAGTGCTCAAACTGGAGGTTCTGTTGCCTCCAAGGTTCGTGCAGCGTCTGCCGCTACAGAGACACGAGAGTGTCATTTGTGCTGCATGTGCGTTCATTTCAGCATCGTCGCGTTGCGGTGGACGCCATCATCATCTCTACCCCCAACTCTGCTCTCGCTTTACCATCTTTTACCTTTGCCTTACCATGGCACCCTGCCTGGTAAGGTATTCCTGTTCTGAATACACATCACAATAATGCAAACAAGGTCGGCGCATTGTTGCTTCTTGCGAGAGCAATGCAAGGAACATGCATGTGCCATTGCAAATCTTGAAATTAACCAATCACCCCGAGGAGGCGATGACTCCGTCAAATTGTCAAGAAGCCAACGAAGAATCATAGAGCGTGCGCGACGCTTCTCCAAGAAAAACATGGCGGCGAAAAGAAGGCCTAATTCTGCTCAACACTTGCCGCTAGGTAGTAGTACACCCCCGCGTTCCAAGGGAATGGTGGCACTTCACAGCGTGTGCACGCCACCATGTGTTCGTGCACTGCTTTGCTTGCTAGTGACGACCCTGTGGGGCTTCTTGTCAAGAAATGGCAGATTGAGTTTATTGGTCGTCACGGACTCGCCGGCTGTGGCGGAGCGTGGCCCCAACGCTCCGGCTGCTCACATGTGTAGAGAGAAAATGCAGTTCACAATTTGCAGGTAGCTTTGGTAAAGAAAAAAAAAAATGCTGGCAGCTGGGGTTATGGACCGTTGATGCAGTTGTTCAGTGCACACTTGCCAGAGACGAGGGCTCAAACTGGAGGCTCTGCTGCCTGTGAGGTTCGTGCCGCGTCCGGCGATACGGAGACACAAACATGGAAGCCTGCCCAGTGTGCTGCATGTGCTTTCATTTCCGCGTCGCTGCGACGCCATCATCATCTCTTCCTCCCGCTCTGCTTTCA
Organism: Eragrostis nindensis; assembly: GCA_012490785.1. Taxonomy (NCBI): domain Eukaryota; kingdom Viridiplantae; phylum Streptophyta; class Magnoliopsida; order Poales; family Poaceae; genus Eragrostis; species Eragrostis nindensis. The sequence continues at coordinate 222,981 of JAAXCT010000376.1, read as the reverse complement.
CGTTACCCCTCTTTTCGAAAACACTCGTGCTTTTTTACCTTTGCCTTACCATGGTGCCCTGCACACTCACCCTCTAAAATCACCAGGTATCTGAATATCACAATGCAACACAAGGTGGACGAATCGTTGCCCTTTGCGAGAGGAATAGAGGGGACATTCACGTCACGTGACGTTGCAAATCCAGACGAAGCATGGAGTGCGTTGCGTGGCACTTCTCCAAGTACACTTGCAGCAAGGTACACCCTGCATTCCAATCAAGGTACGCTTCACTGCATCATATACATGCCTCGCGTGTGTTCATGCACTTGCTTTGCTAGTACTAGCGAGGACCGTGCCCACAATAAAAAGAATAGTAAAAGGTCCAAATGCTACCAATAGAGAGGGCACTCTCACTAGCTAGGACATGACTTCTCGAGCTGTGGTGGTTCATCGTCAGCTTTCACCTCTCTATCGATCGTGGGCGATGAGAAACAGCAGTAGCAGTAACTGTATCAAACAAAAAATGATCAAGGCTTTACCTACTCGAATTCCTCTGGTCTGACCCTGCAAATATTGTGAAAATTTCAGGTATCACCTCAGCCATATCAGTCGGTAAACCAAAGCAAAACTTCCTGTTCTAGCTCATCCATCGCTCCACTGGTGGTGATGACTGATCAGCTCGCTGTCTTTGTTTCTGCTGCAGTTGCTCCGCTGTATTACGCCCACCTGGCGGCAGCGCAGGCTCGGCAGTTCGTCAGGTTCGACGACATGTCCGAGGCAGCGCCGGCCCTAGGACTTCCTCGGCTGCATGAGAGAGTCAGGTCTTCCATGTTCTTCTGCTGAGATGACCTTTGCGGCGGCTGCGGATGATTCCCTGCCTGGAATGTGACAGTGTGACGTCCCGCCTCCACGAGGCCGGGCCCGCACGCCTGGCAGCTCTCTAGGATCTCAAGACTGTCCCCACAGACCAACACACGTCTTTTCTGCGCACTTTGTCCTCACTCGTGCACAACCGGGAAGGACTTCCCGGTCGGTCACCCATCCCGAAATTGCTCCGGGCCAAGCACGCTTAACCCCGGAGTTCTTTCGAGATGAGCTTCCGGAAAAGAAGTTACAACTGTTGGTATGAGTATTCTTATCAATCCTATTAAGCCCTGGGCCAGGATGTTACATTCTCACCCCCTTAGGAGATCGACGTCCTCGTCGATCAACCCCAGTCCAGGAACGTCCCCTCTTGGCCACGTCCGTGCGTCCAGTGCCAGCGCATGTGCCATGCTGTGTGACCACTCTGGGCCCACACCAGCCATGCGCACCATGCCTGAGCAACTGCGCCCACACGCGCCCGTGAAACCGCGAGGGTCGGCTCTGATACCACTTGTGACGTCCCGCCTCCACGAGGCCGGGCCCGCACGCCTGGCAGCTCTCTAGGATCTCAAGACTGTCCCCACAGACCAACACACGTCTTTTCTGCGCACTTTGTCCTCACTCGTGCACAACCGGGAAGGACTTCCCGGTCGGTCACCCATCCCGAAATTGCTCCGGGCCAAGCACGCTTAACCCCGGAGTTCTTTCGAGATGAGCTTCCGGAAAAGAAGTTGCAACTGTTGGTATGAGTATTCTTATCAATCCTATTAAGCCCTGGGCCAGGATGTTACAGACAGTCCCGGTGACCCAGCGGTAATTTGCTAGTATGCCTGCACTTAAACGCCTGCTGTGCATGGCCAGAGCCATACGAAGGGTGTGTTCGTTTCCAGGTCTAAATTTTAGAGAGGTTACGTCAAAGAAAATCTTACTATTTATATGTACTAAACAAAGTAAAATTATAAAACTAATTTCAGAACCATCTGTCTAATTCGCGAGACGAATCTAATGAGGGTAATTAAGTGGTGATTAGAAGATGGTTACTGTAGCATCACTGTAGCAAATATAGATTAATTAGGCTCATTAGATTCGTCTCGCAAATTAACACCCATCTGTCAAGAAGGTTTTGTCATTAAACTAATCAAAATATTTCTAAATGTGAAGATTCTTTTTGATGTGACAGGTCTAAAATTTAGAGGCAAGAGAAACAACAGGGCAAAAATGGTGATTCATTTCCTCATATATGGTGCATCTAGGGCTGGACTACCGAGCTAGCTCGGCTCGGCTCGGCTCGACTCGGTCCAGCTCGTTAAGATAACGAGCTGGCTCGGCTCGACTCGTTATCTTAACGAGATGGAATGCTGGCTCGGCTCGGCTCGTTACGAGCTCGAGCTGGCTCGCGAGCCAGCTCGTAGCTCGTTAAGCTTGTCACCGCTCGCCTCGAGCACTTCCGCCACGACCTGAAGAAGAAGACAACGACCGCGCAACGTATATTTTCACGCTCTTGAGCATGATGGCTTGTCGGGCGGGGAGGCGGAGGCCGACGTCGCGGAGGTGGTCACGGCCGGGAGGGGAGGGGACCGTGACGTGGAGGAAGGATGGAGGGGGAGCCGGCACCACAGCATGAGGTAGAGGAGGTTGGCATCGTCCGGCTCGAGCTGCTAGTTGCCGCGCATCGCGTTGCCTATCTACGGCTTGGATCTTGACTCGGTCCCCTTCCACCATCGTCATCGTCATGGGAAGAGTGGTGAGGACAACGATCTCTTGCTCGCCACGAGCTTTGGCATTGATGGCTGCAACGTGGGTGATGGAGGAAAAGGGAGAGGCGAGTGTTACGACGAGGGAAAGGAAGCACCAGCAACCTCACGGAGCTCCACCGGGCAAGCCTCTCTCTTCTCTCAATGGGCTCGTTTGGCTCGCGAGCGGCTCGCGAGCTAGCTCGAGCTAGCTCGTTAAACATAACGAGCTAGAAACCTGGCTCGGCTCGTTACAAAAAGTGAACGAGCCGAGCCGAACCGAGCTAGTCGCGAGCCGAGCCGAGCTAATGAGCCACGAGCTTTTCGTCCAGCCCTAGATGCATCAACATCTAAAGCATACGGGCCCGCATGGGACAGGTGGCATGAAGGCACTTGATTCTTGCTGTTAGCTGCGGCGGAAGAGAAGCGATGTACAGGCAGGATGGTGGAGATTTTTTTTCTAGAAAGTTCTGGAGATAATTGTTCTCTTCTTTTTGCTCATCCCTTAAGTGGCAAAGGAGAGAGAACAAGGGTTTGCATGAATATCTCACTCAGCCTCCATGGTGTTCATGCATACTACAGCACAATTGATTATGACGAGAAAAAAGTAAAGATGGTTTGCAAGAATTCTTGCAAAATAAAATATTATATGGTTCCTAAAACTTCACTTGACGATATCTACGTGAGTCTTAATGCACTTCGATTGAAATAATCATGATGTGCAATATGTAAATTTAAATTTTTGTCTAATGTGTATGTGCACTGTTGTTTGCGCATGTATCACATTAACCTATATATATTTACTTGAAACATAAATTATATTTAGGTCGCCAATGCACATTCAGCACATACACATGCGAGGTTCAGCAGTGAAAAATACCATCGCTAGCATTGTGGCATCCAAACATTCTACTTGTATCAAAATATTCAGTGTTACAAGTCCTTTAGGTGTTACCGTGTTACCAATCATAATAACGTCTTCTCTAGTGCATATAAAATTGCAACAAAAATATGGATAGATAGAACATGCAACTATCTACCACCATGCAAATACTGATGTGCAAATCAAATTTGTTTGAACAGAAACAAAAGAGAGAGAGAGAGAGAAATCAGCTTGTGAATAGTGCGGATTGTAACTGTTGATCACAAACTCGCAAGCCGTTACTATTCACAGACTGATTTCACTTTTTTGTTTCTCCTTGCTCAAGCATCAATTGCATATCAATTTCTGCATAATGATATAGAGTTGCATGATCTATCAATTCATATTTTTGTTAAAATTTTAGATGTATATGTAAAGATTGAAAGCTGAACTGCAAGCATGAACCTGATTAACAAAAAAAAAAAATCTTCTAGGAGTATGCAATGCTTCGTCCTGAACATATCCAACTGAAACGACAGATACTTGGCGCGCATCAACAGTGCACAACTCTTAGGGCATGTTCGTTTCTTTAGGGCTAAATTTAGGCCTGCTAGAATCTTGTCATTTAAGGGTATTAAATAAAGTCTAATTACAAAATCTTTTTGTAGATGTGTGCTAATTTACGAGACGAATCTAACGAGCCTAATTAAGCTATATATGTTTTGCTATAGTTATGCTACAGTAACTATCGTCTAATCACAGCTTAATTATCCTCATTAGATTCGTCTCGCGAATTAGCACAAGATTCTGTAGTTAGTGTTTTAATTAGACTTTATTTGATACTTTTAAATGACAAGATTCTAGCAGGCCTAAATTTCGGCCTAAAGAAACGAACAGGCCCTTAGTTGAGGCGTGCGTGCTTTTGCTTTGCATCTTCGGTGTAGCTAGCTTGTAGTGTAGGAACAGTGCTTATGACATATGGAAAATCTTGGAGTTACAAAACTCGATGAACAAATGAAGGCATGACGTGTTTTCTCAGCACACTTGCAGCAGAGTAGGTAGGTGCTTTAGTACATCCTGCTTTCCAGCTAGACTTGGCTGCGTATCATGTCCACGCTGCCATGTGTTCACGCACTGCTTTATTTCCTTGCAAGTGATGAGGGGCCAGCCTTAGCAGTGCACCGTGTGTGGCTTCTTGTTCAGAAATGGCACCGGAGATGAGTCATGGGTGCGCAGGTTTCCCTCAGACGAAGCGAAGAGTAAAGGGAATAAAATGCTATCACTCAGTAGACGAGTTCTTCTCTCTCTAGCTAGGACATGATGACTTGTCGATCGAGCACTGGTGGGTTCAGCCTTCACTTCTCCATCGTGAACGCGCTCAACCTTGCCGGCCGGCTGCGTCTCTACGCGTCCGCGTCGTTTCTGCGTGCAGCTAACACGGCGCGAGACGTAGCGGTCGGCAGCATGCCACAAGCAATGTCCCTGCCACGATTGACCGCAGAACAAGATGGCAGCAACCTGGATTTCTTAATGAGAGAGCAAGAACAGAATGTGAAGTTCAGTTATGGCCAACAGCGACAACTGTGAATGTGTAATAATCTTGGCACGAATAATAATATTTTTTCTTCCAAGATAAGGACCTGATGAAGCAATTGATGAGTGCGCAGCTGAGCTAATTAACTGCAGCACGGAATCAGATCACTCGTTGAGATACCCAAACGCTCAGATCATGCGCGCCTACGGCGTTACGTACTACTACTCAGATATATCGAGTTGAGTCGACCAACAAAGTTATCTAAGCACATGTGCATGCAGTTAAGCACACCTAACAGTCAACCAAACCAAACTGAACAACCAGGAGTCTCCCACAATTGATAATCTCGAGACTAATTTTGCAATAGTAGTAACTACTAGTACTATAATTACGATACCAGGATCGACCATCTGGAACATTGTTGCTCTGGACGTACGGACTTGCGTCGTCGTTCATCATCAGTTGGCGGCGGCGTTGCCCTTGCCCTCTGCTGCTGGCGCCGCCATGCCGTTCTCCTGCACCGGCAACGGCACCACCTTGCGCCCTCCGGCCACCAGCAGCACCTTGCGCTCTCCCGCGCGGTTATCGCTGCGGTCGATGTGGACCGTGAGGGCTTGGATGCTTTCCATGAGGGAATCGACGACGCTGTCGGCGTCTTCTTTGGTGCGGCTGGTGTCCGCCCGGACGCGGTCCACGACCTCCCGCAGCTCGGCCACCAGGACCTTGTTGCTGGCCGCCTGCAGCTCCAACGCGCGGTCCACCGCCGCCATGTCCGCGTCCACGGCCTCCAGCTTCTTCACCATCTCCTCCGGCAGCTACAAATTAAGCAAAAGCAATTCGTATTCGGCCGGTGAAAATTAATTAAGAGTCAGCTGCAAACGCAACAACGCGCGAGCTCGTGCTCCAAGTCGACGTACCACGTCGGTCGGCAGGTGAACCTCGAGCTCTTCCACTTGGGCGCTGCAGACGCGGAGCCCGAGCTTGGCGAGGTCCGGCTGCACGCGGCCCAGCACCTCCTCCATGAAGCTCCTGTAGCCCTTGGTGAGCATCTGCGACGCGGTCATGCCGCCGGCGAGCGCGCGGACGTGGCGCCGGACGAGCTTCTCGACGCCGCCGGTGAGCTTCTTGTCGTGGACGAGGAGCGGTTGGAGGAGGAGTGGGCGGTGATCGTCGTCGTCGCCGGCGTTGGTCTTGGGCCGACGGTGTAGGCGGCGTACAGGACCACCAGGTACTTCTCGGAGGTCCGGGCTTCCGTCTCCAGCTCGTAGCGCCCCGGGGCGGCGACGTCGTCGTCGAGCGTCGACTGGCCGAGGAGCCACGCACACGCCCTCTTGGCGAGCTCCATTGCACGCGCGCACCGCAGCAGCTCCTAGCTAGCTAGCTTTGCTTTGCCGGATGGTAGCAAGACTACTAGTATTGGCCGGTGTACTGGAGAAGAGAACAGTTCGATGAGGGAGTTGATGTGCCAACCAATGCTCGTGTACGTACGTCGTATATATGGAGGTGTATAGCTAGATCAAATTGCAGTTTGTGGTTTCCAATTGCCAGGAAGCTGCCTGGGTTGATGGATCATTGACGCGGTGCAGTGATGGTTGACAGGGACAAATGCTCAAGTTTGTAGGCTCTGTTGCCCCTTAATTAGATCCATGCAGCGGATGGCGATATGAGACACGAGAATGGAAACCAATCCACGGTGCAACATGTGCCTTCATTCCTGCTCTGATGAATGTCGCAAACTCTGACACGTTCTTGATCAATTCTTTGTGAGTGAAATTAATACAGGAAGATACATTTTTTTCGAACTAATACAGGAAAGATACATGTGACATGTAATCGCCAAAAAAACATAAAAGACATGCATGCATGGTAAAATCTTGGAACTATCTGATTACCTCCATGCATGGCTCATCAAATAATTAATTAAATCGTCAAAGAAGCAAGCTGCGTGGCACCTCCTCTCCAAGAAATACAGGACGAAGAAATGAAGGCCTGATTTTTTTTTTTCCCAACACGCTTGCAGTAGGATGGAACTACCTATGACCTATCCATTCCAAAGGGAACCGTAGCTAGCTAGTAGTCACTTGGCAGCATCATGTTCGCACCGCGCACCATATGTTCACGGTCACGGACTGCTTTTTCTGCTTGCTAGCGAGGGGCCAGCCTTAGCCCTGTATTGTCTGTGGCTTCTTGTTCGGAAATGGCACCAGAGATGAGTCACCGGCGCGAGCTTTCGCACAGACGATGCAAAGGAGTAAAAGGGAATCAAATGCTACCAGTAGAAAGATTTCTTCTCTCTCTATAGCTAGGACACGATGACTTGTCGATCGAGCAGTGGTGGTTCAGCCTTCACTTCTCCATCGCGCATCGACGATTGATGTGAACGCGCCAAACCTTGCCGGCCAGCTGCTTCTCTGCACGCAGTGGAAAAGCCACTGGCCAGTGAAGCTCCCGCACAGGGATCGAGCCCTGGGTGAGATTTATTCTCCGGGGAGTGTACTGTGGTGAATAAACTAGCTGCAGTGCAAAAAAAAAAATCCCCTCGTCCTTTCCCGTGCCAAAGCATAGGTAAAGACTCGCGCCACATCTCATAGGCCAGCTGAGTCTTTATGTACGACTGGGGAGGGGGTTCGAGGGTTTTCGACCTGTGTGAGAAGGTCTTTTTCTTAGTAAAGCCCGGGGGCCGTCATACCCCCGCAGGTCGAGTTTTCTCTACACGCGTCCGCCTATGTGCAGATAACACGGGCGGGGTCGCCGCTTGCCGCTGCCGGTCGGCGGCATGTTCCAACAGACTGCATGGCCAGACCGAGATTGTTCGCGACGGTCGTGCGCCATCGAGCATATCATCGTACAAGGCGTAGGCGTGTTGAGCCACGAGCGCGCACTGCAGCAACATGGGTGGTCGGGATTTCAATTAACTATACTGACCACCTGGTCGGGTTTTTGTTTTTGGGTTCGATCTCCGACCCTGGTCGAGTTCTACAATGTACGGCTGCTGTTGAACGCTCTCTGGGCTTCGCCTAGCTTCCGAGCCCGTCTTTTGTTTGCGGACGCCGACCATAGCCACCAGTCGAGCCCGTACGGCCATGCTCGAGAGGATTTCCTACATAGCACTCGAGTGCTAACAGCACTTAGAGCATTCACTTTTAAGATTCGTGCCTAGCCCCGCCCGATCCGCCCCCGCCTGGAACAATTTGTTTCTTAGCGTGGAACAAATTAATTGGTTGTTCGCACGGAACAATTCATTCTTAGCCTGGAACAAATTGGTTCTTAGCGCGGAACAATTTATTTCTTGGTCCGGAACAATTTTTTTTTGTCTGTGTGGAACAAATTCTTTCTTCATCCGGAACATTTTTTTTCTTCTGTCTAGAACATTTGGACATGAGCTGTTTTCGCTTATTGGGCCACTGGTGGGTTGGGTGATCCACCGGCTTCGTGGCACCTGAGTGCCATATAGGTGTGGTGGTATAACTAGTCATGGCTGTAGTCAAGCTCAAGGACCTCTACATGGCATGGCGTCCCAGGCCAATCGGATGGATGGCCACTTTGCTACATCGGATCGAGTTGGGAGCGTGGTGCAGGGGCGGTGCTCGACGGTGAGCTGAGCGCGCGAGCTCGCCACGTCGCATCCCTTCTGGAACGGCTCGCCATGGACTGGGCAAACTTGCTGCGCGAGGAAAGGCGGGGGATGTGGGCGGGCTACTTGGATCCATCCGGTTACAGGTGAGTTTAGTCATTAGGCGCACGCAGGGCCCAATAGCGCGTAACAGAAACAGAAGTGAGTGCTCTTGCTTTTACATCTAAAGTATAGCTTAGCTCGGAAGAGCACAGAGCATCATGAAATTACAGTTTCATGCATGAACACAAAAACAAGCCAACAAGAACATTCCCCCCGGCCCTTTGTGTTGTTGTCAATTTTGGGGGAAAATTCCCCCTTTTTTCTTCTTATTTATGATCGAGAACTACATTGAAATAACAAAATGGGAGAAAAAAGAGGAGGAGAGGACATCACTCGTAGCCTCCCACTAAATTGTTTCGCTGACAAGTGGAGTACTACTTTTTTCTTTGCGCATCAACGGTCCACAGAAGAAAGATGAGACATGAGTGCTGTTCCTTTGCGTCTCGGTAGCTACTGCTAGCTTGTGTACGCAGGAACAGTGCTTCATATGCTTGTCCGTGCATCTTTACCCCTACGCCGCTTTCGCTGCCTGAGCTCCCACTTAGGCACTCCTCTCTCGCGAATATGGAAACACGGGTTCATCTTTCACAGCGGCCGGGGGCACTCCTGTCTCGCGAATATGGAAACACGGGTTCATCTTTCACAGCGGCCGGGGCAGATGCAGATGGATGTAATTGCAGGCAAACATGTCCTCTTGCGTTGTTGCAGTACGGATCACACTAGTCGAGAGTGAGATACCCACTTGATCATCAGCACAAATTATTTATATAACCAGATCAGCTGATCACCATGCTTGTCGTCCATGCATCAGTTAAGCACATCTAATTAAACAGCCAATCCAAACAATACTCCAGTAGTCTACTGATTATTACCGGGAGCCTCCCACGCATGGCGGCATTAGTAGTAGTAATGACTAATTAAGATACCTGCAGGACCACCATCTAGCTCACTTGATCGGACCGTGGTCATCAGTTGTCGTTGCCCTCGGTGGGCAGCAGCTGGCCCTGGCCGCCCACGCACGCCGGCGGCAGCACCTCGTGCCTCGCGCGGTCCACGACGCCTTCCGTGTCGGCTTTCAGCTCGTTTCGGTTCTCCATGTAGTCCGTGAACGCGCGCAGCTGGTCGCCGGCGACCATCTCCTTCAGCTCCTCGCAGAGCCGGCGATCCCCTTCCGTGTGGCCGTTCATCTTGAGCGCTAGCAGCTCTAGCAGGTTGCTGGCCAGCTCCTTCAGCCGCTCATTGTGCGCGCGCTTGTCGCTGATGATCTCCTCCACCAGCTCCTCGAGCTGCGCGAGGCGCAGCTTCGCGTCCCACTCCCCCACCTGCTAGGTACAAATTAAAGCGCTTAATTAGCTTAATTGATCCACCCCCATCGAGGCGCAGCATATATATATCACGTCGTTGTTTCTCTCAATCACCTTGGCCAGCTTCAGCGCCGCTCCGAGCTGCCTCATCTTGTGCACGTCGGAGAGGTATTTGCTGGCCGGCCGGCGGACGCGGAGCCACTTGACGCTGGCGCTGTACACGCGGATCCCGAACTTGCCGAGGTCCAGCTGCACGCGCTCCAAGACGTCCTCCGCGAACCAGCCCTCGCCCAAGATCTGCTCCGCGGTCATGCCGGCGGCGAGCGCGCCGACGTGGCGCTCGAGGGCGCCCTGGACGAGCTCCTTGACGCGGCTCGAGCGGTCCTCCTTCTTCTTGCTCGCCGGGGCGACGAGCTTGGCGTAGAGGAGGAGCGGGTCGACCTCACCCAGCTTCTTCTTGTCGTCGATCCTGGGGCCGACGTTGTAGACGACGCGGAGGACGACGGGGAAGCTCTCGGACGTGACGCCTTGCGCCTCCAGCTCGTAGCTCGCCGGCGCGACGTCGAGCGTCTTGCAGCGCTGGCCGAGCCACACCCACGCCTTCTTGGCGAGCTTGACGTCGTCGACGCCCCAGCCGGTGACGGCCAGGTACTCCGACGCGCCGGCGACGCGGAAGGTGGCCATCGATCGCCTCCTCGAGCAGGAGCAGCTCCTCTCCTAGCAGGGCCTGCTGGATTCCTCTCTGGCAGCTGCCGCTGTACTAGTAATGTGGGAGAAGGATCAGAGGGCGAGGCAGTCCGGCAATGCTGTCATATATAGAGAGAAAAGGCAGCTGGGAAATGCAGGTTGCAATTTCAGCAAGATTTGGGCGCTGGGTTGATGGAACATTGGTGCAGTCCAGTGCGCTGCGCACTTTGACAGAGACGAGACGAGTGCTCAAACTGGATGCCCTGCCCTGCTAGGGCTAGCTACCTCTGCGGTTGGTGCAACGTCATTCAAGCGGTACGTGGATGCCACCATCTCTGCTTTCACTTCGTCATCTTCGACACAATTCTCTTTTACCTTTGCTTTACAACGGCGCCCTGCCAGGACACTCAACCTCACCAAGGTATTCCTGTTCTGTATACCTCTCATAATGCAAAAGGTTCTTCTCTGATAAAATAACATGACAATGGATGATGAAACGAAGGCCTGAGTTTGCTGGGCACTTAACTTGCAGCAAGCTAGGCAGCTAGATGCTTTAGTAAAAGAAGAGTAATGCAGGTTCAAAACTTCAAATGCTACCAGTAGAGAGAGTACGTGGTTCAGCTATAGGTCATGACTTGTCGAGCTGTGGTGGGTCAGCTTTAACTTCTCCTTTTTCGCTTCTCCTTGGTTACTAGCATGATCAAGCTCTGATTCATAATAATGCTACTGCAGCTGGCCTGCAATAATTCTTTTGGAGCTTCATTCTTCTGCCAAACTGAGAACGCTTGCCGGTCTTGCCTTTCTTGGGAGCCAATTAATGATTTACTGTCAACCTTTTCTTTTTTGCGACAGATTTACTGTCAACCTGAGCATGAAAACGTCTCCATTGCATATCTCCTAGTACTAGTTGTATATATCTGTAGAAAATATAAAATACTTCCTCCGTCCCAATTTAATTGTCACTTTAGGTTCATCCAGATTTCCAAAAATAATTGCCATTCTCACTGCCCGATGCAACGTTATCTGTTTCCAATACAACTTTATCTCTATCTCTCTCCTCCTCGTTTCCTGTGCATACTCTCCTTAATCCCCGTGCTAAAAGCTAAAACGACAATTACACTAGGGCAGGAAGAGTAGCTCTTTGCGGCTTCTGTTCTTAAGCCATTCTCAATGGCCCTTTCATTTGCAATTAATTAGATGCCACATCAGCACAAATGGTGACATGGCAAGGAATTTAATAAGAAAGAGAGGAGATGCCTTTCATCCCTATGAAAGGATGTGGGCACTCTTTCCAACATGATGAAAGCCAAATGAAACTGCATTGAGAGTCTTTTTTTCATCTCTAGCCAATAACTAAGTGCCATCTAGTAATAATTTAATGATTTGGCAAACATATGAAAGTGTGGCATGAAACTGAGCTCTGAGAGATGTAATTTCATTTCACAGAGCTGACGTGTCACTCTTGGAAACGATGCGATGAAAGTGTCCATTGAGACTGGCCTTAGAATCATAAATAAACGTGGAACGATTGCTCGTCTGAAGAAAGTGACGCTTCAGTTTCAGTGCTTTATATTACTTCGGTTCTGGCTTCTGCAGTCTGCACCAGGAAGTGCAGCCAGCAAATTTCAACAGAAGAACATGAGTATATTTATATGTCATTGATCGACCTGTTTATGAGTTACTTATATTCATTCATGCCGATAGATCGACGGCCTTTGTGTACGCCGAAAAACATGGTTGAAGGATGAACTGCATACACACAAACCCAACCCGTGGTGTCCTTGGTACGTGGTGTTGTTGCACTTGTAGGCTGTAGCTGGCCTCTGCCCTGGCCAGCTGCAATCAGCCTTGTTCTATTAGGAGAACTCGCGTAATTCGATCCTGAATTCAACGTGGGTGCCCTTGCTTTGCTTCTTGGTAGCTACTCTAGCTAGCTTGTCTATGAACAGTGCTTTATGCATGTTCTTTTCCTCTGCCACGCTGCGCTCTGTGGTAGTTCTAGCTCCAAGGAGCGAAGGCTCTGCCGGGGCATGGCAATTTCGCAGCAAGCAGCTCTCCTCTCTCCTTTGTTGTCCTTATTGCGCACGAGTTCATCTTTCACGTCCGGCCCTGCCCTGTTAGGAGGGGAGCTGCTCGAGGAGGCGATCGATGGGCAGCTTCCGCGTGGCCGGCGCGTCGGAGTACCTGGCCATCACCGGCTGGGCCGTGGACGACGTCAAGCTCGCCAAGAAGGCCTGGGTGTGGCTCGGCCAGCGCTGCAAGAGGCTCGACGTCGCGCCGGCGAGCTACGAGCTGGTGGCGCGAGGCGTCACCTCCGAGGGCTTCCCCGTCGTCGTCCGCGCCGTCTACACCGTTGGCCCCAAGATCGACGACAAGAAGCTGGGCGAGGAGCCACCGCTCCTCCTCTACGCCAAGCTCGTCGCCCAGCCGAGCCGCGTCGAGGAGCTCGTCCAGGGCGTTCCATGGCCGCGGAGCTGATCTTGGGCAAGGGCGTGGCCAGCAGGCGGTTCGCGGAGGACGTCTTGGAGCGCGTGCAGCTGGACCTCGGCAAGCTCGGGATCCACGTGTACGGCGCCAACGTGGAGAGGCTCAGCGTCCACGTCCACGTACGTACTCTAGTACATGCGATCGATCCTTAATAATTTGCTTACCGGCCGGCGCTATCGACTCGTTACTATCACCGATCGAATTGCTTGGTCGTGCGTGTAGGTGCAGGAAGGGAACGCGGCCTGGCACGCCGCCTGCCGCGTCTACGAGCAGGAGTGGGCCAAGCTTATGAGAGCGGCGGTACAGATTGCTACTAGTCGAGAAGCCCACTCTCATCTCATGCATGCGCGCTCACACAACGTTGCTCCACTCAGAAGTATAACGACTCGATCAACACAGTTATTTATATATAACCCGAGTTCATTAGCATCATGTCCGTGCTTGTAGTCAAGCTCAATAACGCACCTAATTAAACAGCCAACCAAATTACCTTGCTGAATAACCTGCACTCTAATGATTATTACCGGGAGCCTGATCTCACACAGTCGATAATCTTGAGACTAATGGCATTAGTACATTATATACTTACTAATTAAGATACGGGGACTACTGCATCATCTTGCGCTCGCTGGGCACCTCGCCGCCCACTCACGCCGGCGTCAGCATCGTGATCTGCACCCCGGCCGTCTTGATCTGCACCCCGGCCATATTGCCTTGCGCCCCGGCCATCATGCTCTGCGCCCCGCCCATCATGCTCTGCGCTCCGGCCATCATGCCATGAGCCCCGGCCATCATGCCCTGCGCCATCATGCTCTGCGCCCCGGCCATCATGCTCTGCGCCCCGGCCATCATGCCCTGCGCCCCGGCCATCAGGCCCGGCGCCCCGGCCATCTTGCCCTGCCCCTCGGCCATCTTTACCTGCGCCCCGGCCATCTTGCTCTGCCCCCCGACCATCTTGATCTGCACCCCGGCCATCTTGGTCGCCACCGACAAGTTGACGACCTCAACCTTGGACGACAAGCTGACAGCACCGAGCCCCTGCACCTGCACCGATAAGCCCGTCGCCGCCTGGGCGGCGGCGACGACGCTCACCTTGTTGGTGGCCGGCACGTGGATGCTGATCCTCTCGACGGTGGCGCCGCAGACGCGGAGCCCGTACTTGCCGAGGTCCAGCTGCGCGCTCTCCAGGGCCTCCTTGGCGAAGCCGGCAGCGCCCTTGGCGAAGATCTGCTCCGCGGTCATGCCGGCCGCCAGCGCGCGGACGCGGCCCTCCACGACGCCCTCGACCAGCTTCTTGTTGCTGCGGCGCGCCGCGGGGAGGACCTTGGCGTCGGCGCCGAGGAGGATCGTGGCGTCGAGGAGGAGCGGGTCCGCCTCGTCCCGCTTGTCGCCGCCGCCGGCGTCGGTCTTGGGACCGACGGTGCAGACGGCGAGGAGGACCACGGTGAACTTATCGGCGGTGATGCCGTGCGCCTCCAGCTCGTAGCTCGCCGGCGCGGCGTCGAGGGTCGTGCAGTGCTGGCCGAGCCAGACCCAGGCCTTCTTGGCGAGCTTGACGTCATCCACTCCCCAGCCCGTGATGGCCAGGTACTACGACGCGCCGGCGACGCGGAAGGTGGCCATCGCGGCGCCTCCTCGAGCGAGCAGCTCCTCTCCTAGCAGGGCCGGCCGGATCTCTTCTCTGGCTAGCTACAGAAAGAGAGCCAGCACAGCACTACTACAGGCGTGGGACAAGGATCAGAGGCAGAGTCCGGCAATGCTCGGCTGCTCGCATATATAGAGAGAAAAGGCAGCTGGGAAATGCGCTTTACAATTTGCAGGCAGCTTTGCTTCAAAAAAAAAAGAAAAAAAGAAATGCAGGCAGCTGTGTTGATGGCTCATTGATGCAGTCCGGTGCCTTGACGGAGACGAGTGATCAAACTGGAGGTTCTGTATCTGCTGCCTCTGAGGTACGTGACGCGTCTGCCGCTATAGAGACACGATAACGGAAACTGTGCTGCATGTGCGTTCATTTCAGCCGCGTTGCGTTGCCGGTGGATGCCCATCATCATCATCATCTCTTCACCTTTGCCTTACCTTTGCCTTACCAGGAGGACCGTGTAGGGCTTCTTGTCAAGAAATGGCATATTGCCAGTGAGTTATTGGTTCTCACCGGTGCAAGGTTTCACTTGAAGCGCCCCGGTTATCCCAGGAGCTTAAACACTTTATTATACCAGTCCCTGGATCAGTCGCTGGTACAATCAAGTCTTACAACAGGTGATATTACAAGTCGCGACCTGGCAGGGGTCGATTGATAAGCAACAAAAACACTAATAGATAGGCAACAGTAAACATAAAGCTAAACCAGAAGATGACTTCTAGGTCATCAAACACCATAGCGGAAGCAACTAAGCGGTAGACTAATGCCACAGGCAGCTCGGGTGCGGAAGAGACCAAGCTTAATCGTCTTCCTCACCGTCGGCGTCGACGAAGTCTGGATCTTCCTCTGTAATCAGCAAGCAAGAATGAGTACAGAAGTACTCAGCAAGTCGCAACCCTTACCCTACCATCAATGGATAAATGTATGCATTTGGCAGTAGCAAGGTAAAGGCCATCAGGTTTAATATTGCAATAAAGCAAGTTTTACACATGCAAGGGTTCAGTTTATAAAGCATTTTAGCAAAAGCATCAAATTAAGATATTATGAGGTTGGTCAAGTTTTACGTTGCCAGACACCCTGTCCACGACAACCTTCGGCGGAAGGCCGGACCTATTCTCAAAAACAACTCACGCATCAAGGAGATAAGCACCCACCCCATGCTAGTTCTTGGACCGAACCAAAGCCATGTCCGTGACCGTGGACTCGGCTATTCGAATAGCTTTTAACACTCTGCAGAGGTTGTACGCTGTACCCACAATCTGAGTGCATCACAAGCCACCCATGACGTGGGTGTGAAGACTCACAAAGCCATTACCCATCACAGCATCGTCCCGACTAATCGCCATGGGAGTTATCCAGGGGTCTAGCCTCTGATCTAGGTTGTCGACCGGGTCGCACACGTCTGCATCACGTCCACCTGCTCCATGGGCTCCCATTGCATCTCCAGCCTCCAGGCGATTAACAGACTAGCTGGCGGGATTTAGACTAAGCCGTGCCAGCATACACGGTAGTGTGGTCGCACTGAATAAACGGCTAGGTAGGATGTCACAAGCAACTCGGTCCTTATACGAGCCAAGGCAATCATCTCCACATATATGAACCCACCACAGAGGCGGCATTCATCTCCCAAATCACTTGTCATAAGCACACCACAGAGGCGACACTTAATCTTCCATAAATATCATCAGGATCACCTCAGCTCTAACCCAAGTTCATTCATTCATCTTTCTTAAGTTATCACCCAACCTCACTACTATCACACGACACCAATCACGGTTTTCGCATTTGCAAAAGCTAAGTATAAGTAGAGCAATTAGTGATACACAGTCCTAAGCATTTCTATAACAAGGAAATCATCCATGCGTAAATAATATTCATACATGGATATCCTAAGTTTCATAGGGAATAAATTAGGACAGGTAATATAAGGCTCAGTGGTCTTGGTCATACTACACAAAGGTTTTGCAATATCAGGGCAATCATTTCATGCAATAAAACGGCTGCTACGGGTTGTGTTTATAAAACATAGGAGCAGTATGATCAAAGAGAAAACGGATTGTGACTTGCCTTCGTTGACGTCCTCGGGAAGCTCCTGCTCGAAGTCTCCGGCTCCTGGTTCCTGCTCCTCCTCCTCCGCGTACTCGTGCTCGTACCCTCCGTTAGCTACGCGACCGGCAAACAAGCAAACAAACACAAATAAATACAAAAGAAATAGAAGATGAGCTCTGCAAAAGATGAAACTGATAGGAATGGATAGAGCTCAATTTTAGATGAATTTAGGAAGAAGAATCGGGTCAATCGGAGTTTGGATGGTGGAGATATCGATTTTATAGTGGAGGCTATGGATTAATTTCGAAAATGAATTCGGAAATAAATAACAGGCTGAGCTGCTGGCGTTGCTCAGTTTTATGGAAAAGCCTCACTGGTGGAGTCTGATTCACAGAGGAGAGGGAAGGTGGCAGCTAGGCGGGCTAGTGCTCACCTGAACGACGGCTTCGGCGGGGCTGCGATGAGGCGGGGCTCATGGGTGCCTTTTATAGGCGCACGACGAAGCGGAAACTCACCGGCAAGGATTGGACGGCGGGGCCGATGGCGTGGCGTGCAGCTTTGGAGCGATGGGACGCGAGCTCTCAGGCAACTTGGCCACTAGTGGCGTGCATGCGCAGGGGCGGTGCATCGCGTAGCGGCGTGCACGGCGCAGAGCGACGGGATGGCGGGGCCGACAGCGTGCCGTGTGGTTTTGGGTCGACGAGACGAATCACGAGTGACGAGACGATTCAGGATGACTTTGGCGTGTGGTTTTAGGTTGACGAGACGCGACGAGATGGCTCAGGAGTGAAGAGCAGCAGCTAGGTAGCTCAAGAGTGATGGCATGTCTGGCGGTAGGTGTGCGCTTTATGGCGACGAGACTTGAGCTCGTGGGCAAGTGGGTACGGGCAGCGTTGTGCGCGGGTCGTCGCTGCTGTTTGTGCGCGTGGAGCAAGGCATGGGCAGGGGCAGCAGCAAGGCGTGCGCTGCATAAGGGGATGTGAGAGGCGGTCAGACGAATTGACGAGGCGGTCACGCGGGCTGCAGATGGGCAACTGGGGAGTAAAGACGATGTTCTGTTGCAGAGCGCGAGGTGGAAGAAAGAGAGAGGGAGTGGGCTGGGTAGGTGGATATGAATTGATGTGACGACGCGACGTGACAACACAAGCATAGTGTATAGTGTCGTCACGTGGTTTGAGATGACGAGACGACTCAAGCATAGTGCATAGTGTCATCAGGTCATTCGAGATAATTAATGTGACGAGATGACTCGTGCGGGGCCGAGCGATGTGCCAGCTTATGCGAAGGAATAAATGACGGTCACTGGGTAGGTGAAGGTAAAAACGCGCTGGACGGCAATTTAGCGCGCGAGGATGGAGAAGGGAAAGAAATAGACCAGACCGGAAAATCCAGTTGGTGTGGTCCAGAACAAGAGAGGGATTTTTTAAAAGTTTCGAAAACTTCCGATTTAAGTTTCGATTTTTTTACTTAAAATTTTTAGGGTCGATTTTCAGGGCGTTACAAACCTACCCCCCTTAAAGGAATCTCGTCCTCGAGATTCAGGCTCACCTTTAAAAAGATGAGGGTACTCCTTCCTCAGAGCATCTTCTCGTTCCCAAGTGGCTTCTGCCTCTGTGTGCCGACTCCACTGAACACGGTACGGACGAACTGTTGATCCTCTGGTCTGACGGGTTGTTACATCCAAAATCTTAATCGGCACTTCCCGATATCGGAGGTCATCTTGCAAGTCCAAGGTTTCTACAGAGACATGCTCTTCCGGGATCTTTAAGCACTTCTTGAGCTGGGACACATGAAAGACGTTGTGCACATCTGCCAACTCTGGTGGTAGCTCGATTCTGTAGGCCACTGTACCGATCTTCTTCAACACACGGTAAGGTCCGATGTAGCGTGGTGCTAACTTGCCACGGACTTGGAAACGACGTGTACCCCTAATTGGAGAAACTTTAAGGTACACATAATCTCCAACTTGGAAGCTTAAATCCCTTCTTCGTTTGTCCGAATAACTCTTCTGACGAGACTGAGCTTCCCTCAGCTTTTCTCTGATTTCTGCAACTTTTTCTTCTGCCTCTTTAACAATGGAGGGTCCTGTAAGAGAACGCTCTCCAACTTCTGACCACATCAGAGGTGTTCTACATTTTCTGCCATACAACACTTCAAAAGGTGACATCTTGAGGCTAGCTTGGTAACTGTTGTTGTATGAGAATTCTGCATAAGCTAGACTCTTCTCCCAGTCTTTGCCATAGGTCAGTGCACAGGCTCTCAACATATCTTCAAGGATTTGGTTGATCCTTTCTGTCTGACCATCTGTCTGAGGGTGATAAGCAGTACTGAAATCCAACTTAGTTCCCAGAGCAGCGTGTAAGCTTTTCCAAAACCTAGAGGTAAATTGGGTACCTCTATCAGAGACAATTCTGCTCGGTACTCCATGTAGCTTCACTATGTTGTCAATGTACAACTGGGCTAACTTGTCTCCTCCATAGTTGGTTCGTACAGGAATAAAGTGAGCGACCTTGGTGAGTCGGTCCACTATTACCCATACAGAGTTATATCCCTTCTTTGTTTTAGGAAAACCAACTATAAAATCCATGCCGACTTCATCCCATTTCCACACGGGGATTGGTAAGGGCTGGAGTAGTCCTGCAGGCTTCTGGTGTTCTGCCTTGACTCTCTGACAGACATCACATTCTGCAACAAACTTGGCTATATCTGCCTTCATTCCACTCCACCAGTACTTTTCCTTCAAATCAAGATACATCTTGGTAGATCCTGGGTGAATGGAATAAGCTGAGTTGTGGGCTTCATCCATGATTATCTCTCGGAACTTTCCTTCTTGTGGTACACAGATTCTGTCTTTATACCACAGAGTTCCTTTATCATCTACTCTGAAGTTTGGTGCTTTGTTTTCTCCAGTGTGGCTACGGATCTTCATTAACTCTTGATCCTTGAGCTGGGCTTGTCTGATCTGTTCATCCAATGTTGGTTGCACACTTAGATTATTCACACAAGCTCGAGGCACTATCTCCAGATTAAGCTTCTTCATCTCGGTCAACAGGTGATCATTGTGGGTCATGAGGTAGTTGCAGTAGGCTTTTCTGCTTAAGGCATCTGCTACAACATTTGCTTTTCCGGGATGGTAGTGGATTTCCAAATCATAATCTTTGATTAACTCTAACCATCTTCGTTGTCTCAGATTCAGATCTGGCTGAGTAAAGATGTACTTCAAACTCTTGTGATCCGTGTAGATCTCACACTTATTTCCAATTAAGTAGTGCCTCCAAATCTTGAGGGCATGCACTACTGCTGCTAACTCCAGATCATGAGTGGGATAATTCTGCTCATGTGTCTTCAGTTGCCTTGATGCATAGGCAACAACTCTACCATCTTGCATTAGGACACATCCCAAGCCTTGTCTTGAAGCATCACAGTAGACAACAAAATCTCTGTGAATGTCAGGCAGGACTAACACTGGTGCTGTCGTCAGTCTTCTCTTCAACTCTTGAAAGCTTCTTTCACAAGACTGGGTCCATTCAAACTTCTTGTCTTTCCTGAGAAGTGCTGTCATAGGTCTTGCTACCTTGGAAAATCCTTCTATGAATCGGCGGTAATAACCCGCTAATCCAAGAAAGCTTCTGATCTCTGACACATTTGTCGGCTGAGGCCAATGAGTAACGGCTTCAACTTTCTCCGGGTCTACAGCAACTCCTTCTGGTGTCAGAATATGGCCAAGGAAGGCAACTTTCTCAAGCCAAAATTCACATTTACTGAACTTAGCATACAACTTGTGGGCTCTGAGCTTTTCCAAAATTACTCTCAGATGCTGCTCGTGCTCTTCTGCACTCTTTGAATAGATCAGTATGTCATCAATGAAGACAACAACAAACTTATCTAATTCCTCCATAAACACCTTGTTCATGAGATTCATGAAGTATGCAGGTGCATTGGTTAGCCCAAAAGACATAACTGTGAACTCATACTGGCCATATCTGGATACAAAGGCTGTCTTTGGGATATCTGCTTCTCTTATCTTCAGTTGATAATACCCAGATCTTAAGTCAATCTTAGAGAAGTACTTAGCTCCTTTTAACTGATCAAACAGGTCATCAATCCTGGGTAGAGGGTACTTTTTCTTGATGGTCACTTCATTCAAGGATCTGTAGTCTACACACATCCTCATACTTCCATCCTTCTTCTTGACAAACAGAACTGGTGCTCCCCAAGGTGAAGAGCTGGGTCTGATGTATCCTTTTTCTTGGAGTTCTCTTAACTGTTCCTTGAGTTCTGCTAACTCTGCGGCTGCCATGCGATAAGGTCGCTTGGCTATTGGGGCAGTTCCAGGGATCAGGTCAATGATGAACTCAATATCCCTATCTGGTGGCATTCCAGGTAACTCTTCAGGGAACACATCTGGGTACTCATTCACCACTGGTACTTCTTCTACAGTCTTGATTTCCATTGAAAACACCATAGGGTCAGGTTTACTTCCAAGGGCTTGGCAAACTACTCGGGTTCCTTCATGGTTGGTCACTGTAACTGTTTTGTCTGAACATGCTATGACACCATCATGCTTGGTTAACCAATCCATTCCGAGGATTAGATCTATCCCCTTGGATTTTAGTACCACTGGACTAGCTAGGAAGGCTACCCCACTTAGGGTGATTCTTATCCGCGAACAACCCAAGTGACACTTGATGTCAGCTCCGGGTGATCGGGTTATTAAGGGGGTTTTAAGCAGTACTGTAGGTACTTTATGCTTTTCCACAAAACTTGATGATATGAAAGAGTGCGATGCTCCAGAATCAAACAAAACTGTTGCAAGAACTGATTCAACAAGAAACTCACCAAGCACAACTCCGGGTGCGTCCTGAGCTTCCTGAGCATGGATGTGGTTGACGCGGGCACGTCCGAAGGACTGCTGTGTCTTCGCTGGCTGGTTGGAGACTTGGTTGGTTCCACGAGTGGCTCCGGACATCCTTGGTCCATTCACAGTGTTGGACTGAATGGAAGCAGCTGGCTTGTTCTTGTGGGGACAGTTGGCAATGAAGTGGCTAAGGTCACCACAGTTGAAGCAAGCCTTGGGTTGGTTGGTCACTTGACCACTGCTGTACTGCTGAGTCTTGGTGTTGTTCTGACTCCTCTGAGGAAAGCTGGGCTGACGAGAGGCATTGGATGGAGTCCTGAACTGCATTGGGGCTTGACTCTTCTGACCTTGGAAGTTGGAGTTCCTAGGCCTCTGGAATCTTTCCTGCTGACGGGCTTCATGAACTGCGAACTTGCGCTTCTTCTCCTTGGACATTTCCATCATTCTTTCTTCAGTCAGGATAGTCTGGTTCATCAGGGTGTTGAAGTCAGGATAGATGTGAGGAGTCATCTGGGTTCCTAGCTCTCCAGATAAACCTTTCTTGAACTTGTTCTGCTTCTTCTTGTCAGTTGAAACTTCCTCAGGAGCATAGCGAGACAGTTCAATGAACTTGCGGATGTACTGATTAACAGACATGCTTCCTTGCTTCAGCCTACGAAACTCATCTGCCTTGAGTTGCATGGTACCTTCTGGAACATGGTAGCGGCAGAATTCTTCCACAAATTCTTCCCAAGTGATGGTTGTGGGATCATCAGTGGCTTCACAGTAGTTCTCCCACCAGGCTAAGGCTGTCCCAGTGAGTTGATGGGATGCCAGGAGAACTCTGTCTCTTCCTTCACAATTGATAGCATCAAGCTTCCTTTGAATGTTCCTTAACCAGTCATCAGCTTCGAGTGGGTCCTCAGATCCTCCAAAGGTTGGTGGCTTAATTCTGACAAACTCAGCCATCTTACTCTGGAAACCATGCACTTGCTGCTGACGGCGTTGGTTGTTGTTGTTATTGTTGTTCTGCACAAGTGCTTCCAACAGACGGGTTTGTTGTGCCATAACTTCCGCCAAGGTGGTGAGCGGAGGGTTAGGCAACTGTCCATGGTTGGAGTTCTCAGCTTGAACTTCAGCATCTTGGTTCACTTCTTCTTCCCTACGGTTGTTGGGCTGGCGCCGTTGGCGCTGCTGAATCCTGGCAGATCGCTTGGGCGGCATCTGTTTTGAGGATAAGGGGGGAAGAGCATAAGATGAGAGAAGAACCTAAGATCTTCTTTATGTTACCATTTAATTCTCTTTGTTATTATGTTTTTCTTTTTATAAAAGGGGAGCAGGGCACAAAGGCCTTGCTGGCACACACAACAAGCAATTCACACAAACAAGCAGCACTCACAGATTCATTAAAACAACAAGGGTACAACACTAGCGAAGAGCTACTAGCGGTTACACTGCGACTACAAGGGACAAACTAAGACTTCGGGGGTACAGTCTTCCACAGACACTTTCTTAAACTCGGACCGGTAGCTTCATCCCATGACGATTGGATCTTCATCTTGGTGGACACTCAGGGGTCCTGGGCATCCATGAGGTTGGAGGGGTCTTCCAGGTCTCTAGCTGGGGAACCTTCATCTGAAGCAATGGAGATGTGATCTTTATTCTCCATTGGAAAAGGCTGGGTCAGAGGAAGGGGCTCTTCTTCTTCAACTTCTTCTTTACCATCCGCTTCAGAGGGCGGTGGTGCAGGGAGATCTTCCGCGTACTTCCTCTTGATGTTGCTTCCCGCAGAGCAGATAGGAATTCCCTCCAGAACGGGACGTTCTCCTACTCCGGGGATATGCAGAGTCCTGCAGTGGGCACGCCCAGTGAGATAGGCAGTGCCGACAAGCTTGTTGTAGCGGTCTTCTGCGGACTTCAAGGCTTCTGAGGCAGCAACAACACGGCTTTCTGCTTCTGCTTCACGAGCTTTGGCTTCAGCAAGCTGAACACGTAGGGTCCTAACTCGTGTCTCAGCTTCTTCAGCTCGAGTGATGCACATTCGCAGTCTGGCTGCGGTTCCGTCATACAGCTCAACCAAGGTGAGCAGATAGCGGGTCATGGCATCCACAGTGGGATCTCTTTCAGCCATTCTCAGGCCTTCTATTGTCCTCATCCTTGCAAGCCAAGTGGGGCGGTTTCTCTCCATGGGAGGGAAAAACCTCATTGGCGAGCGACCGATAGGCCTCTCATACATCTGGCACAAGTACCGAAGGGCCTTGCGTGTCACAGCTTGGTAGGTGTCTGGGAATCGTGACCCAGTGGTAGTCACGTTCCAGGGCTTCATCTCGGGGTGGTCATCACTGGCTCCAATGTGAATGGTGACTTCACAGCGCTCAGTGCCAAACTCTTCATACTCTCTTCCGACATACTCGGCAGGCTCCATAATGCCAAGTCTGACCATGGCATCACGTAGCACTTTTGGAAAGCCAGGGGTTTCCAAGCAGTAGTCGGTCACCCATCCATCTTCTTCCATCAGTAGAGGAGGGATTAAATAAGAGTTTTGCAAAAGAGGGGGAAAGAGCTAAGGAGTTTTCCAAAATAGTTTTTGCAAATAATTTTAGCGTCCAAGCCTAGGGTCACGTCCTACAGCCAAGCACGGCTCTGATACCACCTGAAGCGCCCCGGTTATCCCAGGAGCTTAAACACTTTATTATACCAGTCCCTGGATCAGTCGCTGGTACAATCAAGTCTTACAACAGGTGATATTACAAGTCGCGACCTGGCAGGGGTCGATTGATAAGCAACAAGAACACTAATAGATAGGCAACAGTAAACATAAAGCTAAACCAGAAGATGACTTCTAGGTCATCAAACACCATAGCGGAAGCAACTAAGCGGTAGACTAATGCCACAGGCAGCTCGGGTGCGGACGAGACCAAGCTTAATCGTCTTCCTCACCGTCGGCGTCGACGAAGTCTGGATCTTCCTCTGTAATCAGCAAGCAAGAATGAGTACAGAAGTACTCAGCAAGTCGCAACCCTTACCCTACCATCAATGGATAAATGTATGCATTTGGCAGTAGCAAGGTAAAGACCATCAGGTTTAATATTGCAATAAAGCAAGTTTTACACATGCAAGGGTTCAGTTTATAAAGCATTTTAGCAAAAGCATCAAATTAAGATATTATGAGGTTGGTCAAGTTTTACGTTGCCGGACACCCCGTCCACGACAACCTTCGGCGGAAGGCCGGACCTATTCTCGAAAACAACTCACGCATCAAGGAGATAAGCACCCACCCCATGCTAGTTCTTGGACCGAACCAAAGCCATGTCCGTGACCGTGGACTCGGCTATTCGAATAGCTTTTAACACTCTGCAGAGGTTGTACGCTGTACCCACAATCTGAGTGCATCACAAGCCACCCATGACGTGGGTGTGAAGACTCACAAAGCCATTACCCATCACAGCATCGTCCCGACTAATCGCCATGGGAGTTATCCAGGGGTCTAGCCTCTGATCTAGGTCCTCGATCGGGTCGCACACGTCTGCATCACGTCCACCTGCTCCATGGGCTCCCATTGCATCTCCAGCCTCCAGGCGATTAACAGACTAGCTGGCGGGATTTAGACTAAGCCGTGCCGCATACACGGTAGTGTGGTCGCACTGAATAAACGGCTAGGTAGGATGTCACAAGCAACTCGGTCCTTATACGAGCCAAGGCAATCATCTCCATATATATGAACCCACCACAGAGGCGGCATTCATCTCCCAAATCACTTGTCATAAGCACACCACAGAGGCGACACTTAATCTTCCATAAATATCATCAGGATCACCTCAGCTCTAACCCAAGTTCATTCATTCATCTTTCTTAAGTTATCACCCAACCTCACTACTATCACACAACACCAATCACGGTTTTCGCATTTGCAAAAGCTAAGTATAAGTAGAGCAATTAGTGATACACAGTCCTAAGCATTTCTATAACAAGGAAATCATCCATGCGTAAATAATATTCATACATGGATATCCTAAGTTTCATAGGGAATAAATTAGGACAGGTAATATAAGGCTCAGTGGTCTTGGTCATACTACACAAAGGTTTTGCAATATCAGGGCAATCATTTCATGCAATAAAACGGTTGCTACGGGTTGTGTTTATAAAACATAGGAGCAGTATGATCAAAGGGAAAACGGATTGTGACTTGCCTTCGTTGACGTCCTCGGGAAGCTCCTGCTCGAAGTCTCCGGCTCCTGGTTCCTGCTCCTCCTCCTCCGCGTACTCGTGCTCGTACCCTCCGTTAGCTACGCGACCGGCAAACAAGCAAACAAACACAAATAAATACAAAAGAAATAGAAGATGAGCTCTGCAAAAGATGAAACTGATAGGAATGGATAGAGCTCAATTTTAGATGAATTTAGGAAGAAGAATCGGGTCAATCGGAGTTTGGATGGTGGAGATATCGATTTTATAGTGGAGGCTATGGATTAATTTCGAAAATGAATTCGGAAATAAATAACAGGCTGAGCTGCTGGCGTTGCTCAGTTTTATGGAAAAGCCTCACTGGTGGAGTCTGATTCACAGAGGAGAGGGAAGGTGGCAGCTAGGCGGGCTAGTGCTCACCTGAACGACGGCTTCGGCGGGGCTGCGATGAGGCGGGGCTCATGGGTGCCTTTTATAGGCGCACGACGAAGCGGAAACTCACCGGCAAGGATTGGACGGCGGGGCCGATGGCGTGGCGTGCAGCTTTGGAGCGATGGGACGCGAGCTCTCAGGCAACTTGGCCACTAGTGGCGTGCATGCGCAGGGGCGGTGCATCGCGTAGCGGCGTGCACGGCGCAGAGCGACGGGATGGCGGGGCCGACAGCGTGCCGTGTGGTTTTGGGTCGACGAGACGAATCACGAGTGACGAGACGATTCAGGATGACTTTGGCGTGTGGTTTTAGGTTGACGAGACGCGACGAGATGGCTCAGGAGTGAAGAGCAGCAGCTAGGTAGCTCAAGAGTGATGGCATGTCTGGCGGTAGGTGTGCGCTTTATGGCGACGAGACTTGAGCTCGTGGGCAAGTGGGTACGGGCAGCGTTGTGCGCGGGTCGTCGCTGCTGTTTGTGCGCGTGGAGCAAGGCATGGGCAGGGGCAGCAGCAAGGCGTGCGCTGCATAAGGGGATGTGAGAGGCGGTCAGACGAATTGACGAGGCGGTCACGCGGGCTGCAGATGGGCAACTGGGGAGTAAAGACGATGTTCTGTTGCAGAGCGCGAGGTGGAAGAAAGAGAGAGGGAGTGGGCTGGGTAGGTGGATATGAATTGATGTGATGACGCGACGTGACAACACAAGCATAGTGTATAGTGTCGTCACGTGGTTTGAGATGACGAGACGACTCAAGCATAGTGCATAGTGTCGTCAGGTCATTCGAGATAATTAATGTGACGAGATGACTCGGGGGCCGAGCGATGTGCCAGCTTATGCGAAGGAATAAATGACAGTCACTGGGTAGGTGAAGGTAAAAACGCGCTGGACGGCAATTTAGCGCGCGAGGATGGAGAAGGGAAAGAAATAGACCAGACCGGAAAATCCAGTTGGTGTGGTCCAGAACAAGAGAGGGATTTTTAAAAGTTTCGAAAACTTCCGATTTAAGTTTCGATTTTTTTACTTAAAATTTTTAGGGTCGATTTTCAGGGCGTTACACACTCCGAGGATGCAAAGAATAAATAAAGGGTTCAAATGAAAGTGAGTACTCTCCCTAGCTAGGTTATGACTTGTCTTACTGGGGTGGTTCAGCTTTCACTTCATCGTAGGCGATGAGAAACAACACCATCTCTTTTCTTTTCTTTTTTTCGTTTTCCTATTCTCATTTTGTTTACTATGATCAAGCTCTGGTGATAATAATAAAGTCATAGCTGGCCTGCAATATTTCGTTGGATCTTGTATCAAACCGACGCGTGAATCACTACCAGTGAGGCAGTGTCTAGTGACATGAGATGCACTGTAAGTGGCGACTCATGGACATCCTATCAGTATCAGCACACTGTCGTAGCCATGTCGCTAACTACAATTCTGATGATATGCTGAAGAAGTGTGGCGTTTCGATAGCTCCAGAGTTTGCTCAAGTTGGTGCTAGAATCCTTCAACCGCCAAAGGTTTCAGAACTTTCCTACCGCCAGTTTTTTTTGTTTACGCTTTATGATATCTGATGAATGAAATCATGTGTTGTTGAAAGCTGGAGGTGACCGAGATATTTTTGTGAATAATGCGCGGTGGAACTTCAACAAAAACGTAAGTTAATGTTTTCTGATTGCGATCGTCACGAAAGACTCCTCATGGTTTCTTTCTGCTGCTTTACCATAAAACAGTGGGCAGTGGTCAACTTTTCTGCACCGTGTAATGTTCAGCATCATACCTTGTGGGAAATTAAGCTAAGGGAATGGTATGCCAGTTTTCTGTACCCAGTCTTGTGCCTTTCCGGCAAGTTCCTGTACTGATCATCTAGCAGGTTGATTTGCAGCAAATAAACCGCGAAGATGCAGTGATTCAGGAAAAAACATGAGATGATACGGGCTCCTATGCCGAATATGGTGGATGCCATGTTTCAACAGATAATGTCAAGGTTTCCCCGCGAACCGCCAAAATTTCTACTGTGCATTCTTTCTGAAAAGGAGAACTCCGACATATATATGGTTTGTTCAACTAGAATATTGGCCTTACAAACTGCTGTTAGGATTAATGTGACTGCATCTATCTATCTTTACTCGAGTCTTTCTTATTCACGCACTTGTCCTGCCATGGAAGTGGAATTGCCTTGTGAAGTATGGTATAGAACACAATGCTTGGCTCCTCCTAGTAAGAATATCAATGATCAATGTCTAACTAATGTGCTTCTGAAGATACAAGCCAAGGTATACAGCAGTGCCAATCTTCTATAGTTAACAGGGCACATGTTTCCTTTCTCTGTGTTTGTCTTTGAGTTATTATGTGCTTCTCTCAGCTTGATCACACATGGCACCTGTGTAGTTTGATCTTTGCTTTGGCAAAATGTGTTTATGGAGGCTGCGTGCTGCCATTCATGACATCGTCTGGTGCATTGTTTTACAGTGGCGAGTCTAGCATTGGAATTGAGGGTGGGCCGAATTTTTTTTCCCCGCCGCAGAACAAATTTAACATGACATATATCCATGAGCTGCTGCATCGGTAGAGGGAACCGAAGACAAACCACTTTTCTTTGCTGCAATTTTCTGAAAAAAGTGATGCAATATCTCCAACTTTTTTCTTCATTTTTCACTAATATGCAGTACAACAATCCAATTGCATAGAAAAATGACATCAATTTGAATTCCATTGTATCAAATCGAAACTCCAAAGTTTCTGAAATTCTTTCCTCGCAAAAAAGAAGTTTCTGAAATTCAGAGAGAGGGAGAGAGAAATTGAACGAAGGGGTCACTTGCTCAAATGTCATGCGTCTGGGGGGTGCTTGCTCCTTTCCTCCCGGCCTACCTCTTTGCTTGCTGGCCAGCACAACAGAGCGCGCGCGCAAGGACTGGGCTGTAGCCGCGCCGCCGCGGGCAGGCGCAGGCAAGGCGCGCCGCAGCCAGGCGCAGGCCGCGTCGCCGCGGGCAGGCAGAGGAGGGCGCGCGCCGCTGGTCGCTGGAGCTGGAGCCTGGAGGGGTGGAGGCGCCGTCGTAACCCTAGCCCGTCTCGCCGTCTCTCTCTCTCTATCTATGCTCTCGCTTCGCTAGTCTCCCGTCTCGCCGTCCCTCTCTCTCTGCTCTCGCTCTTTGTCGAACTGAACAGAGGTGGGGGTGCGTTGCTCGGCCGAATCTGGGGGTGGGCCGCGGCCCACCCGGCCCACCCTCTAGACTCGCCAACTGGGTCAGGGAGCAACAAGACCAACACATTAGCATGTGCTGCATGATGAGATCGGATTCTCACCCCGATCAGCTGCAGGAGCTTGTACACTCTCTCTCTCATATGTGGACGTGCACTGAATTGAACGAAACTGCATAAGAAAAAAAATGGAGATGTTGCTTCCTTGCATTACTCTGATCTGAACCTGCAAATTTTGTGAACTTTCAGGTATCAGAGGAGAGGAGCACCTCAGCCATATCAGTCGGTATAAGTAGGGCTGAAAGCAGGACGGGAAAATCCCGTCCCGACCGGCTACCGTGTCCCGCATTTTCCCTATCGTTTTCGAATTGACAGGAAAAAAACAGGACGGGACGGAAACAGGAAAGAAAAAACGGGATGCGGAAACGAAAACGATTTCACTCTTTTCCCGACCGAATTCACGGGATCCCGTTTTTTCCCGGGAAATTCCCGTTTTTTCCCGTTTTCAAACTATGCGGGATGCAGCCCACTGGTTACCAGCCCACCACCTTGGCCCATTAAGCCCACTCAGGCACTCACACCAGCCAGCATATATAAATCAAACTGAACCCTAAAATCCCCATCGCACATACACATTCCTCCATCCATTCAGCCGCCGCTCGCTCCTGGCTGCGTGTCCTGCGCCGCCTCTCCTTGCTTGCCGGCTTGCCGCCGCGGCGCCGCCCGCGTGCCTTCGTTCCCGGTGAAGATGGGGCCGCCGCCGCCTACTGGAGGAGGAGACCGAACCTCGTCATCGTCCTTGGGCTGGCTCATGTTCGGGAGAATGCACCACCGATTCCTAACACCAAGTCCAGGGTGTCGGCATCTGCTCAAGGTGAGACGACTGAGACTTCTAGTTCTAGCTGTAGGCTACTTAGTGATGCTGCATTGTTGCTATTGTTGTAAATTTGTAGATCTAGCCGAGCCCGCATGAGCTCTTGTAGTTGTAAGTGCAGCCGTGTAGGTAGGGTGCTCCATTTCCATTTATGCATGCAATGTACTTCTAGGTACCTGCTGATGATGTTCTAGTTCTAGCTAGCTACTGCCACTCTTATAGATCTAGCTTGCTGTTGATGCTCTTTGTACGATGTGTTGCTAGGGTCCAAAAGAAAAGCAAGTGAATCCTCATCGTCGACACCGGCAGCTGATAGGATGTTTGCATCATCTCAAGAAGCAGATCCGCATGTTGTTTTTGGTAGTGGTGGTAGCACCGGTAGTGGCAGTGGCAGTGACATCGGCAGTGGGAGTGGCAGTGGCACTGGTAATGAAGCTGGAGCACCTGAACAAGGGCAGCAAAATCATGCGGCGGCTGCTGCTGCGGCTGTTGCTGCTGCTGCTGCGGCTGCGGCGGCTGCAGCTGCTGCCGCCCCAGATGTCATTGTTCTTGATCAAGAGGAGGGCGCTCGAGCTCGATGTGTCAGGAAGAGGGCAAAGAAATGCACATCTGAGGTATGGCAGTTCTTCACGAAGAAGGATGAGATAGTAGAGGTTGCTGGCAGGAAGTATGTGCAGGTGTGGGGGCATTGCAACTTTCCTAAATGCAGGGCCAAGTACAGGGCTGAGGGCAACCAGGGGACAACCGGATTTCGGAACCATTTGAGGACAGCACATAGTATAGTCAAAGGGCAGCTGCAGATCAAAACTGAGAAGGATCATGGCAAAGACATAACCGTGATTGAGCCCTACAAATATGACCAGGAAGTAAGTCTGAAGAAGTTTTACTTGGCAATAATCATGCATGAATATCCTTTTAACATGGCAGAGCATGATTACTTTGTTGACTTCATCAAGTCTTTGCGTCCTAACTTTCCTATCAAGTCTTTGAGTCCGCTTTTAGTGCTGGTGGTCGTGTCGTCGACCCTTATCGCAGTAGTCTTAATCCTGATATGGTTCAAGCTTTGATCTGCACGAAGGATTGGATGGCAGCAGCAAGGAAAGGTAATATTCATAACAGATTGCTTGTTACTTGCATTACTGCAATAATTACTTACTACATGCTGATATTCTCTTTTTTCTTTGATTTTCAAGATTCCAAGAAACTTGCAACACTAATGACTGATCTGGAAGTTATGGAGGCTATTGCTGCTTTACAGAAGCTTGAGATTATGGTATGCACCTGTGTTATAGCTCTAGTTTGTACTTCATGACTTATCACCCCGGCACATAACTTATCACCTGTTGTTTTCTGCATTGTGAATTGTAGGAGTATGAAGATGAACCATCGGCCACTCCATTGGATGAAGATGGAATGGAAAGTGACCCTGATGTGATGCGTGATGATGGGGAGCTGTAGGCTGACTAGGCCCTAAGGCCGACACTTAACAAGAATCTGTAGTGGTGTTGGCACTTTATTATTCAGCTCTATGCGACCTAGTCATTTGTTGTGTGTTGTAACCTGTAAGACTAATCACGTGTGGTTTGTGTGTTGTAAGACTTTAAGACTCATGTGCGGCTGTGGCTTTTGTGTTGCACGACTAGGTCACTTGTGAGACTATATGCTCACTGCTCATCAGTACTGATATGTGAATGTGCTAAGTACTTATTTGTGAGACTATGTTCTATGCTCCTGTGTCATCTGTTGAAATGCTTCTGTGATGCATTGTCTATTGTTAGTGATTTCTATATTATAGTGTGTCAATCAATATGTTTAACTGTTGAAAGGCATGGTATTATAGGTCGGTGTTCCCGACTTAGTCACCGGTTACCGACCGTTACCGGCATATTTCCGACCGATTATTCCGTTTACCGGAGGCCCTTTTTTCTCCCGACCGTTCCCGTTACCGGCTATCCCGTTTCTGTTCCCGTCTGACGATGCAAATGTAAAAGTGAAAACGGTTGAGGTGTTTTTCCGACCGTTCCCGACCGTTTTCAGCCCTAGGTATAAGCCAAAGCAACTAGTCCTCATGTTATCCAGCCAAAGCTCGTGAGGCCTGCTGGTCAGAGCGTGAGCTCCAGGAGCGTTGCTCCCGTCAACCCAGGCTCGAGCCGCGGCACCCGCGGTTACTGTAGCGCAAGCTATAGTACCGCACAAAAAAAATCCTCTCGCTCCTCCGCTTTCAAAGCATAGGTTAAGCACTCGCGCCGTTTCTCACCGACCAGCTAAGTTCCTGTGTACGAGTGCGGAGGAGGGTTCGGAGGTTTTTTCGATCTGTATGAAAAGATCATTCTCCTTAAGAAATGCCCGGGGGCTGTCATACCCCGCAGGTCGAGTTTTAGTCCTCATGTTATCCAGATCTTCCACTGGTTCACCGCTGATGACTGATTGTCACGCTCTTCTGATACCTGGCTGCGGCACAGGTTCGGCAGCTCGTCAGGCTCGACGAGATGTCAGACGGCGTACTCTACCAGCGGCGGCCAAGCACCAATGCCTGCCTCGATTGCGTATGAATGTCAGGTCTTCCATGTTGTTACGTGTTGAGTTAAGCGTTGCGGTCGGTGGCTTGTTACGTGTTGAGTTAAGCGTTGCGGTCGGTGGCTTGGATGATTCGGCGCTTGGAATGCGACAGATTTAAAGTATAATACTCATTTTACTAGGGAACGTATCAGGTGGAAACCAACCTCTCCGTGCAAACTATGGAAACTTCAATCTGAGCCACACGATGTTGATCCAAAGGGAGCGCTCAGAGGAGGTGGGAGGGGTAATTTGCAAGCTCATGAGAGGTGCAAGGGGTGATTTGCAAAAACGCCTTTGCAAATCACCCCTCCCACCTCCCTTGAGTGCCCCCTTGGATCAACATCGTGTGGCTCAGATTGGAGTTTCCATAGTTTGCACGGAGGGGTTGGTTTCCACTAGATACATTCCCCATACTTGTTTGAACACAAGACTATATGTGCTTTTGCTTCTGGACCTAGTGCTGTTACGTGGAAATCTGCTCTTGATCTTACTTCAAGTGGGAGTATGCTTAATGGGATTATATCTATTATTTTTTTTTGAGATTACACAGTACAACTCAGATACTCACAACGCACGCACACTCACCCCTATGAACACACGTACGCAAACCCTACCCCTATGAGCATCTTCGAAGACTGAGCCGGCAAATCTAGAGATACGAAGTCACCACTGGCGCCTCGCTGTCGACGGGAGCGTCGCCTAACACTGAAAGCACAAATGCCGTTAAATCCTTGAAAATTCGCTCCCACGGGGAGTCGAACCCAGGACCTGAGAGATGTTACTCGGATGCCTTAACCACTAAGCCAAGACTCCTTTCACGGATTATATCTATTATTATGAGCTGATGACGATACTAAAGATGATAGATTCCTGGCTTATTACCACCTGAGCTATGCATTGGCGTGTTCCAATGGGCGTCCCCTATTTTCGGCAGACCCGATTGACAAGGGCTTGCAGATTAGTGGTGGGTCTTGGCTAACTTTTTGCAGGAAAATGGTTTCCACGAAATACTATTTGCAGAAAATGCTAAGGAGATGCGCACCTTTTCCTGCTGTTATCCTGTTTCCTAACCTCACAGACGCCATGCTTGCTTCACCAGCCGAGCTTAGCTCGAGCTCGTCGGTTTTCCTCCTGTTTTAACTTCCTATTTTATTAGAGCTTTTTTATCATCTTGAGAGTGGTACCATCGACGATACTTGGTACTACCTTTTGAATGACTGTAAAAATGTTCATCATATGATTAACCATATAAAATAATAGACAATTATGTATTATCTTATATTTTAAATATTTTGAGTAATTAGACACCTTAAGCACGTAGCCCACTTGGAATTTATTCATTTGCTCGATCTGACCAAGAAGAGGAATAATTAAATAGATCAAAAAGGGAGACTTGAAGTTGAAATCAATCAAGAACGAGTTGGTCAAAAAAAAATCAAGAAAAAGCTACTCCCTCCGTCCCAGAATATAAGCATTTCTGGGTTTTGACCCAGAATATAAGCATTTCTGGGTTTGGTCAAAGTTAATTCTCTTCAACTTTAACTATCTATATCTATAAAAATAAAATACTTTAAATATGAAGAGTTGCATATCATGACAATTGGTATCATGATGAATCTAACAACATGATTTATACTTATTCACACATTCTATTCTTTTTGTTATCGATAGTCAAAGTTGAAAAAAATTGATTTTGACTAAAGCTAGAAATGCTTATATTTTCGGACGGAGGTAGTACAACACGGACATGCATTTGGTCTCTGCCCAGTTGACCGGTTGACCCACGGTGACGGCACCTGAGCTCGTATTTAAGGTGCTCGCGCCACCTGGGAGGAGCGCACAAGGACAAGGCAGCACAACCCATCGCCATTGATGCAGCACACGCACACGCATTCACCTCACCACCGGCCGGCCCGCACCTCGCACACCCCAATTCGGCAGCGCCTGGAAGCTTCGTCCCTTCCGCCCAGGCAAAAGGAAATCGCCTCCGCCCACCCCTCTTGACCCTCTTCGTCATTCCGCGTCGTGCTGCCGGCCACCGAGCTCCTCACCGCGCCGCTGTTTAGGGTTGGGGGGTTTGGGTTTCCGGTGCTGCTCTCTTCCCACAATACATAGAAACCGGGAGGGAGGGAGGCCAGGCGGTGGGCGGTGTTGTGCCGGCGGGGCGGCGAGGCGCCGCCGGCCCCGTGTGGTTGTCGCTGGCGGCGGTGGAGGGGAGCCGGAGGCTGGACTTGAAGAAGAGGGAGGGAGCGAGCGGAGGTTGGATTCGTTGTGCCGCGGGGCGGAAGTGAAGTGGACCCTGTGACTGTGAGCGCCGCCAGCAGGAGCAGCCATGGCTGAAATTGGGGGCATCCTCGCCGCGTCGGTCCTCAAGATGGCTGCGGGGAAGATGGCCGAAGCCGCCGGAGATCGGGTCATGCTGCAGTGGAAGTTCGACGAGGACCTGGAGGAGATGGAGGACACGGTGGAGTCCATCCAGGCGGTGCTGGAGGACGCGGAGCGGCAGTCCGTGGTGAACGCGTCGGTGCGGCTGTGGCTCAAGCGCCTCACCAGAGCATCCAACGACATCGCCGACATGTTTGATGAGTTTGAGGTCAACAAAACCAGGAATTCGGCTTTACGCAAGGTAACCTCCTGATTGATTTGACAACCAAGTTACCACCACTCACGTGCACCTGTGTGTTAGTCTCTACTGAAATTGCGGACTGCGCTCTAAATTTACCCTCTAATAACCATCTTTGGTTCAGTTAAAACTATAAATCTTAGCTGCACAAAGATGAGGATTGCAGGGTACTATACTACTATGGACACCAATTCGCACCCCCTAAATTTACATTGGATCATGGCGAGACTTAATATGGTAGTCAGTTTTATAAAACTTTCGAGCTGTATGTGCCGGTTTCAACCAAAAGTTCAATCTGTTAGCGAGATGCTTCACCAAATTGCATAGGATCCCTGAAGAAAACACTCCAGACACTAAGCTGTACACATAATTAGGACTTAGGAGCATGAACAAAATCAAGTTGTTATTAGTTATAGCTACTATTTGAAAAACCATTGGATCTCATTAAGTCATTAATCAAGCTGGCAGGCATGTTTGTGTAGCCATGCATCTTATGGTACAGATGAGCAGACAATATGTGTGATAGAATGTTCATTTTTAAAGGCACTTACAATTTCTACTTCCATTTGTTTATTGCAGATCAAAGTGCTGAACCCATGCCTCAAACTTGGTCCCGAGGTTGGCATGGCAAGTAAGATGAAAAAGGTTAGGGAGAAACTGGAGAGTGTCTCAAATCATCATCACAAATTCAGTTTCATGGCAAGCAGCAGCTCAAATGTGCAGCAAGCTATCGATGAACGTGCAACATCCTGAGAGGTGATAGAAGCAAATATCCTAGGAAGGGATGAAGAGAAACAGGAAGTCATGAAGCTTTTAACGAGAACCAGCACCTCATCAGAGTTTATCATCCTTCCTATATATGGAATTGGAGGCATGGGCAAAACAACTTTGGCACAGCTACTCTTCAATGATACCCGTTTCAAGGACTATAAACAAGCATGGGTATATGTCGGTCAAATGTTTGACTTGAAAAAAATTAAAGACTCTGTAAACACACAACTTCAAATGAATCAGGGTCAGCTATGCAACACACAGGGGCAAGATGCTGGTCCATCTGCTCGTAAGAACATTCTGATCGTTTTGGATGACCTGTGGGAGGAAGGTGACTCTAAGTTGACTGACTTGAAAGATTTCCTCAAAATGGTGGGGAACGGATGCAAGATGCATGCCATTGTAACCACACGGTATGCTGGCATTGCTGAGAAAATTAAAGAAAATGAAGCATCCAAGATAAAGCCCTTGTCACCTTTTACATGTTGGACCATAATTAAACAGGTAGTTGGCTTTGAAGATAGAACTGACAAATAAATGTTTAAGGAAATAGGAATATCAATTGCGGAAAAGTGTGATGGAGTGGCTGTAGCAGCTCGAGCTATCGGGTACTTATTGAAATCCAGGCATTTGAATGGATGGGTTTCAGTACAAAAAAGTGGCATATGGAATGCATCTAGGTCAGGATCTTCACCTTATGATAATGCACTTGCATCTTTGAAATTAAGCTACAGCAATATGCCGGCATACCTAAGGCTATGCTTTGCCTATTGTGCAATCTTTCCAAAAGGCCACACCATGGCTAAGCATGATCTGATCTACCAATGGGCTGCTCTTGGTTTTGTTAATTCATCTGATGAAATCTCGTTTTGGCAAAATGGCAAGAACTGCATCAAGCAACTGTTGGACATGTCCTTCTTTCAACATTCAAAACCACCTTGGGTGAGTTATTTCTTACTGCATACTTCTGTGATTGCAGTGTTTTCCTTTGATTGAAGAAGTATCAAACCTGTTGTAGGGAAGCTAATAAAATACACAATTAACTCTTTGCTATCACATTGTGTGCTGATCGACAAATGATCCGAATAATGTTTATGTTAATGAAAGAGAAAGTATATATAAGTGGAGACCATCTATATATTTCAGAAATGCTGTTGGTTTCCACAGTTTGATTGAAAGCTTGTC
This sequence comes from Eragrostis nindensis, assembly GCA_012490785.1. Classification (NCBI taxonomy): domain Eukaryota; kingdom Viridiplantae; phylum Streptophyta; class Magnoliopsida; order Poales; family Poaceae; genus Eragrostis; species Eragrostis nindensis. The sequence continues at coordinate 185,515 of JAAXCT010000376.1, read as the reverse complement.
GAAAATGAACTTATGAAGGATATGGCCTCTTAAGAGAAGCCACAATGCCAGCTGTTGGCATCAAACCCCGAGACTGAACATAATCTGTATACTCAACCAGAGAAGAGTCATTTCACAAAATCAGAGGAGAGGATAGAATTCTTTCGAGTTTAAAAATAAGGGTGTTGTCATGAAAATAATTGTGTTTTTAGTAACAGAAACATTCTTGTTTAATAGTCTTCCATTACCCCTTAATTTTACAAAAGTCTCCATGCACTTTGTTTGGCAGCGTTAGCATGCCTTGATTGCCATAAAAACCAGAAACACACTCTAATCACCGCTTTGTTGTGTAGCCACAGTCTGAATCCTTTATGTTTGCATTACTGTCCTACTCATTGTCGCGAACCTGCGATGTAAAGACAATGAACGAGCTAACAAAATACAATAGAGAACGAAAGTCCTGTGCAGTACTCCCTCCAGGTCCTATAGGAAGTCGTTTTGAGATTGTCCTAAGTCAAACTTTTAAACTTTGACTGAATTTTTTTTTATGTGCTAAGTTTAGAAATGTGAAAATGATATGAGTAGATTCGTATTGAAATATTGTTTCATAAAAGTACATTATTGAAATATGGTTTCATAAAAGTACATTTTAATTAATATTTTATGAATATTTTACAGCAAAAAGTATCAGTCAAAGTTATGTTTGGAAAACCGTGTCAATGTCCAAAACAACTTCCTTTTGGACCCTGGAGGGAGTAAACAGGACAACTTACCGAGTATTATCTGGAATTTTTGTCTATTGAACTATCCATAGCAGGTTCATGTGATTATAAGCAGTAGTACTATGGTGCAACGTTACGGCATAATCACTTGTGTGCTATTAGCTTCACAAACATATAAGCATCAAAACTCAGTAATCTTGTAATATAGGTGAATAAGTTACTGAACACAGTAATATACTTGACTATTTGAGGTCCAGCTCGAGCACTGACATTGCTTGACGTTCAAGTATATTTATCTTCTCTGCTTTGTACCACGATGGCCAAGTTCTCGATGAGGCTGTCTAGTTCGAAACTCCGATAGCCTATCAACAACCTAGACGTTTTATAAATCAGATGAGACCATTAGTGATTGCTGAGCTATTGATGCACCGGAGAAACCACAAGGTGCGCTTGATAATGATTGATCCCTGTAGCATATCTACACTTCAGTGCAGTATAAACTTTCACGGAAAAATGCTAATCTTAAATAAAACTAAGTGTCAGATAGTAATCCTTAATGCACTCAAATAATCTGATGCCTACGTGCACCCTTGCTGTTATGAGTTGAATTTTAGTAGAAACTGATAAACGCAACAGTTGTTTGGTTGGTTGAACGATTAGCATTGCTTTTGGGTGCGTTTGGCAACAGAGGGGAAGGGGAAAGGGGGAGTTCAGGTGGGAGTTGGACTTTTAGTTCCATGGGTAAAAGAAATATCAGGCACTTAGGAATATGTACGCTTAAAAGACTCTACCAAGGGGAGAGACGCCCCCTGATTTTCGTCTTAAAAAGTTGGTGCCGCGACTCGAACCTGGGTCGGACAGGAGTTTGGGCTCATATTTTAGATAGTACAGTTGTCAATGAGAAAAGCTGACAAGACATGCTGCTTTTATTGCAGATTGATGGGAAATACAGCAAAGAGTTCAATTTTTCACAATGCACGACCTGGTGCATGACCTTGCAAGATTGATCATGGGAGATGAACTTCTCAATGCTACCACAAAGTGCAATGACATTAGGGGAAGAAATCACCGCTATGCATTCCTGTTTGATTGCAGCAAGCCACTGAGTTCATTCGTGACTTACCCTGACAAGATAAGAGCCCTTAGTTTTCTGGGAGGTGGCGAAACTGGACATTATCATGCTGGATTTTCTACTGCTAAGTACCTGAAAGTTTTGGATTTGCAAGAATGCTCCTTAGAGAAGTTGCCATCTTCTATTGGTCAACTGAAACTGTTGAGGTATCTTAATGCTCCAAGGATCAAAGATCGAGTGATTCCTGGCTGTATCACGAAGCTCTCAAAATTAATTTTCCTTAGCCTTCGTGGATCTTGTGAGCTTTTGGCACTGCCAGAGTCAATTGGAAAAATGGAAGGTCTGATGTATCTTGATTTATCTGGTTGTTCGAAAATCAGAAAACTACCAAGATCATTTGGAAAGCTTGAAATTTGGTCCATCTGGATTTATCTTGTTGTCGTGTCAATGGTATACCAGAAGCCTTGTGTAGCCTAACCAAACTGCAGTATTTGAATTTATCACAGAAATGGGATGCAGAAGAAAAAATAAATCTCCAAGGGCTGTGTCTGAGGTGTTCAGAAAACTCATTGAGCTCCGATATCTGAATGTATCACATTGCATGAAATTGATATCAATAGATCTTGATGAATTATTTGGCAATATCAGCACCCTTTCAAATCTGGAACATCTAGATTTGTCGAGTAATTATGAGTTGGAAACTATTCCTGATAGTATTTGTAGCCTCAGAAAGCTACATACTCTGGACCTTACTCTCTGTCAAAATCTATGCAGGCTACCAGGAAACATGGGCCATATGGAGAACCTAAAGTTTCTGATTGTGAACATGTGCATATCTCTGGATAGGTCCACCCTGCCAATCAACAAAAGCTTGATCCCATTGCCAAACTTTGTGGTACATGCCTCTGAAGGTGAACAAAGCTGCAATCTTATCCTGCTTAAGGATGTAAATCCTCCCGAGTTGGAGATAAGTCGCCTTGAAAATGTGACGTCTGTGGAAGAGGCACGGAGAATTGAACTAATGGGAAAAACAAGCATGGTAAAACTGACACTTGATTGGACGAGTGGAACCAAGGGATTCGTGGAGGACATGGAACTTCTGGGAGAGCTAAAGCCACCTAACAATCTAGATTGGTTTAGGCTACAAGGATTTAACAGCGTGAGCTTTCCAACATGGCTAATGGGCATCGATATTTATCTCCCTAATCTTGTAACAGTTACATTAAAAAGGCTATCCCAGTGTTGTAGTCTGCCACCATTGGGTCAGTTACCAAACCTTGAATATCTTCATATAGAAGACATGCCCCGCATAACGAAGATTGACAGAGGCATTTTTGGTGATGCTGTGAAAGCTTTTACTCGATTGAAACATCTGACAATATCCGATATGGAAAACTTGGAAGAGTGGAGCACAACATACTCCATACTCCTATGGTGAGGGTGTTGCGGAGGAGTTCATGTTTCCCAACCTCGAGAATCTTACAATAATTAGGTGCCGTAAGTTGAGGTTGAAACCATGCGCACCAAGAGTGACAGACACGTGGAAAATAAAAGAGAGTGACAGCGTCTACTGCAATGGGAGGAGAGTGTGCCTCGCAGTGTTTTTTCCACCTTCTGTCTGACGATTGAATCATGCACATCGCCTATGCACCAGTGGAAGTTGCTTCACCACCTTCGTGCCCTTTATGGGTTAACTATCGAAAATTGCAATGATTTGAGTAGCTCCAGAGATCACACGAGTCCTCAACTCTCTCCAGTCACTAACTCTGGGAAATTGTCCTGGGATTCAAGAACTGCGACAGTGGTTGGGAGACCTCACCTCTCTCCTGACGCTAGTTTTGATTGGTTTCCCGGACATTCAGGAACTGCCAGAATGGTTGGGTGACCTTGTGTGTCTCAGTGACCTGGCCATTGTTTCCTGTGGAATCATGTCTTTACCGGAAAGCATACAACAACTCACCAATCTAGAAAACCTGGTCATAAGTAATTGCCCTGAGTTACACAAATGGTGTAAGCTGGAGAAGAACAAGGCAAGGATGGGTCACATCATAGAGGTGTGTGCCCTACCGTACTATACTATTTGGCTCTTATTTGCAGTGACTAATTATTTTTTCATCCCCAGTGGACTTAATTGTATCATTTCAGTTTTTGTGGAGTCTTACACGTAGAAGGATACAAACATTTAACATATGTTACTCAATATATCTCATAACCGTGACATGAACCTAACGGAAGTCTTATACGATGAACTTTCTATACTATTGAATATTAGGAGATACTGAAAGAAAAAAGAACAAGTAGGTAATGTTTAGTTCGAGGTTAATGCAACACAAGTAAGGTATTAATATTCCGTATATGTTATCTTAACTTATTATATTGGCAACAATTGCGGTTTCTCTTATACATGAGTTAGCGAGGCACGTGAGCAACAAGAGAGATGTTTGAAGTCTTAGGCCCGACCACCTTCTTGGCATAGGAGCGTCAAAAGGCTTCGGCGATATTTACTTTAAGTAAACCAGAATGTTGAACTGCCAAGCAATATGGCTTACTATATTTGTGCTATACTACTGCCTACCAATGCAAAATACTTGTTTTCATTTCTCTTATTAACCTTGATCTTAGGCGCTACTGGCCATCGTGTTAGACTGTAGACATGAACAAAAACATCATGCTGCAGAGGCATAGTTCAAAATTCTTTGTATGTATACTCCCTCTGTTCTTAAATAGCTTTTAGGACAGCAAAACTAGGTCAGTTTAAACTAAATTAGTTGTCCAAAAGGTCATATATTTAAGAACGGAGGTAGTCATTCGTATCATTTACGTGAACTAGAATTTAAGCTGATTATTAAAGTTTTCTTTTTGGCAATGCTGACAAAAGTGCCGGCTTTGTCTGTTTTACTGAAGTGTTTTGGCGATGGTGAGACGGCGCGGGCTCTCAAAATAGAGGACTCGGGTCGTGAACATGGAGCTAGGATAACTATTCTTGCATAATCATATAAGACACTGAAAATGAATGCAGGGCATTCTTGAGTCTTGACGTCCTCCGGCACTTGGGTTTTCTGTCAGGATGGGGTTGACTTCTATACCTACTATCATGAATCATAAATCAGTAGTACCTTGCTTCAGTCGCTTTATTACTGCTTGTTTTGTCGAAGTGTGAATGCTACTCCTATCTCGGTCCTTCAGTTTGCCTGCCTTTCGACGGTGCCGGAGCTGTGTCAGGATGTCAAGCAGTCCTTCATGTTCTTTCGGCGACTGGATGATGCATTGCGTGGAATTGGAACATATATTGCGTGGAATTGGACGGATCATACTACGTTCTTTTTTGATGTGTTGAACGTACTACGTTTTCTTTGATGTTGATTGTTTCTGATCACTCTGATTGTGCTCTGGCTTTTGGACCTATCCAAAATTGATCTTGGCGGACAGAGCGCGGGTTGTGAGTAGGGCTGGACGTCGAGCGAGCCGAGCTCGGCTTGGCTTGGCTTGGTCTAGCTTGTTTGTCTAACGAGCTAGCTTGGCTTGGCTTGTTATCGAAGCGAGCTGAAAACTTAGCTTGGCTTGGCTCATTAAGCTTGCGAGCCAGCTTGTTTGGCTCAATGAGCTGGGCATTGTAGATGATCAGTGTAAAATTATAGATGTTATGTCTAAATTTTTGTTGGTTAAGATGCAAATAATCATAGTTATGCTACAAACAGAAATTAACGTCGCACTTTAGTATTTGGAACATTCACACAATAGTTTTGAGAACTAAGATTATTGAAAATAGGACTTAGAACTAGATCTTTCTCAGCTCATTTGGCTCACGAGCAGCTCACGAGCTGGCTCGAGCTAGCTTGTTAACCAGACGAGCTAGATCTTTAGTTTGGCTTGTTAACATTTGCTTTCGAGCCGAGCCGAACTAGGAGCGAGCTGAGCCAGCTTGCAAGCTGCGAGCTTTTCGTCCGGCCCTAGTTGTGAGGCTCAGAGCACGGGCTGCAGTGTCAAAGAAAGCCTTGCTCTGTTTCCCGGTCCCAGATTTCTCTCTCTCTCTGATCTGATCTCGTCCCACAGACCCACTCCACGTAGCTACAGTAACAATTAGTACTAGTAAGCATCATAAACGCGTTCTCACCTGGCCTCCTGAAGGTCGCACCAAGGTGGTGCTTTCTAAAATATAAAAAAAAAAAAAAAAAATAAACGCGTTCTCACTTCTCCCGCCGTCAAATGGCCGTGCGGGGTTCCGTATCACGCAGTCTTATGCTAGGCCTGGCTGTTACAGTAGTGGCGTCGCACAGCACTCTGAGCTCCATCCTCCGCCCCCTTCGTTCTCGAGAGCTCTAGGCTCGTCTTCTACCTTGGGTGAAGGAGCGATCAAAGGAGAACTCTGAACGGACGGCGCGTCATGAAGTCCGTTCGTCGGGAATGGTGGCCGGACACGAGCCGCCATGGATGCCACGGCCGTTGAAACGTTTTCAAGAAAGCCATCATATAATCATGATCCAAATATTTACCAAGAGTCTCTAATTTTGTTCAATGACTGAGTGTGGAGCGTGCGTTGTATCAAAATACAGTTTTTCTAATGAAAACCGAGGGCAATCCCTCTTATCGAAAAGAAAAACAAGTTGCATCCATTGTTGTCCGCTGGTGCTCGTGTCTGGTCGTTGAACAAGTGCCGTTATTTCGCCATTGCAAAGCTTCGGAGTTTGATTCGGGTGGTAGGATAACAAACTCTGGTGCTAGAGCATCTGAGATTTTTTTTTTTGGTCCTCTGTTTTTCTTACTTGATTGTATTTTCTTTCTGAACCTCTAAATGCTTATTTGTTTCGTTCAGCAAGATAGACTTCTTGCTGTCGAGTAGTACAGTGTAGACTTTTCTTATGGGTTAGCTTTTTTTTTTTTTTCGAGAAGACGGCACTGGGCTAAGTGATTAAGCTAGGCCCAATTGATTGTGTACACTGTACTGGATTATAAAAGATCTTTTCTGTTGCATCAAGTTTTAAGATTAGGAGCTAAAAAAAATCAAGTTAAGATTAGTTTTGCTTTCCAACTGAAATCTCAAATATTTTGACGAGTCAAATGATGTCATCCTGGTCTACGCTCACCACCCCCCAGCTACCGATTGGCAGCAAGCATTCCGCAAGTTTCTGCACACTACGTCAAATGCCCGCGCATCACGGCATGAAGGTGCCGTCGTCAAATGGCCGTGCGGGGCGGGCCACGGACTCGCCCTCAAGTTCCGCGAGTTACTACCTCACACGAGAGACGGAATGGACGCCCGGTTACCAAATTCGCAGTCTTCTTCGAGGCCTGGCTCTGTTGCAGTTGTGCGGCACAGAGCTAAGCTAAGAGCTCCATCCATGGCCGCCTCGGCAACCGCCTCTACCTTGTGACCTTGTCGCAGGGAGCGGTGAATGGAGAGCTCTGGACGGACGGCAGGCATGAAGTGGATGCGGGCTGGAGCATCTAGGTGAGTGCCTCGGGAATGGGTGCCCGGACATGAGCGGACATGGATGGCACGGCGAGGTTGCCGCTGCGCCACGAGTCGGGCCCGAAGGCCCCGAATCGTTGTAGCCTCTAATATGCCGAAAATTATATCACCACCCCTGGTAATCAGTGTTCTAAATAGCCCGCTATAGCTACCGCTATAGCCCGTTATAGCCTCTGGAACTAGAAAAGGCTAAGCTATTCCTCATTTAGCGCTAAGCTTCATAACCCGCTATAGCCACCGCTATAGCCGGCTAAATCCGCTAAATTAAGATGATTTAGCCGGTTAAATGGTGGTGTGATGGAGGCCTGAAGCTCTTGATGAGATTTGAAACTTTTATAGGTGATTTAGATGGTTAAATCAAGATGTTTAAAACTTTTAACGATGATGTAATGAAGGCATGAATCCTGATACTTATTTTAGTCCATAAAAATTTCATGGTTCCATATTTTATGTCTAATTATTCATTAAATTTTAATGAAATTGTGAAACCGCTAAATGGGTTTAGCTGCGGCTATAGCCTGCTATAGCCTTTCATAGCCTTTGTAGACATCAACCGCTAAAGACCTTAGCCCGCTATTTAAAACATTGCTGGTAATATGCAGGATAGTACCTTTGTGAGCCGTGGTCGCAGGTTCCGCTCGCCAACGCTCCGTATTTCACTTTGATTCACTCGGTGCTATGCTATTGATTTCATTTCTCCGTCCTGCTTCTTGTTGTTGCTCCCGAGTCAGCACCACCGAACCGGACGCCGGCACAAAGCAGACCGACGCGACTAACCAGTAACCACAGCATGGGCCTCAAGGTCATGGACTGGGCTGCATGGTGGGTCGTGGCCAGCTTTTTTTTTTTTAGAGTTCAAGGGCCAAAAGCCCTGGTCCCAACTGCATTAGCAAAAGACCAGAGTTTAGCGTGACAAAACATTTCGACACACTTTTCCAAAACACACACCCGGGACTCTGCCCTTTTTCTAGCCTATTACATTTTCCTCATTCCTTTCACTCGCTTCCACCATCTCCAGCGCACTTGTTGAGCTCCTACTGGCCTCCCCAAGTGATGATGTGCCCAAAAAGTATTCCAGCCTGCCACACCTCTTCGCGACCATCTCCAGCTGGGACAACTTTTGCTCGTACTCTTCTGTTTTTAGGTAAGGGCTCAAGATCTTCCACTGGGATAGCATAGGACCATTCTGTCCCAAATTAGTCTCATATCCCTCCATTTGCCATTCTGAAACACAAAGTTATTTCTAAGTTTCCAAATGCTCCAAATAGCAGCAGAACTAAAAACATTCACTAGCCAAAACCGATTGTTACTAAGCCATTTACTAGCTACTGAAATGAAAGTACTCTTCAAGTCAACCTCCAAGACTTCTGAAAGTTCATGCCACATTTGCCTAGCTACCACACAATCAAAAAACAAATGCTGTACAGATTCCTGTTCACAGCAGAAAACACAGGTTCCATCCTCAACCTTTCTCCTCTTACCCAAGTTATCTCTAGTTAAAGTTTTATTATTCGACAAAAGCCACAAAAGAAGTGAATTCTCGGTGGCACTTTTATTTTCCAAATGGCTGGCGTGTAAACAGGTACGATACCCTAAAATTGATTATACCATACAAGGACTGTGATGAATACACACCAGAAGTATTGTACTGCCAAATCATACTATCCTCCTCATCACTAAAATCAATAGTAGAAGCTAATTGTACTACCTCCTCCCATAGCCTTAACAGCCTCAAGTCCACCCCTCTACGAAAAGTACATTTCAGGTCAGTGCCATCCCACAGTTCTGCAATGGTTGCAGTCTGTTCATTCACTATGCAGTAAATCTCCCAATATTGGATTGCTAGGCTTGATGTTCCTACCCACACATCTTCCCAGAATTTGATCTTTTCTACCATTTCCTACCTTCCATCTATACCCAAATTTTGCTACTTTGGCAGCCCACACACTCCCTTCCAAAGTTTTTTTTTTTTTTTTGAAAGTCGACGGGGGAGGAGAACTCCCCACCTGAATTTCATTTGCATGAATAATATGGCCCCTGACGGCCCGGTTTTGAGTTACAAAGTAGTTGAAACAAGGCGAAAGACAGAAATTTTGCTACATGGGGTTAAACAATGAACACCAAGACGAACTGATCGCCGCTTCATCACGCTTTAGGCGGCATCGCCAAAGAGCTGCTTTGTCCCTGCAGTTGTGGAGCAGCCGGGAAAGGCAGGGAACGGCTTCCCGGAACACGACCTCATTCCTGTGCTTCCATAATTACCACAAGCAGAGGAGAGTGAGGGTGTCTCTGTATTAGAAGCATTATAGGGTCGTGGCCAGCTTGACACGCAAAACATCGAACACAACAAGAATGGCGTACGCCTTCATTCGTCCACCCCTGCTTTCCGCTCCTCTGATTTCTTGCTGCCAATTCCTCACCTCATCTGAACGCAATTTCTAGCATACCAGCTCCCAATCAAAGGTCGTTAGACTGTCTCCAACGGTAGACGCAAAATGGGAATTGTGGTGAATCTGGGTCTCAAAACCTCACAAACACATCTCCAACAGAAGACGCATATAGGAGAGGCATTGTTGGAGCCGGTGACTTCGAGACGCACAAATGCGTTAGCTTCTACCACGACCCACGCCTCGAATCGTTTTTCCCTCTTCGTCTTCTTCTTTCTTTCTTCTCTCTCGCTAGTTCTTCGCCATGGGAGAGCTCCAGAGGTCTCAAATCGACAAGGGGGTCGGGCAGGAGGGCGGCTAGGAGTTGGTGGAATCGAAGGACTAGGCCACGGCGGTTCCATTTGAGGCATCAATTTGAGGAGGGACAGTGGGGAGTGGCTGCTGCGACGGGGAGTGGAGGTGGCGGCCATGGCTGTTCGGGTAGAGCTCGATTGGGCGAGGGGGACGTTATGGGGATGGGTTGGGGAGGTGGAGCTCATGCTGGGCGAGGGGGACGCTATGGGGATGGCCTGCGTGGGGAGGCGGAGCTGTCCGGGACGGGCGGAGCGGCGCGGCCTCCGCATCGAACCGCCGCGGCACCATCGTCATCCTAGGCTCCGGCGTCGCGGTCCCACCGCGGAGGAGACCACCGCGCGGGCTTGGCGGGGCGCGGGCTCGGCGGGGCGACGGCGCTCCGGCGCGGGCGCGGCGGCGGGGGCGGCGGGACCCGAGGAGGAAGAAGGTCCGGCTTTTTGCGTCATCTCGTTGGATATGAGAGTTTTTAGGTGAGCTATTTCGAGAGAAATCAACTCCTACTTTCGGTATAGGTCCCCTCCACCGTTATGGAGACAGCCTTACTACAGGAATTTTGGGCCATCCCATAGCTGCATGCCATGTTCACAACACAAGAACCGAATTTAATTTATGCCGAAAATGAAACCTCTACTCAAGCGCCATGCGATGCAGTTGACAAGCAGCTATTCAGAATAAAGCACCACAGTGCCGAGGTCACAAGATCCGCGCGCGTCCTACCCTGTTTCTCTTCAACCTTGAGGGCTCCATGCGTTCACACACGGCATGCACACGACGCGGCACGCGGCCTCTGCAAGAAATGATTTTCGGTTCGAAATCGAGGCGCTTCTTGAGATCTGCCACCGGGAATCACTCGATGGATGCAGCTACCCAGATTGACCATCACTAACTAATCCAATCACCCGTGGCAGCATAGTAATTATTGAGTACTAATCTTAACCCAATTGGTCTACGGACCATCGTATATGCACCGTCGGCAATGGCATCCACTACTCCGGCCGGAGCTAGTTGGTCCATGTGCTCCGGCTTTGGCCGGCTTGCAGTAGCATTACATATAGTGCAACTTGTTTGTACTCCAATCGTTTTGTTAAGCAAATTGCGTCGTTTTGCGCAAGCTTTGATTTAACTTGTTTTTACTGGCAGTACAAAATTGAGGAAGACTGACAGGTGCCTCACGGGCGGTTTGTCCATACGCAGTCGACGGACGCATGCTCGCACAATCCGAGGGGGAGCACGTTCCGACCACGATGCGGTGCACATGCTGGCAACTCATGCTGGACACATTGGCAATCGACCACGATGCGGTGCACATGCCGGCATGTGTTTCTGTGCAATCCACGACGCTTTGCACGTGCTGGCACTCGAGCTCCAACGAGCACATTGGCATCCGAGATAGATTGATAGCACTGCTAAAGGTGAACATCTAAAAAACGCACTTACTCCCTCCGTTTATTTTTGTCGGGCGCATTTGCCAAAGGCACAGAGACCACTTCATAAGGCCAACCTCAATGCATAGTTTCATTTCACTTTTTCCATGAGTGCCACATCATCTTAAAGGTTCTAGTTTAAGATATGAAACGAGCTCTCTCAATGCACAATTTTATCTCACGGTTTCATAGATAATCCATCATATTAACTTGTTGTCTTGTGATTGGTCAAAATAAGTTGAGATGAAATTTTAGACTCTCAATACATGTTTCATTAGAGTTTCATACATGTGAAATAGTGCCAAAGGAGTTTCATGGGGATGAAACTCATCCAGCCCATTTCATAATAAATACTCCGCCATGTCATCGTTTTTGCCTACGTGGCATGTCATTTAATGGGAATGAAACTCCCACTGAGATTGGCCTAACCTGCAATGGTGCAAACACCGTTGCACTCCATTCAATTCCCGTTTGGATGCTTCGTTCCCCTGGCCGCTCTCCTTTCAATTCCCGCATGCATGGCATGCGATTGGCTCGCTCAATTACCCAGGCTAATCAACTATGCATGCAAATTAATTATCCATGCTAATCGAAGAGGCACGCTCAAGTAACGAGGTGACCAGCAGAAATACGCCCATTATTTATGAAAAAACTCCTTGCGGCAAATGCGCCCAACAAAAGTAAACGGAGGGAGTAGTAAATAGGGCATCCAAAAAATATTACTAGTTGCTCTCTTTCTCTCCTTTTCGTGCTCTGCAGCTTCTTCTGCGCCGACCAGCTCCATTGCCGCCCGAGCTGTGTTGGTGAAGGGTGGCAAGGGACTCAGTTCCGGTCCGATTTAAGGGAGAAAATAAAGAAAATAAAGGATAATGCTAAGGATTGGAGAGAAGAGGAGAAACTAGTGGCGTTTTTTTGGATGCCTTGTTTACTAAGGGGGTTCCTTGGATATCCATCTTTAATAGTGCTATCAATCTAAATATCCCGCCGAACCATGAAACACCAACTGTAGTGCGATGCGGCGGTGCATCAGGAGTTGAAGAGGCAGAAATAAAAAACAGAGACTTGAAATAAACAAAGAGTTCGTCAAAAACAAATCAAGAAAGAGTTAAGATACTGACAGCTGCCAGCTGGCTAAGGCCGCCACATGCAGGCCGCCACATCAAGAAAGAGGTGGTGCACAAGACGGCAGCTTGCACCACCTTCGAGGGAGCGCACAAACCCATTGGCATTCACCACCCTCATCTCCTCGCACATTGAGGGCGACCAACTCGGTAGCGGCGGAAGGCGTGAGCGCGGCCAGCAGCCATGGCGGAAATCGCGGGCATGCTCGCCGCCGGCGTCCTCAAGGTGGCGGCTGGGAAGTTGGCCGAAGGCGTCGGAGATCGGGTCGTGCTGCAGTGCGCGTTCGGCGATGACCTGGACGACATGAAGGAGACGACGAAATCCATTGAAGCGGTGCTGAAGGACGCGGAGGGGCAGTCCGTGACGAACAAGTCGGTGCAGCTGTGGCTCGAGCGGCTCACAGGAGCCTCGTACGACATCTCCGACATGTTCGATGAGTTTGAAGTCAATAGCACAAGGAAATCTGCTTTACGAAAGGTATAGTACACTTATATTTAATTCAGCAGCCAAGATGAATATTGTCGGATACCTATTTTCTAGGTACCCTATACGGTATACATACGGAATAACGAGGTATGGGAGCCGTCCGAGACCCAAAGGCTTTGTACATAGCTGAGTGATGGGATGCTGGGCCCGTGGGTGGCCCAGTCAGGCGGAAGGCGCAGCAACGGCCTTTGGCCCACAGAGCCTCCGTTCCTCACGGCCTGCTAAAGGACCGGGCGCACGTGGCTGCATGAGCGCGGCCCCCCACCCTGGGCCGCGATTGGTCCAGCGTTAAAGGAGCCCGGCTTGGACGTGGCAACGAACCCGACTCCCCGCGGTAGGAGTCGGGCGCCGCGGAATCGAGCGACGCCTCCGACCGAACTCCGGCCAGTCGCCGTCCGCCGTCCATGTACCCAAGCGGTGGTCGGGATCGGCGGAGGGACACGACCCGAAGCGAACCCGACCACCGCGGCCGGAAAGCAAGCTCGGCAGCGGCATGGAAGCATTGGTCAAACCCAAGTGTACGGCCAGCCAGATTCGGATAAGAAGACGCTCCAAATCCACTCCTGGACGATGCGAAGGTACACTATGCCTGACGTACGGCCGCGTGGGGGCGTCGCATCCGGATCAGGCGTGGAACGGCGAATGCATGCACCAAGTACGCTACACAGTAGGAACAGCGCGCGAAATGACCGTCGCCCAACTCCACAGGTATCTGCAGCATACCAACAGTGATCAACAGTGCGGATCAGGGAATGGGCGCTCCACAGCGCCCAGACAAGACGCGGATGACATTATCACACCACCTGGCGTGGAAATTGCGGCGGAAGACACCGGAACCAGCGAGGACGGCCCGACTTCGCCTCCGTCGCCTTCTCACTAATCTTTACTTCCTTTTCTTTTCTTTTCTTTTTCTTCTTTCCTCCATCTGTACCGTTCTTCCTTGATGTATAAAAGGGAGAATTGGGCCCAGGAGGGGGGGGAGAGAGTTCTTTTGGCTGACGAAAAGCTCATTTCTCACACACTCACACACAACGCAGAGATAGAGACTTGGGAGCGAATCCCTCTCTCGACACGGCTTGTAACCCTTACTACGAGCAACACGAGCGAAACCTCAAACTGGACGTAGGGCTTTTCTTGCCTGAACCAGTATAACCCATTGTGTCGAGCGAAAACATTCTGATCGCCGTCGAACCGCGCACAAATCTACTCGTCGGCCGGTTACCAAACACCGACAGTTGGCGCGCCAGGTAGGGGACCTCAGCGCGTTCGACGACGACCACATCGCCAGCTGATGGCTTCGTGGCCGCCAGCATCCCACGGCCGTCTCCCGCCTCACGGGAGCGCCCGTGGAAGGGACCGGAGGCGCTCCACCGCGCCCTCCTCCCGGTTCTACACTCCATACACTGTCCCGTACCGTGTCTTTCGTTTCGGTGACGTGGACTTCTTGACGGATCATGCCGAGCTGCAGCGGATGCGCAGCAGCGCCGGCGCGGAGCCGCTGCGCGTCTTCACCTCGGATGTCCACCTCCCGCGCGGACCGGGGGCCCGAGTACTGCCCGTGCGCATCGAGGCGTACCTCGGTGCGAACCCCCGGCCAGATGAATGCCGGCGTATCTTTTACGTGCTGGCACTCCTCAACAACTGCCTTGTTGAGGGACCACCACTCCCGCCTGGCTACGAGGCCTGGGAGCGTCGAGCCTCCCTGCCACCGCGGCTACGGGAGTCCATGGAGGCGTTGGAGCACGAGCTCGCGTGTCGCTTCCCGCCAAGCCGGACTAGACCTCCCGGTCCCGCCATTGGCGCATCCCTGTCTGTGGGCGCGGAGCCCGCCGACACCCAGGACCACGACTCTGTTGAGGATCTCCTTGCTGAGTGCTTCGACGCGCTCACGTTCGACCCGTCCCGCGAGTGTTTCATGGCCGAGATTCGGGACGGGGATATTGCCGACCCCAGTGATGGGGAAGGTGATGATGGGAACGAGCCATCCAGCGATGGAGGCGCGGACCCGCGCCCAGTGCCCGTGGTAGGGGGCGCTACACCCCCGCCACAAGACCTGCCAGCACTGGAGCAGCTGCTCGCGCGGAGGCGGGAGCTCGCCGACATGGAGTGCGGCATCGAACGGGAGCGTCAGCTCCTGGAGCAGGCGATTGCCCAGCGGCGTACCCCCGCGGGGCGCGCCCGCACCATGGCGCGCGATGTACAGCACCGCATCGTGCATGACATCGCGGGCACCCCGCTTCAACTCCCGCGAGCCAGCCAAAACCTGGCAGCGGCAGCGGCCCTCGCGCGAGATCTTCCGCAGCCAGTGACTCCGGAGGACGAGCGGAAGCGCAAAGAGCTACTGCGCCTACTCGAGGTAGCGGCGGAGCAGCAGGCCGAGAGCTCGCTGTCCCGGCAGCGCGCTCTGGGCGCCTTGCAACGCTCCGTCGACCGCCGCGACGACAAGGAGGTGTCTGTAGCGCAGCCAACGCGCGGATCGGGCGGACGCAACATGCCTCCCATCAAGGAGCGCGTGGGACCAGTGCGGGATGCGCGCATACTCCTCGAAGCGCGCAGGCGTGACCAGGCCTGTGGCACTCGGCGCGAAGCCGAGATGCGCGGCTACCACCCTCGACGAGGTGGACGCTACGACCCGGAGGAGGACCGGAGCCCGAGCCCTCCGCCTCCGGGGCCACGCGCCTTCGGACGTCACATTCGGTGCGCACCATTCCCGCAGCGGTATCGCGCGCCGACCAGCATTACCAAGTACTCGGGTGACTCGAACCCGGCTATTTGGTTGGGTGATTACCGACTCTCCTGTCTGGCGGGCGGTGCTGACAGCGACGAGTTCATCATCCGCAACCTCCCGCTCTACCTCGCCGACCCAACGCGGGCGTGGCTTGAGCACCTCCCGAAGGGATTATCCAGAGCTGGGAGGATTTGGAGGACGTCTTCATCGGCAACTTCCAGGGGACGTACGAGCGTCCCGGGAACCCGTGGGGCCTCCGGAACTGCCGCCAGAATCCCGACGAGACCCTGCGCGACTACATCCGGCGGTTCTCCAAGCAGTGCAATGCGCTGCCCAACATCGCCGACGCGGACGTCGTCAGCGCGTTCCTCGCCGGGACGACCAACAAGACCCTGGTGCACGAGCTGGGGCGCAGCAGCCCACGCACAACCAAGGACCTCCTCGACATCGCCACCAACTTCATGTCCGGCGAGGACGCGGTGGGGGCGATCTTCACCAAGACTCCGGCCAAGCTCAAGGCCAAGGCCAAGAGGGAGGAGTCGACGGGAGGGGCCGGCCCCTCCAGCCAGCCCAAGAAGAAGAAGAAGAAGAAGGGCAACGTCGCGCGACAGGAGGCGTCTCTTGTCGCCGAGGCGGAGCGCAAGCCAAAGCGCGCGCCTGCGGAGGGCGCGTCCAACCACTTCGAGAAGAAGCTCGAGGAGCCCTGTACCAACCATGCGTACCCCGTCAAGCACGCCCTCAAGGACTGCGGGCTGCTCCGCAAGTTCCTCGCCGGCAGCTCCAAGAAGGCGGAGCGCGACGACCCGCCGCCCAAGGGCGACGATGATGGCAAGGGTGGGGATGACGATGCCTTCCCCCACCCTGATGGCTGCCTCATGATCTTCGGGGGACCGGATGCCTGCGCGCCGCGAAGGCAGCAGAAGCTCGTCCGCCGCGAGGTCTACGCCGCGGAGCCGGCCGTCCCCACTTTTCTGAAGTGGTCCGACTCCGCGGTCACGTTCGACCGCTCCGACCACCCGGAGCATGTGCCTCGGCCGGGGCGCTACCCGCTTGTTGTCGACCCCATCATCGGCAAGAAGCGGCTCTCCAAGGTCCTCATGGACGGAGGCAGCGGCCTCAACATCCTCTACGGAGAAACTCTCGACGCCATGGGGATCAGTCGGGATCGTGTCCGACCGACTCGGGCGCCATTCCACGGGATCGTCCCCGGCAAGCATGTGGTGCCGCTCGGGCAGATCGATCTGCCCGTGACCTTCGGCACCGCCGCCAACTACCGCACCGAGACGCTGACTTTCGAGGTGGTGGACTTCCCTGGGGCGTATCACGCTGTACTCGGGCGGCCATGTTACGCGAAGTTCATGGCCGTCCCCAACTACACCTACCTCAAGCTGAAGATGCCAGGCCCCAAGGGGGTCATCACGGTGAGCACGTCCATCCAGCGCGCCTACGAGTGCGACCGCGAGGCCTGCGAGGTCGCGGAAGCACTCCTACACAAGGACGAGCTCCCAGCTGCCGCTGCGACGGCGGAGGAGGCCGGGCCCGACTACAAGAGCACGACCGGGTCGTTCGACCCGGCCAAGGACATCGAGGAGATCCCGCTCAACCCGGCCGACCCCGACAACAAGACCGTGCGCATCGGCACCGCGCTTTCCGACAAATAGGAAAGCGCGCTCGTCGACTTCCTCCGAGCCAACCAGGACATATTCGCGTGGAAGCCCTCCGACATGCCGGGCATCCCGAGGAACGTCGCCGAGCACTCCCTGTGTATCAAGCCGGGCTCTCGCCCGGTGAGACAACACATGCGCCGCTACAACAAAGAGAAACACAAGGCCATCGGTGAGGAGTTATCGAAACTCTTAGCTGCTGGGTTTATCAAAGAGGTGTACCACCCCGAGTGGTTATCCAATCCTGTACTTGTGAAAAAGAAGAATGGGAAATGGCGGATGTGTGTTGACTATACGAATCTCAATAAGGCGTGCCCAAAGGATCCGTTTCCTTTGCCGCGTATTGATCAAATCGTAGACTCGACCGCTGGGTGCGAAACCCTCTGCTTCCTTGACGCGTACTCTGGTTATCACCAGATCCCGTTGAAAGAGTCCGACCAGCTCGCGACTGCGTTCATCACCTCGTATGGCGTATATTGTTACGTAACGATGCCGTTTGGGTTGAAAAACGCTGGGGCAACGTTCCAGCGGTGCATGATCAAATGCTTCGGCGATCTCATCGGTCGGATCGTCGAAGCATACGTGGACGACATCGTGGTGAAGTCCACGAAGACCGATGACCTCGTCGCCGACCTCGATAGAGCTTTTCGGAAGCTGAGGGCGTGCGGCATAAAGCTGAACCCAGAGAAATGCGTCTTTGGAGTTCCGAAAGGTATGCTACTTTGGTTTTGCGTCTCGGAACGCGGCATCGAAGCCAATCCCGAGAAAATCGAGGCCATCGCTAAGATGAGCCCCATTCAGAACCTGAAAGGCGTCCAGCGTGTGATGGGATGCCTCGCGGCTCTCAGTCGGTTCATCTCCCGACTCGGGGAGAGGGGTCTGCCCCTATACCGACTGCTCAAGAAGTCGGAACACTTCGTTTGGAGCCCCGAGGCCCAAACCGCGCTTGATCGGCTTAAGACGGTGCTATCGAACGCACCCGTCCTGACAGCCCCTGCAGAGCGCGAGCCTCTCCTCTTGTACATCGCCGCAACCACTCAGGTGGCCAGCTCGGCGCTGGTGGTCGAGAGGAGCGAGCCCGGACACGCTCTGAAAGTCCAGCGACCGGTATACTTTGTCAGCGAGGTTTTGTCCGACACCAAGACCCGCTGGACTCAGCTGCAGAAGCTGTTGTACGCGGTCGTCATAACCAAAAGGAAGCTACGTCACTACTTTGACGCGCATCCGATCACTGTGGTCACCTCCTTCCCTCTCGGCGAGGCGTTGAGGAGCAAAGAGGCCGCGAACAAGGCCGCGAAGTGGGCCCTCGAGCTCATGGGACAGGAGCTCGAATTCGCCCCGCGCACCGCGATCAAGTCGCAAGTGCTTGCGGACTTCGCTGCCGAGTGGACCGAGATCCAGCTGCCACCTGCGCCCGTCGAGCAAGAGTGTTGGAACATGTTTTTCGACGGCTCGCTGACAAAAAGAGGCGCCGGAAGCGGCTTCGTTCTCGTCTCGCCACTCGGGTCCCGACTGCGCTACGCGGTCCGACTCAACTTTCCTGCGTCCCATAACGTGGCGGAATACGAGGCACTCGTCAACGGGATGAAGGCGGCGATCGAGCTCGGCGTCAAAAGGCTGGAGGTCTTCGGCGACTCCCAGCTTATCGCCGATCAGGTGACGAGCGAGTCGAATTGCTCGAACCCGAAGATGGCGGCGTACTGCGCTGAGGTGCGGCGACTTCAAGAAAAGTTCGAAGTCTTCCAGGTCAGTCATGTACTTCGCCGCTACAACGAAGAGGCGGACGGCCCCGCGAAGATGGCCTCCAACCGGGACCCCGTCCCTGTCGGCGTCTTCTCCCACGACCAGCAGAAGCCGTCGGCGCGTGAGGCGCCAGCCATACCCATGACGGACGCTTCAACAACCCAGCCAGACGGCGCCGATTTCTCGGCAATAGAAGGTACACGCTCTCCTCTCGGAGAAGACTCGGGTCGAGCCGTTCTTGCCATCCCGACAGCTAACGAAGCAGTCGGGGGCTCGAGTCCGACTGCCGACGAGGCGGTCGGGGGCTCGGGGGCTGCGCCCGACCCGGTGTCCGACTGGAGGACTCCATTCCTCGACTGCCTACTCCGAGAACAGCTCCCCGCCGACCAGACACAGGCAAGACGCCTCGCGCGTCGGGCTAAGTCATTCGTCGTCGTCGACGGCGAGCTCTACAAAAAGAGCCACTCGGGAGTACTTCAACGGTGCATCCCCATCGAATGGGGAAAAGAGCTACTGTCCGACATCCACGCCGGCGAGTGCGGTCACCACGCGGCCCCAAGAAGTCTAGTCAGAAAAGCGTTCCGGCATGGTTTCTACTGGCCCACGGCCGTGTCCGACGCCACCGAGGTAGTACGAACTTGCGAAGGGTGCCAATACTACGCTCGAAGGACCCACATGCCGGCGCAAGCCCTTCAAACCATACCCATCACCTGGCCCTTCGCCGTGTGGGGATTGGATTTGGTCGGGCCCCTGAAGAAGGCGCCCGGGGGCTACACGCATTTGCTGGTGGCCGTCGACAAATTCTCCAAGTGGATCGAGGCACGACCCCTCGTGAAGATCCGGTCTGCAGAAGCCGTTCGATTCTTGACTGACATCATCCACCGCTTCGGAGTGTCGAACTCCATCATCACCGACAATGGGACTCAGTTCACCGGCAACGAGTTCCTCGAATTCTGCGACGACTACAACATCCGGGTCGACTGGGCATCAGTCGCGCACCCACAGGCCAACGGCCAGGTCGAGAGAGCAAACGGAATGATCCTACAAGGGCTCAAACCGAGGATTTTCAACAAATTGAAAGTTCACGCTGGCCGGTGGGTGCGAGAGTTACCTGCGGTGTTATGGAGCTTGCGCACCACACCGAGTCGGGCGACTGGGCAAACGCCGTTCTTCATGCTCTACGGAGCAGAGGCGGTGCTCCCGACTGACATCGAGTACGGCGCTCCTCGTGTTCGTGCTTTCAACGAGGAGGCCAACAGGAGTTTTCTCGAGGACGCCCTCGACCAAATCGATGAGGACCGAGAAGTCGCCTTCATGAGGTCCGCCAAGTACCAACAAGCCAGGCGCCGCTACCACGGACGACGAGTTCGCGGCCGCGCGTTCAAGGAAGGAGACATGGTTCTCCGACTGGTGCAGAGCAACAAGGATCGACACAAGCTGTCACCGCCGTGGGAGGGACCGTTCGTCATCGCCGAGGTGCTGCGTCCCGGAACATACAAGCTCATGGACTCGGAAGGCCAACTCGTCGCCAACGCTTGGAACATTGAGCAGCTACGTCGCTTCTACCCTTAGCTCTGTAAATTCGTTTCTTGTCTTTTTGCCATTGCGTTAACATCAAACGATCTTGGTGTTTTCTTTACACACCTCTTGGGCAGCCGCCTGGGTGCGCTCCCCTCGGAGGCTCCACCCGGCGGGTGTGGCCTTGTGCCGCGTTGATTTTGTATGCGCTAGGAGTGATGCTCTTAAGAGAAACAACGCAATTCGACTAAGAGCGGGCCTCCGCGAACGCAAAACCGACGTCCTAAAACTCGAAGTGTGACGAATTGCAACGAAAATCGTGAGCCCCGGATATTGGCTTAAGGCTCGGCCAGTTCGATCAAGGGCACCCGACGCCCCAGCGGATAGGGTCGGCCCGAGCGGCTGGTCGGAATTGAGTTAATCTTCCGAGATCACGAGTTTTCGAGGCGAATCGCCACACGAAAAGAGTAAAACGAACGAAAAACTTGCGAAAAGCGAAACGAAAATTCATATAAACAAACGGGCGCGCATGCCCACATCGTTGTTTACAAAATAAGGCCCACACGGGCCCGACTCCGACCATCACCACCTAACCTACTGATTTTCACCCTCGCCACGGCGCGAGGGGATCATGTCCAGGTTGTCATCGGCAAGACGGCGCGCGAAGGGAATCACCTCTTCCTCGATCCGCTCCAAGTCGGCCTCGCTACAGGAAGGCTCGTAGCCTCTCGCCAGCACGTCGATCTTGTAGTGGTCACCGTAGTGACTCCTCGACACGGCAAAGGCGATCTGGACTCCGGTCCGAAGGCACTCCTCCTCCTGCACGCGGAAGTAGGCGGGGAGCCCGGCGACCTGCGGGATCACAGATGTGGCGTCTGGTGGACGCGGCACACCGATCTCGTTGCAAGCGATCTCCATGGCCTGCCGCAGCAGGTCAAGATCCGCCAGCGCCGCCTGCGACTGCACCTGGAGCTCCTGTGCGTCTGGCCAAAACAACGGAATCAGTCGCTCAGTCTAAAAACGACAAAAGCCGACACGGCGGGATGATCAAAGAACAGGTAAACTAACTTACCCTTCAGCTCCTTCTATGTCTTCTGGAGCTCACCGGTCACGTTGGTCAACGACGACTGGGCGGCGACCTTGAGCTCCCTCTCCCTGCTCAGCACTGTCTCAGCAGCCGCCGCCCTCTTCTCGGCGGCCTCGGCGCGCTGAGTGGCCTCCAACAGCGCCTTGTCGGCGGCGGTCCGGAGTCCGCGCTCCTTCTGCAGCCCCTGCTCCTGGGCCTGCACTTGCTTTTCCGCCGTCTCGGCGCGCTCGACCATGCCGCACAGCGCTGACTCTGCGTCCGCGGCCCTCTTCTTCGCATCCTCCGCTGCTTTCGTCGCGGCCTCGGCGGCCTCGGCTCGGCGGCGGATGGGGTCGGAGACACGCAGCGCGCGCCAGCTCTTCGCCTCACGCGACGTATTCCTTCAGCTGGTGCCGGATGAGGTTCGACTTGAGCTTGCTGTTTGCAAGCAAGGTCTGCGGATGGCAAGAAAAAACCGTAAGGCAAAAAAGGCAAGTAAGATGAACTCCCGAAACAAAAAAGACAGAGGGCGGAGAATTCTCCCACTCACGTCAATAGGAACCCGCGCGTTCATCATCAGCTCCTTCGCGGCGTCGACCTCCGTCGTGACCGACGCCTTGATTGTCTCCAGCCTGCTGAAGGTGTGGGAGAGCTCTTGGGCCATGTACGCCCAGGCTTTCGCCTCCGCCGAGTCGGTCACAGGGACCAGACCCTCTGGCGTGTCCACCAGTACATCCGGCCCCCAGCCGGACCGCGCCAGACGTTGGATCATCGGCACACCGGCGGCGGCCGCGTCCCAGCGCGGATCGCCGGTCGCAGTCCTCGACTGCGAGGTGGCTCCCTGACGAGCCCCCGCAACGTTACCGGCGTCACCGGCCCTCGACGATGACGGGCTCGACATCGGACGGACCTCGGCAGTCCGACCCCCTGCGCCGGCGACACCTTGTGCACGCGGTGGAGCGGTACCAGGCCGTGGCTCGCCGGCCCGACCCTCGGAGTCGGGGGCTGCGCTCGCGACGAGTGCGGAACCTTGTCGCGTCGCCGCGCCGTCGACCCTCGGCGTATCGCGCTCCCGCACCGTCTCCTCCGACGCTGCGGCGACTTCCGGCTGCCTACGCGCGGCGTCATCCTGCCGCGGAGCGGAGCCCTCCTGGCTCTGGCTCTGCTCGGCGGCGAGACGCAGCGCCTTGTGAGGGGCCAACTGGGTCCCGTCCCATTTCGGGGCGGGGCTGCAAGGATGCACGTCGCGGTTCAGGAGAGGGGCGAACACAAACAAATCAAGCGATTGCAAAAGACACGATAAAGCAAACTCACATGTCGGACCGCTTGCGCTTCCGCGCAGGCCTCGCCGGCGGGCGCCCCGAGCCTTGTCCGGCGGCCGCACGAGCTGCTGTGTCAGGGGTGGGTTCCTCGCCACCCCGCGCCCCCACGTCGGGGGTCGGATGAGGCACGCGGGTCCCTCGGGCGGGACCGTCTCCCGCGCGATCCAGGATTCGGTCGTCCCCGCGCCGATCTCGGGGGCGGCCGGTGACGCGGAAGCCGTCCCGGCAAGGGAGGAAGTCCCGGCCGGAGCGGCGACGGCAACAAGGACATCGAGGCTCCCTGCCGCCGCCGTCGACGTCGCGGCGATCGTGACCACCTCACCGGGACCGCTCGACGGGGGCCCCTGGCCCTCGCCGGCGACACCGCCAGCCGGAATCGGCTGCGCGCCGTCGTCGTCTGGGATGACATCGTCAATCCACGCGTCGTCGTGGTGACCGCCATCGCCGGCCTCTTCGCTGCTGTGGTCGAGCGCCGAGTCCGTGTCGAACTCAGGCTCGGTGTCGACCGCCTCGCCGCCCCGGCGACGACGCGCCCGGTCTCTCCTCCTCGCCTCGTAGGCGTCCTTCCGGGCCTTGCGGCGATCCTTTCGCCGCTTCGTCCTCTCCCCATGGGCACGGTTCACCGCCCGACGGCCCGCGTCCTCGGGCACGGGGGCTGTCGAGCGCCGAACGGCTAATCCCGGCTGCACACAAAGGGAAAATACAAGGATGCCGCAGTCATCCATCTGAAATAAACAATACCAATCAATCAGGAAAGCGTGGAGAAGAAACTCACAAAGCGGATCGCGTCGGCGTGCGGCAGCGCGGCGGGGTGGCCCGCGACGGGCCACTCGAACTCGTTGTCGACAAAGTGCAGGGCGGACTTGCCGGCAGCCTCCGACAGCCGCGCCCCAATCTCACGGTGGCTCAGCGGCTCGCCAATCGCCATCGCTGTTCCCCGAACGTCGGCGTCCGGTGTCATCTCCCACATGGGGAGCGCGCGACGCATCAGCGGCAGCACGCGGATGCTGTGGAAGTGGCCGGTGATGCCGACCATCGACACCCTCCGGTCACGCAGCACCGCCACGGCGTCGATGAGGGGTTGGATCACAGCAATCTCCCTCGCTCCGAGGCCCCAGTGCCAGCAGTCAGGGGCCCCGGACAACCGGGCATTGGTGAACTTGGGGAGCGGGTCGGTGCGCTCGTTCTTCAGGTAGAACCACCGGTCGTGCCACCCGGAGTTAGAGGAAGTGTGCACCCACGTGATGTAGCCCGACGCCCGCTCCACGCGGAGACGCAGGCTCGCGGAGCCCATGAGCGGGACCCGCCCGCGGACGGGCTGGAGCGACGCCCTGAAGAAGTACCTCCACAGATCGAAGTTGGGGGGAATGCCGAGGTAGGCCTCGCACAGCGTGATGAAGCCGGCGATGTGGCCGATCGAGTTGGGATTGAGGTGCTGAACCTCGATCCCGTAGTAGCCCAGAAGTCCGCGGAAGAAGGGGTGCGCCGGCACCCCGAACCCGCGGGAGTGGAAGTGGAAGAACGAGACGATGTAGTCGTCCGGCGGAGATGGCGACCGCTCCGACGGCACCATCCACTCCACCGCGTCAGAGAGCGGGCGAAGGAGACCCTTCGCGACCAGCCCGCGCAGCAGTTCCGGCGTCACCACCGACTCCGGCCACTCGTCTCCCTCCTCCGCCATCAGATTCAACGGGATGAGGGAGCGCGGACGACGCCGGGATCGAATCGACCGACGGCGGTTGCGAAGCGGACGGCGAATGGTGGCGATTGAGGCGAAGAACAGCGCGGAGCGAGAGGAATTGAAGGCGGTTGCAAGGGGAGAAGAAAGGCCGACAGTAACGGGCGATTGGGGTGTGCGAGAAGACACCCCGGATAGGTATGGCCTGTTTATATGCGCCGAACCGGCGCTGTGCCGTTTTCCGCCTTAAATCTCGCGTCCCTTCGTTTTCCTCCGCTCTAACGTGTGCAGGTGGAGATAGCGCACGCCTCTCCGCTGCGTTTTCGTCCAAGCGCCGCGCCTCTAGATCCGCGCCGACGAAGCGACGCGACGCCTCGCGTCCGACGCCTCATGGGCCCAACTGGTAGGGAAGCCGGTTTGGGCTCCCAGGTAAAGCGGCTAGGAGCTATAAACGCTCCGACGGCCCATTCCCGGCCCAAGAGTTCGTAGGCCGGCCCAGCGTTGGGTTCGAACGGCCGCTCTGGGTCAAACAAGAGTGAGGGGTAATCAAAGGGGGGCACCAGCGGCCAGTACCTATATGCGCGAAGCATATGGGCCCCTGTCGAATACGTCCGAGTCCGAGGACGAAATAAGCCCATGGTTTGCTCATCGAGAGCTGGCAACGAGCCGCCGAGACCGGTCGAACGGACTCGGAAACTAAATGGGACAATCTCCCGGATCATATGGCACTGACCCCCGCTGGTCTCAACCGGGTCCCCGCTAAGGGCAAACCGGGGTGTCACTCGAACGAGCCCGTTTGCAACTCAAATGGCACCGCCCATCGAACCATCGAGGAATGGCGCGGACGGCCCCGATCCTCCATCCTCCCGACAGGATGCGGAAGGAGAAACGAACGAAGTCGAAACCGTCTTCGGCCGGACCCCCGAAACGATCGGGGGCTCGAAGGCATGCATTCGCACAAGAGACCAACAGCGTGGTCGCAACACAAACTAAAACGGGTCGCGAGATAAGCTTCTTTATTCCATGGTTTTCTTTTGTACAAAGTCGATCGAAAGATCGTTAACTAGAAAAGAATTTCATTAGTCCCATGAATCCATGGATTGGCCACAAATGGCCGGATAAAGAGGCCCAAGGGCCCGCGCTGGCTTCTCCCGCAGCAAAAACTCCTATGAGTGGGTGGAACCAGCATGACGGCGCCAGGGACTCTCCCTCGAGGGTGGCGGTGCTCAATCCAAGGCCACGTAATCCTCGCAGGAGCGACTCCTGGGACGCCAAGGGCTGACGAGAGCCCGTTTAATCCTCGCGGGAATGACTCCGAGTTCGGTGGGCCACGCCAAAGCAGGACGAAAACCTGCGGTGGCGCCGGCGAGCACCGGCCGAACGTCGACGGCCGGCCTGGGTCGTTTGGCTCGAGTCGTCTCCTCCCTCGTCGGAGGAGAGAATGATGACCTCAGGCTTCTCCGACTCGGGCGCCGAGCTCCCGGCCACCGGATCTGGCGGCACCACCGCGAGCGGAACCGCTTCGACCACCGGAATCAGATCTTGGCAGGTGCTTGGAGGTGGAGGAGGCAAAGGGCGCGAAGCTAGAATAGGGGACACGACGCCCTCTCCCTCTCTTCCCTTCGAGTCTCTCTTGCGCGAGCGAGATTTCTGATGCTTAGGCATGGTGAGTTAGAAGAAACCCGGCTCAGGGTGCGGGCCTATTTATAGGTGCACCGCCCGGTCTAGCATGGACCGGGTGCATAAGGGGGCGGCTGCGGAAGCCGAAGAGCACTGCCCAACCGCATCGACGCCACGTGGACAATCCCCCACACGCCGCGACAAGCGGAGGAAGGATGGAATCCCACCACAGTCGGCCTATGGGCTGCAGGCTTCGGCGGCCGCGCCCTCTGAGCGAGGGCAGGGAGAAGTCCATCGAGCACCGGTTGGCCCGCAGGATAAGCGCACTCCCCCCTCGGACAAAAGAAGGGGCCCGGGGGCTCAGTCATCGTGGCTACGGGAAAACGACATAGCACGCTGCCGCGTTACACAGAGAAAGCCTGAGAAAAGCCTGGAAGCTAGTCTCCGACTAGCTCCCAGCCTCGGGGGCTACACCCGGAGGGTGCGCTCGCGCGCACCCACCGGCGAACTGAATGGCAACGTCTGGCAGCCGTACCAGTCCCGACGACAGCACGGCGCTCTCGCCAGGACTCGGGGGCTACTGTCGGATACCTATTTTCTAGATACCCTATACGGTATACATACGGAATAACGAGGTATGGGAGCCGTCCGAGACCCAAAGGCCTTGTACATAGCTGAGTGATGGGATGCTGGGCCCGTGGGGTGGCCCAGTCGGGCGGAAGGCGCAGCAACGGCCTGTGGCCCACAGAGCCTCCGTTCCTCACGGCCTGCTAAAGGACCGGGCGCACGTGGCTGCATGAGCGCGGCCCCCCACCCTGGGCCGCGATTGGTCCAGCGTTAAAGGAGCCCGGCTTGGACGTGGCAACGAACCCGACTCCCCGCGGTAGGAGTCGGGCGCCGCGGAGTCGAGCGACGCCTCCGACCGAACTCCGGCCAGTCGCCGTCCGCCGTCCATGTACCCAGGCGGTGGTCGGGATCGGCGGAGGGACACGACCCGAAGCGAACCCGACCACCGCGGCCGGAAAGCAAGCTCGGCAGCGGCATGGAAGCATTGGTCAAACCCAAGTGTACGGCCAGCTAGATTCGGATAAGAAGACGCTCCAAATCCACTCCTGGACGGTGCGAAGGTACACTATGCCTGACGTACGGCCGCGTGGGGGCGTCGCATCCGGATCAGGCGTGGAACGGCGAATGCATGCACCAAGTACGCTACACAGTAGGAACAGCGCGCGAAATGACCGTCGCCCAACTCCACAGGTATCTGCAGCATACCAACAGTGATCAACAGTGCCGATCAGGGAATGGGCGCTCCACAGCGCCCAGACAAGACGCGGATGACATTATCACACCACCTGGCGCGGAAATTGCGGCGGAAGACACCGGAACCAGCGAGGACGGCCCGACTTCGCCTCCGTCGCCTTCTCACTAATCTTTACTTCCTTTTCTTTTCTTTTCTTTTTCTTCTTTCCTCCATCTGTACCGTTCTTCCTTGATGTATAAAAGGGAGAATTGGGCCCAGGAGGGGGGGAGAGAGTTCTTTTGGCTGACGAAAAGCTCATTTCTCACACACTCACACACAACGCAGAGATAGAGACTTGGGAGCGAATCCCTCTCTCGACACGGCTTGTAACCCCTACTACGAGCAACACGAGCGAAACCTCAAACTGGACGTAGGGCTTTTCTTGCCTGAACCAGTATAACCCATTGTGTCGAGCGAAAACATTCTGATCGCCGTCGAACCGCGCACAAATCTACTCGTCGGCCGGTTACCAAACACCGACAAATATGCTGCCCGCGTATACTCCTCGATCTTCTGGATTTCGGGAAACTTTAGTACCGTCAACTCTTTGCTTTTCCTTTCCCGAACTGTCAACTTTTTGCTTATGACGATCCTCGTGAGCAATAAGACTGACTCCAACCCGCTACCTAGTAGGAGCCCTATACCAAAGTTGGGTCTTAAAAACATGAAAAACAGTCTCCAACCCATGATGCAAAAGCAGACCCATTTTGGGCGCGGTCGAGAGCGGTCACCCACAAATGGATCACTTTCGCCAGCTCCCGATTCCTGTTCTCTTCCTCTTCTCCGCGACCGCCCTACGCGAGAATCTCCGCCGCCATCGCCGCCGACGCCCGCAGGTGGCTCCCGCTCCTGCTCTCCTTCTTCTCCACTCCCGGTCGCGACTCGTCCTCTCCTCCTTCTTCCGCTCCCGGTCGTCGGCGGCGTGGAGAACGAGCGACAGGCCGCGGAGGGCGAGCGACGGGCCGCGGTGCCGGACACGGAGGCGCGCCGCGGCGGCGCTGCCCCCTCCCCCTCTCCCGGCGCCAGATGCGGAGGCGGGCCGCCCCGCCGCCACACCCTCCGCGGCTCCCTCCTCCCCGAGCTCAACGGGCTACGCCGGCCACCCTCCTCTCCGCCTCTTGCCCGGCTCGCGGCGGCCTCCTCGGCCTCTTCCCTGGCGCGGTGCGGCGGGGCCTGTGGACGCCGGGGCCCGGCTTGTCGGCGTTGCGCGCGAGAACGGCGCCTTGGCGGGCGGCGGCGCAGCCGCGCAGCTGCGGGGGCGCCGTGGCGGTTGCGGCGAGGAGGGCGCGCGGGGCCGCGGCAGTAGTCCCCCGCGGGGGCGGCGCCGGAGGAGGAAGCGGAGAGGGCGGCGGGAGAGGTGCGCGCGCGGGTGAGGTGCCGTCAGGTGAGGAAGAAGGTGTTCGTCTTGGTCTTCCCGTTGGAGATTGAGGATTTTTGGTATCCTATGTTAATGCTCATCAGCACCTAGTATGGGTTTTGGGTCTGCAGCAGCGTTGGAGTCAGTCTAACATGACAGACATGTCCGATCGTGTTGAACAGAATTGTTAGACACAGTTAATTACCTAGCTCGCCAACCCGGCCCTCCTGCGTTACGCTATGGACAACCTTTCTGCGTTTTCGATTGACATTAAAAGGATTTATTATTTTGTACCTCAAATTTAGTTGCAATAGTGACAAAAGATTGATTTTTAACTCATGATTTTGTGTCATGTAAATATTGATACAAATATATATTTCTGGACATATATCAACAGTATATATATACAATTTATATAATGAGTAAATTGCAGTAGTAGTATATGAACTTGCGAGGTGGGTGCAAAATAGTCATAAAACTTGACAACTGCTTAAATACATTGCAAAGCTTGTTTCAAGGTGCATTAGTGGTGCAAAAACAGCCATGTGAGCTAATGCGAGACACGTGGAGTGCCATGGGGGCGTCCAGCGTAGACAATCTGCACTGCATAAAACATCTAGTATGCCAAGGACGCGTTCCGTTTGATTCGTGGACGTGACATCCTGGCCCGTGGCTTAATAGGATTGATAAGAATACTCATATCAATAAGTTGCAACTTCTTTTCCGGAAGCTCATCTCGAAAGAATTTCTAGGTTAAGCGTGCTTGGCCTGGAGCAATTTCGGGATGAGTGACCGACCGGGAAGTCCTTTCTGAGTGCGCACGAGTAGGGCTGGACGTCGAGCGAGCCGGGCTCGGCTTGGCTTGGCTTGGTCTAGCTTGTTTGTCTAACGAGCTAGCTTGGCTTGGCTTGTTATCGAAGCGAGCCGAAAACTTAGCTTGGCTTGGCTCATTAAGCTTGCGAGCCAGCTTGTTTGGCTCAACGAGCTGGGCATTGTAGATGATCAGTGTAAAATTATAGATGTTATGTCTAAATTCTTGTTGGTTAAGATGCAAATAATCATAGTTATGCTACAAATAGAAATTAACGTCGCACTTTAGTATTTGGAACATTCACACAATAGTCTTGAGAACTAAGATTATTGAAAATAGGACTTAGAACTAGATCTTTCTCAGCTCATTTGGCTCACGAGCAGCTCACGAGCTGGCTCGAGCTAGCTTGTTAACCAGACGAGCTAGATCTTTAGCTTGGCTTGTTAACATTTGCTTTCGAGCCGAGCCGAGCTAGGAACGAGCTGAACCAGTTTGCAAGCTGCGAGCTTTTCGTCCAGCCCTACGCACGACTGATGACAAAGTGCGCAGAAAAGACTTGTGCTGGTCCGTGAGGGGAGCGGGACGTTACAGTTTTGTAACATCTCAGATTCCCAACATGGCTGGGCCCGCTCACACGCTATGCGGACCCCACTCGCCCCACCAACCTTTTATGCTTTCGGCCTCGCTTCACGTAAAAAGGTTATCCTAAGGTGGTGGGTGTTTGACAAACTAGGCTTATATGTTGGCATTTCTCCCACTAGACTAGCAAGGTGGAACTAAACTCCCACCTCCTCATACACATGGGCCACTCGGGCCTAATCACAATAGGCCGGATGTCACAAACACCCCCCCCCCCTTCCCTCAAAGGATCGACGTCCTCATCGGAGCACCGGCACAACATACCCTAGCGGAAAGGACCAGGAATGCTCCCTTCTTAGCAACACGTCCGTGTCCAGTGTCAGCCCATATGCTATGCCGTTTCCCACTCACAGGGTCCACATGCGCCATGCGCCATATGTCTGCACCCCTGGCCCATGCGCTCGTGCTGCTGCGAGGGTCGGCTCTGATATCATTTGTAACATCCCAGATTCCCAACATGGCTGGGCCCGCTCACACGCTGTGCGGACCCCACTCGTCCCACCAACCTTTTACGCTTTCGGCCTCGCTTCACGTAAAAGGGTTAACCCAAGGTGGTGGGTGTTGGACAGCCTATACTTATATGTTGGCCTTTCTCCCACTAGACTAGCAAGGTGGGACTAAACTCCCACCTCCTCATACACATGCGCCACTCGGGCGTAATCACAATGGGCCGGATGTCACATATACTCTTGCACAAATCTATACGCTAGACATATTATCACTACTCCAAAATGAAGTGTCCACAACTAATTGGAAAAAAAATATGTTGTAGTGTGACTTCTGCATTCTCTCTGGAAACCTCATTTTGCCCATGATCTTTCAGCACATTAAAGCTAAAGAACCTAATCTGTTGGCCACTGGCATCTTTTTCCTTTACTAACCAAAAATCTCCATCATGTGTTTTCTCATCTCAAATTATGATTTCTGCTAACCATAATTCTCCTCAATGCATCTAGTCCCATCATGTGTTTTCTCATCTCAAATTATGACTTCTGCTAACCATAGTCCTCCTCAGTGCATCTAGTTTGAAGTCACACTGCTCTGTAGTTGTAACATCCCAGGCCCGAAATGCGGCTTCAGACCCGCTCGCACGTCGTGTGGGGTCTCACCTC
This sequence comes from Eragrostis nindensis, assembly GCA_012490785.1. Lineage (NCBI taxonomy): Eukaryota > Viridiplantae > Streptophyta > Magnoliopsida > Poales > Poaceae > Eragrostis > Eragrostis nindensis. Next base: position 153,941 of record JAAXCT010000376.1, on the reverse strand, counting down.
ACAGCAACAACTCTTACGCTTCGCATAAAAGGGTTAACCCGATTGTTGCTACATTTCAGCCTCTGGCTAATTAAGTTGGCTCTACTTCAATTTCCAATATGGTACTAAACCCATGTTGCTATAGTGGCCCAGCCACACACAAGCACACATGAGCCTCATTCTACTGGGCCGGGATTTCACAGTATTTGTCACTCTATTTGGCATTGACATACTAAAGTGCCTGCTAAGATACCGAATTTCTCTTCCGTTATGGTTTGTGTGATCATCGTCATTGCTAGACACTTTGATTATTTTTCGCCTTCGGTGGCCACAACATAAGTTTATTAATTGTTTTGGTGCAGATGGTATATTCGGTACCTTGAGAGTTAGATAGCTTGAAGCCACATAGCATCGTTTTTTTTAAGACCCGGGCAATTACTTGCCAGGCATATATTAATAAGCAGAATGGAATTTTGTTTTTGTGCGCCGTGGTGCACTACATCATGCTGTGACCAGAATCAGTCGTAGCACCTAGGACAAAAAATAGGAGAAGTTTTACGGTATACCACCTAGTATAAGGAGCCGCGCTAGTCTACCATTCGAGCATTGTTGCTAATCAATTTCCTGTACGTGGAGATAAAAGTGTATCTGTCTTTTTGTCTAGCTTATCCAGTTTATCTAGGAGTCTCTTCTTTTCTTTCTTAAAATGTCCACTAGTATTATATTCTTGTCCCACGCGTTATTTTGGCCTTCCACCATTCCATAATGCATGGTTGATCCTTCAATTACATTATTCCATACATCAGATACCATTAAAAAAAAACATATCTCAGAAGCCAACCTAATTCAAACTTCAATAAAGGTTGAAAGCTACTAGATGGTTCCCCGGTATATTTAGTAGTAATGGTGCATGATCCGAGATTTCTCTCGATAAAGCCACTATTGTTGACAATGGAAATTTTTGTTCCCATTATGTGGACATCAAAATATGATCTAATTTCTCATAAGTTGGAAGAGCCAGCGAGTTCGCCCATGTGTATTGTCTTCTCGCATTTCCAATTCCCTCAAATTTAACCCATCTCTGACCACGTTAAAAAGAAACAACCATCTATTGTCAAATCATTATTATTGTTCTCCTGAGGGCTACCTTAAATATTGAAATCACAACTATTTGAATAGGAAGGTGTTCATGACTACACATATGGACTAATTCAGCCAGGAATCGTTCTTTGAATTCTGCTTTTGCGGGGCCATACACTACTACTAAAGTCTATTTGAAGCTATCATTTTTAATAGTAGTTATCTTCACAAATCCTAGATTATTAGCAAGCAAAAATATGGGCACTGTCACCATGGCGACAAGTGAGCTCAATAGACATTGGACACTTGCGATCTTTAGTATTGACGATTTTCATGTACTATTCCCTTTGGTTTATGTAAGAAACAAGGCTGTGAGTGGTAACGCAGAGGCCGAAAGGCTGTGTGCCATGCCGCAGAAGCGGGAAATGTATTTCCATTTTCTAAAAAAAAGGTATAATTAGGTCTCACCAAATCAAAGGCATAACTTTTTTTTTAGAATTTCTATTATTTTTCTAGGATTAACGTCGAGGCTTCAAAAAGGAGTCTTTGATTAGTAAATATAAGATACACATACGTTGACTCAAACAGTGTAAATGGCTCTGTATTTACACATAAGGCTACTCTCAAATAGGGTTTTATTTTCATCAAATGAGGTGTCACATATACAGTTTTGATGACATGGCAAGTTATGAAGAGATAGGGGGAGGGGGCATATATGCGATTACCAAGAAACGCTAAAACACTGGCATTGGAGGAGAGGAGTTTCATTTCATCAGAGACACGTCTTGAAATGCTAGTAGAAAATTTTGATTTATCTATATGACAAGCTGTTACTTATTCTCTTGCTGTTACCCATCAACCACTAACCAACTGCCTATCTTGAGTTACTTTAGCACTTTTTCCCAATATAATGAGCTATTTTGTCCAAATTAGAAACCCATAAGTGCAGTTGGATGTTTCATTTTAAAATGTACTACAAAACTTATGTGTCTATTTATTATATTTTGCAGTTCAAAGTTCTGAACCCCTGTCTCACTCTTGCTTCTGAGGTTCGCATGGCTGGTAAGATGAAGAAGGTCAGGGAGAACCTGGTTAAGATCTCAGATGAATGTCAGACATACAGTTTCACGACAAGCGGTAGCTCCAATGGTCAACAAGTAATCAATGAACGTGAAACAACGCCAGATGTGATAGAAGAAAAAATTGTAGGGAGGGATCAAGAGAAACAGAAAATAATGGATCTTTTAAGGAGCCCAAGTACTTCATCGGAGTTCATTATCCTTCCCATATATGGCATTGGGGGCATTGGGAAGACAACTTTGGCAAAGCTTGTTTTCAATGATAGTCATTTCAATGACTACAAAAAAGCATGGGTATATGTCTCGCAGATATTTGACTTGAACAAAATTAAGGAGACTGTAAGATCACAACTTCAATTGAATCAGGGACAGCTAGCCAACACACAGGAGCAGGATGCTGGTCCATCTGCTCCTGAGAGTGTTCTGATTGTTCTGGATGACCTGTGGGAGAGAGATGACTTCAAATTGGATGATCTGAAGGATTCCCTCATAAAAATAGTCGGGAATGGACACAAAGTGCATGTAATTGTAACTACACGTGAAGCTGGCATTGCTGAGAGAATTCAAACAACTAAAGCACACAATATAGAAGCCCTGTCTGTTGATGTTTGCTGGACAATAATTAAGAGTAAGATAATTGGTTTTGAAGACAGATCTAACAAAGAAATGTTGAGAGGTATAGGGATGGAGATTGCAAAAAAGTGTGGAGGTGTGGCACTAGCGGCTCGAGCTATTGGGTATATATTGTCCAAAAGGGATTACCATGGATGGGTTTTAGTAAGCGACAATGGTATCTGGAATGTATCTTCGCCGGGATCTTCACCGTATCATAATGTGTTGGCATGTTTGAAATTGAGCTACACCAGTATGCCGCCAGACCTGAGGCTATGCTTTGCCTATTGTGCAGTCTTCCCAATGGGCCACAATATGGCTAAAGATGAACTGATTTACCAATGGGCGGCTCTTGGTTTTATCAAGCCGTCTGATGAATTCCCCACCTGGCAACAACATGGCGAGAGCTGCATCAAGCAACTGTTGGACATGTCCTTCTTTCAACTTTCAAAGTCACCTTCGGTGAGCTGTTACTTGTTACTGCATACCTCTTTTATTGCAAAGTATTCTTTTGATTGAAGTATTGAAATTGTTGTTGGACATCTGATAAAATGCGCAATTACACCTTTATTGCAATCATAATGTGCGCTGTTTCGGTAATGAAAAGATATGTATATCTAAGATGATACCATATATAATAGTTCCATATTTTGAGTAAAAGCTTGCCCAAACATTGTGTTTTTATTACTAGAGTGAAAACACAGATATCTTGAAAAATATTTGTAGATTGTAAATTCTTTTTGCTCATCTTGTGTTTTTGTTACTAGAGTGAAAACATAAGATGATCATGTTGTTCAATAGCAAAATATATTATTGTTTGGATAATCTGCCATTACCCAGCAAGTTATGGTTAAAGTTTGCATGAATGAAATTTAGTTGTTTTAGCACACTCCTTGCCATAAAAACCAGATACTCTGATCAGCACTATGCAACCACATATGTGAAGCCTAGATGTTTGCATTAATATGTCCTAAAAACATTGCCATGAGATGAGCCAAAATGACAATGAACAAATTAAGAAGGATAGAGAACAGAAGCTCGCGATATAAAACATGGCAATAGAAATCTTTGTATCTCTCCTAAAAAAATAGAAATCTTTGTATCCTACACAATGTGTTCTCCACAATTTAATCTATTGAACCATTCATAGCTGTCTCACATGATTAATTATGAGCGAGCAATACTATGGTGCAACATTGGTATAGTAATAACTGGTGTGCTACAGTGATAGTAATCGTGCGACATGGGTGAATAAGTTAATAAACACACTGTCTTGCTGTCAGAGTGGTACTACATGTATATATACTTCGAAACCACGGCAATAGTTGAGGTGCAGTCCTACTATTACAGTTGCCTGATGTTCAAGTATTCTTATCTTCTCTGCTGTGTCTACCACGATCGCCAAGTACTTGCGGCTGTCCGATTTGAGATCCTGATAGCAATGACCCAGACGAAACCTCTGTACAATAAATGACATGAGTTAACTATCAGTGATTTCTTGGTTGTAGATGCATCAAAGAATCCTAATTAAGCTGCGGTCACTATAGTTGTGACGATGTAGCAAAGAATCCAAACCGTTGTAAACAGAAAGAACATACAACCCGTAATGTCTCACAGAATGCATTATAAAAGGTTCTACACATATTTTTTTATTATAAATAAGATTTTTAACTAGTTTTGGGTACATCCTTAAAACACCCGATAATCTGATGGCACCGTGCTGTTATGGATTGAATGAATTGATAGGTGTAGCAGATGTTCATTGCACAATCCACATTGCATTTCTTTATTGATAGGTGTATGCATAAGAATCGTTGACAGTTACCCTCATTGCCTCATTAGCTGCAAACCTGCAACCAAATCGCAACACCCGCTGCCTTTGGCATCGAGGCCACGGGAACCGTTCCTCTGTTCCCGCTGCTGCCACGCACGGACGCACCAAGAAAAAGGTCAACCCCGATGCTTCCTAGCGCAGCGGGATAGAGTATCTACGGAATGATCGAGAGAAGAGGCCGGGCGGCGCAGCGTGAATTGGTGGCGGCGGCCCCGTGGGAGGAGGGGAGGCGTGCAACCGCGCTCGCCTCGACCCCCGCAGTGAAGGGAGGGGAAGGCACGGGCCGTAACGGTTGTCGCTGAGCGATGGAAGTGTCGGCACGCGGGAGGATCAGGGTGGCAACGCTCCTGGTCTGGAGAGGGCACTACGGAGCAGGGCTCCTTGGGCAAAAGGGATGTGCGTGATGAGGGACGGGAAAGGAATGCCGCTCTGGCTGGATAGATGGCTCTCGTTGTTTCGATATGTCGCGACTCGTATTTTTATTAGTGGCCCTAGATACTGATACTGGCATGTTGCTTTTGTTGCAGTCTGATGGACAACAACACGGCAAAGGAGGCACATTGTTCACAATGCATGACCTTGTGCATGATCTTGCAAGATCGGTCATGGGAGATGAGCTTCTTGATGCTAGCAAGAAGTCCGATGACAGGAGAAGAAACTGCCGCTATGCTCTACTTCCAGATTACAGCGAGCCATTGAATTCATTTCTGACTCACCCTGACAAGATTAGAGTCCTTCGTTTTCTGGGAAGTGGCAAGACTGATAATTGTTCTGCTGGGTTTTCCGCTGCTAAGTACCTGAGAGTCTTGGATTTACCAGGAGGCTCCTTAGAGAAGTTACCATCTTCTATTGGCCAGCTAAAACTGTTGAGGTATCTCAGTGCTCCAGGTATCAAATATAAGATGATTCCCGAGTGTATCACAAAGAAGCTCTCTAAATTAATTTACCTTAGCCTTCGTGGATCTTCTTCAGTTTTAGCACTGCCAGAATCGATTGGAGAAATGGAAAGCCTGATGCATCTTGATTTATCATGTTGTTTGGGCATTAAAAAATTGCCAGAATCATTTGGGAAGCTGAAAAAGTTGATCCATCTGGATTTATCTAATTGTCATCAGGTCGATGGCCTACCAGACTCAATAGGAGAAATGAGTGATCTGATGTATATTGATTTATCAGGTTGTTCAAAAATTGAACAACTGCCAGCATCCTTGGGAAAGCTAAAAAACTTGATGCGTGTTGATTTTTCAAAATGCTCTCATCTTAGAGATATACCAGAATCATTAGGGAACCTCACTCGATTGGAATTTATGAACTTATCAGGTTGTGAATTGTTAACAGAATTGCCAGAATCAATTGGGAAGCTTGGAAGTTTGGTTCATCTGGATTTATCTGGTTGTAAACAGTTAGGAAAATTGCCAGAATCAATCGGGAAGCTTGGAAGTTTGGTTCATCTGGATTTATCTGGTTGTACAGAGTTAAGAAAATTACCAGAATCACTTGGGGAACTTGGAAATTTGGTTCATCTGGATTTATCTGGTTGTTATCTGTTACGAGAATTGCCAGAATCATTTAAGAAGCTTGGAAATTTGATCCACCTGGATTTATCTGGTTGCGAATGGATAAGTGGTATATCAGAAGCCTTGTGTAGCCTAACCAAACTGCAACATTTGAATTTATCAGATCATAAATGGGGTTGGAACGAACCATCTCTCGAAGCTCTATCTATAGTGATAGGAAAACTCAATGAACTCCGGTATCTAAATTTATCTGGGTGCATGAGTTCAGATGTGTTTCAGTTCTCGAAGGGACGAAGCTTGAAAATGAAGGACCTACATGATATCTTTGACGGTACCAACACCCTTTCAAATCTGGAGCACCTAGATTTGTCCCGTAATCCTTACTTGCATGCTATTCCTGATAGTATTCATAGCCACAGGAAGCTACATACTCTGGACCTCACTGGCTGCTGGGCTCTGGGTGAGCGTGGCCTGCCAGTGAACAAAAGTTTGATTACTTTGCCATACTTTGTGGTGCATGCAGCCAAAGGTGAACAAAGCAGCAACCTTGTTCTGCTAAAGGATGTAAATCCTCCTGAATTGAAGATAATAAGCCTTGAAAATGTGAAGTCCATAGAAGAGGCACGGAGAATTGATCTGAGTGAAAAACAAAATATGGTGGAACTAACACTTGACTGGACAAGAGGAGCCAAGGGATCCGTGGAGGACATGGAACTGCTGAGAGAGCTAAGGCCACCAAGCAGTCTACGAAACTTTGAGGTACAAGGCTATAACAGTGTGAGCTTTCCACCATCATGGCTAATAGGCACTGATATTTATCTCCCTAACCTTGTCAAGATTGAGTTGAAGGACCTGTCCCAGTGCGCTTGCCTACCACCGCTTGGCCAGTTACCAAATCTAGAACAGCTTCATCTAGCAGAAATGCCCAGCCTTACGAAGATTGACAGAAACTTTTGTGGTCACGGCACGAAAGCGTTCGCTAAATTGGACAGCCTGACTCTATCCAACATGGAAAACTTGGAAGAGTGGATCACGACATACTCCTATGGTGAGGGCGTTACGGAGGATGAGTTCATGTTCCCCAACCTCATGCGGCTGCGGATAAATGGATGCCGCAACTTGAGGGTGGGCCCATGTCCACCAAGAGTGACTGAATTCTGGTATGTAGACGATAGCGAGGGTGTGCTAGTGCAATGGGGGGAGAGTGTGCCTCATCACACTGGTGGTTGTTCATCAAAGCTGTACGTCGTCTCACCCATGACACCCATGCATCAGTGGAAGTTGCTACACCATCTTCCGGGCCTTGACAAGTTAAGTATTCACGGGTGCTGCGATCTGAGCAGCTCACCGGAGATCACGCAAGCCCTCATCTCTCTCCGGTCATTAGTGTTATGTGGAGTTTCGGAACTGCCGCAGTGGATGGGGGGGCTCACCTCTCTCCAGTCACTGAAACTGTACTTCTGCCCGAACATTCAAGCCCTGCCAGAATGGTTGGGTGACTGTGTGTCTCTCAAGAAGCTGACCATCGACGGTTGCGAGGGCATCACGTCTTTTCCGGAAAGCATACAACAACTCACCAATCTAGAAAGGCTAACTGTTAAACGGTGCTGTGGGTTATACGAATGGTGTAACATGAAGGAGAACAAGACAAAGATTGGTCACATAGAAAAGGTGCGTCCATGCTACTGCACCTACTTGGCTCCTATTTGCGCTGACCGCTTCTTTTTTCGCCTCTAGTTTATTAAATTATTACATGAAGGCTACTATATACACATAATAATGTATGTACGTAGAACGCTGCAAACACCTAATGTGTGTGACGTGGCATGAACCTATCAGAAGTCCTATACGTTAACACCACTTATTTGTGTGACTTTTTATAATAACGAAATAAAAATAGCCTATTTTAGTTCGAGGTTAAGACAATCAAACAAGGCAATGTATTCAAGACGTGTTTCTTAACCCAGATTATGTTGCCAATAAATATAATTATAGCATGAAGTACTGTTACGTGAGCTAGGTGGATAGGTTAGCAAACAAAAAGAGATATTTGAAGTACCTGTTAGACGAAACCGACCACCTTTTTGGCTTATGAGCGTCGAAAGGCTTCGGCCGCGTATACTTTAACTAACCACGAATGATCAAATTTCTTAACCCCAAAGCAATATGGCTTTAAGTAGTGCTATATTTGTGCAAATACTGCTTACCAAATACAAAAGACTTAGTTTCGTTTCTGTTACCAATACAAAAGACGTTTTAGATACTAGTAGAACGACAAAACCCTGATGCATACTTCAAAATTCTTGTATGCATAATTCTTGTCGTTTGTTTGAACTACAGTTTAAGCTTCTTAAAGCTTTCCTTTTGTGGATGCTAATACAAGTTTGGCTTTATCAATTACAGATTGTGTTTGACTATTGCGATACATGAATTTTCGCCGTCGGGTATACGTGGCCGAAGCCTTTTGACTGAGACTCGACGGCGACAATGAGCTAGATGAATTTTGCATGCTCATCTGAGACTCGACGACGACAATGAAAGCAGGAAGTTCATATGCCCTTGGGGTTTTATGTCAGGAGCATGTCGTCGACTTTTACCTTCTATAATCGTCTTCGGTATGCTTCAGTCGCTTTATATATTGCTTTGCTGCACGAGTTAGTCGCTTTATATATTGCTTTGGTGCTCCTATTTGTTTGCCTGCATTTCGAAGGTGACGGAGCTGCGCACTGTATCGCTAATTTGCCACTACTATTTGTTTTCAGTTGCTTTATTACTTTATTGTACTGTTCGACATTGCCTGGCATGGGACGGATTGTACTACGCACGTTCTCTTTTAATGTTCTTGGTTTCTGAGCACTTTGATCGTGATTTTGATTTTGGGGCCAGCTGCCAATTATCTTGGCGGACGGCGAGTTGCGGGCTTGTGAGGATCACTGTTTCCTGGTCTCTCTAATCTTCCCACCTCAATCTCCTCTCTGATGTCATCCCGGTCTACGCTCACCGCACCCCAGCTACACCGATTAGCAGCAAGCATTCCGCAAGTTTCTGCACACTACGTCAAATGGCCCCGCATCGCGGCATGAAGGCGCCGTCGTCAACCCTTCTCGACCACGTGCCGCTCCGGTGGAGCGGCCGGGGTCCAAGACATTGGCCATGTCATGAGCCATTTGGGTACAAAGGACAGGGAAATGGAACGCTTGTTATTGCTGGTGCTGCTGCGGCTGCGAAGGGAGGGAAGGACGCTCGTGTGAGTTTGGGAGTGTAAGAGCATCTCCAGCAATAAACCTCAAAACAAGGCTCCTATTTTTGTTTTTTAGGCTGGCATGCAAAAATGAGGGCATAAAATTTGGCTTCAACTCCAGCAGTAAACTAACCCAAGACCCTATTTTGTGTAGACCTAGTAAAAAAATAGTGGGACCTATAAATGAGAGGAAGGATTAGAGGACCCTAGGAATGGGGGCTTGGAGATGGAGTTTGAGAGGGCATGCAAAATGAGAGCCCGAATAGGGTCTCTGTTGGAGTTGATTTTTTGGCTCAATCTCCTAAATAATAGAGTAGGGGCCCAACTAGGGGCCTTGCTGAAGATGCTCTAACACCAGAACAATCCTGCGTATAGCGTACGGATGCACCATGCCCCATTTTCACCTCATGTCCACCGGGACGCGGTTACGGCGCGTCCGTACGCGCGTTAGGGAATTGCGCGTCCGCCCCGACCTTCCTTTTCCACCCCCGGCGCAAAACCAAATCGGGAAGGGAACCAAAATGCTGTCGTCGCTGCCTCCTTCCCCGTCTCAGTCCGCCGCGCGCCGGGGCCTCCTCCGCCCCATCCCTGGCGCGGCGTCCCCCTCCACCCATCTCCCGCGCGGCGCCTTCCCCCGCCCCGTCCCCGGAGCGCCGCCCCATCCCCGGCGCGCCACAGCAGCCGGCGGTCTCCCTCCGCCCTGTGGCCGACGCTACGGTACCCCATCCCAGTCGCGGCGCGGCGGCGACGGCTTAAATCGCTTCTAATCCAGGCGCCCCTCCTCCCGCTAACCAGTTGTGGCTCGGCAGCAACCCCCTCTTGCGATTCTGTTGCCTCCCCTCCCTTCGCGATCCAAGCACAGCTCGACGCCCGTGCCGTGCAAGAAGCAGTTGCTCGTGTTCAGCACTTCAGCTCCAGCGCGTCCATGAAGCTGCAGGAGATTGCCTTCACCTGAGGCAACGACGTCCGTGGATGCTACTCGACCACCAACTAGGCAACATCCCCAAGGTCAGACGAATTGCTACTGCTAGGGTGGTTCTTTATACAAAGTTTGTTGATTTCGCTGTTTGTACAAGATGCATCTTCAGGACAAATGCCTGAGTCAGATGGAGCCAACATCTAATGCAGATTCTAAGCAATCAGCGTATTGATATGAAATTACTACTGATGTGATTCTATATGCATTTGTGCTGGGTTTATAAGGTGAGGAATATAGGTTATAATGCCTGCTCTTTTGCCATGGTAATTGGAATATATATGCAATTAGTCAGTCTACCGAACAGCTGTGTGCCGTTCTGAAGATTTGATACACATTCTCCCTGAAATGGCAGGTGTCTGCTGTTAGGATTCAGAGAGATGATCACACTAGCAAACTGCATTTCTTAATCTCTATCAGTTTTTCAAAGGCTAGAGCATTATATATGTCTCCCCTTTTGTATACTTTCTTTTGTCAGCAGGGTGACACTTGAGATGGCACAGCCGGATGCAAAGATGGCAGTTGCTTGTTCAACTCCAGCGCCGGGAACGACGCGGAGGAGGCGGCTACCGCGCGCGCAAGGTGCAGGGGGATCAGGAGGCCTGTGCCCAAAGCACAAGCGTTAGAAGTTTTCTTTAGACTATCTAGCAGTAGCAATTTTTTTAAACTAGCAGTAGTGATTTCATATTAGTATCAGTAACAACTTTTTTATTAATAGAACAACTTGTTTTCTCAGTAACAGTAACTTATATATATATATATATATATATATATACACTTGTTTTCTCAGTAACAGTAACTTATATATATATATATATATATATATATATATATATATATATATATATATTATGACATGCACTCAGAAGATCTACCATTGTCCACATTCAGTTGCTATCACAAAATATAATAAAATTACTACATGGTGTGGACATAAAGTTAAATTTGCTATAATAAAATATACTAAACTTACTACATGATGCACCTATGGTAATAAAATATGTTCAACTTATTACATGGTGCACACATAAAGTTACTATCTCAAAATATACTAAAATTATTATATAATGTGCACATAAATTTTCTATAATAAAATATACTAAAGTTACTACACGGTGTATTAAGATGTTATCTTAAAATATATTAAAATTATTACATGGTGTAGACATAAAGTTACTATCACAAAATATACTGAAATTGTTATATGTTATGCATGTAAATTTGCTATAATAAAATCTACTCCCTCCTTTCACAAATAGTAGTAGATGTCATTCTAACCTTCCCCACTTTTCTCCAATTACATGTCATTCTCGCTTCTCAATGCACCTTTCTCTCTTCCCAATACAACATTTCCTCTTCCCACTAGACCTCTATCTCTATCTCTCTCCTCCTCGTTTTCAGTGCACCCACCTTTTTGACTTCTCCTTGATTCCCGTGCCCAACTCCAAAACGACATCTAAAAGTGAATGGAGGGAGTACTAAAGTTACTACACAATGCAAATAAAGTTGTTATTATAAAATATATTGAAATTATTACATGGTGCGAACATAAAGTTACTATCACAAAATATACTGAAATTATTATGTGTTATGCACTTATTACATCGTGCACACAAAGTTACTATCACAAAATGTACTGAAATTATTATATGATGCGGACATAAATTTGCTATAATAAAACATACTAAAGTTACTACATGGTGCACACAAAGTTATTATTATACAATATGTAAAAACTATGACATGTTGCAGAAACAAAGTTACAATCATAAAATATACAGAAATTATTATATGTTGCGCACTTAAATTTGCTCTAATAAAATATACTAAAGTTACTACACAATGCACATAAAGTTATTATTATAAAATATGTAAAAATTATGACATGTTGTAGAAAGAAAATTACTATCACAAATATGAAATTATTATAAAATATGTAAAAATATACTGCCTAAAACTGGTATCCAAACTCTGTGGAGAAGTTTCATATATTATGTGTAGTACAAGGTTTCTTCTTTGCAACTAAAAGTTTTAATATGGTTTGCTACTGTTAATAAGAAAACAAGTTTTTATATGAAAAAAATGAAGTTGCTATTCGTATTGCAGAAGAAGTTACTACGACTAATTCATTAAGAAGTTGCTACTACTGGTCGAGAAAAGGTTGCTACCATTCATCCAGATGAAACTTTTGTCTTTTTCTATTGAAATGGCAAATCATACACTATGGAAAAACTACTACCGCAAGTTGTTCTATGGAGATGTTTCCGTTTTTGCAACTAAAATATTTTAACATGATTTGTCACTGTTGATTAGAAAAGAATTTGGTCTATGAAAAAGGAAGAAGTTACTACTACTATTTTAGAAGAAGTTATTACTACTATTATAGAAGAAGTTGGTACATTAGGTCCATAAAAAGTTGTTCACAGAGAACTTTGATGTTTGTGCTCCCCCAGATGATCACTTCCTCTATCAATAACCGCAAAAGATCAGTAGTTAAGACGGCAGAAATACATGCAAACAAAAGAAAAAGGCCAGCATTTCCTGGCTCCAAATTACAGTTTCAGATAAAAACTAAACAACCAAGAGGCTGGCCTGCAAATACGCTAACAGGGAAAATCTTGTTTACTGAAATCCAAACTGTTGTTGGTTCGATACTTCCTGCAGAGCCCGGTTGTACTATTCTACGTCCTCCTTATTAAGCAGCAAGCCACTTGGAATTCATTGTTCCGCTGGCCCTAAAAAATCCGACGATTCCACTCCTCCAAAGATGAGAATGCCCGTGAAAGCTTAACGGTTCCTTGCTTGAGCCAGTTTCCTCTCCTACTGAACCCTGCAACAATCTCACATCAGGAGCACCTGCATGAATAAACCAACCACAAATAAAAATTTGCACTTGCTTCACAAACGGGCAATCAATTAACAAGTTCCTGGTTCACACGGCACAAACTGCATATTGGGTTCTGATCCCATCCCCTCTTAGCTAAGTTATCCACTGTTAGATTTTTTTTTCACGCCCCAAAATCCATTCAAAGAGTATCACTTTTGGCTCTGCTTTAGCTCTCCAATATTTGAAGTCTTGAATGGAGGGGGTAATACAAGGAACTGAGACCTGTAGGCTGAGATGGCAGTGTAAGTGTGTACACTGTCAGGTTGCAAAGCTACAGCCCCACAAATTCTCTAACTTGTTGTTGGCTGTTGATGCTTCGGACTATAAGCAGTACACAAGAATATAGAGACTGCACGCTGAATGAGGGCTCCCAGGAATTTCCACCACTGCATCTCGTCGGGGAAACGACTAGAAGGGAAGCACCTTGGAGCAGCCAGCCCTTCAGCTCGTTGGGGACGGGCGCCGCGGAGGAAGGAGCCGCGTCGGCAGGCGTGCGCGGCGTTGTCACTGCAGCTCGGGGAGGAATTTGGGGGGGGGGGGGGGGGGGGGGGGGGGGGGGGTGTCGAGGCGCGGGAACCCAGAAGCTAGGCACCAGAGGAGCAGGGGACTGGCGGCAGCAGATGAATCGAGCGGAGAAAGCCCGCGATGGCGATGGGCAGCGTTCCTTTTTTTTCTCGATGGAAGAGAGGACGGGGGAGACGAGCAGGGGAGACCGATGGAATGATGTAGTGGTGGGCTGGGCGCCTGGGCTTCGGCCGTCACGTTGTCGCGCAGACGAGGTGGACCAGGCCGCGCGAGGGACGCGCGTTCGCGCTCCAGCGCGTACGGCTGCGCCGTAGAGTTTTCGTGTCCACCGTCCACATCGATCACCTGCACCACCCTTTTTTGTCTTTACCAGGCCTAAAAATGATCGAGGAGGTTTATTCATCTGGCATCAATAACTTTTGTTTGGGAGGCTTACTGGAGCATTTCCCTACAGTTCTTTGTTCTTTGTTTGATTAAGCGGTCTAGACTCCGTATAACCCAATTACATGCGGCAGCAATAATATATACAGACACATACAGTTAAGAGATAAGGCAGGCTTGGATTGGCAACAGGGAACACATGTATCAAAGATCAAGCTGCCGATCGAGTCAAATTGGAGGCTAAGTCCTAATGAAGAAGATGGTGAGCTCCGGGCCGGTGGCGCTGCCCTCGGGGTTGTGCATGTAGTAGGTCTCGGAGTCCTTGGAGCCCACGACGGGGTTGTGCTTCGGGATGCTGGTGCTGCTGCTGCTTTTCGCACTCGAGGGTGACGCGCACCATCCCGGCGGCGCTGACGTCCTGGATGAACTTGGCGGTGGGCACGCAGACGTCCAGCAGCAGGCACGGCGGGCTGCCCAGGCTCTCGTGGAACGCCACCGTGATGCGCGCGCGCCGGTGCCCGTACAGTGTGCCCGTCGCGCCGCCGGCGCCGTGCAGGCCCGGGAGGCCGTGCAGCGACGGCATGCTGATGCACGACGGCGCCGGGATGATCGGGAAGGACCGGAAGACCGACCGGATGAGCCGCCCCGGCCGGCCGCGACGACCCGCGGCCGTGCTTGCCGCCACCCTGCTTCTGCGGCACCACCTGCACCGGAGGAGGAGGCGGCGGTGGCGGGGACGACGACGACGCGTGCAGCAGGAAGCCGGGGATGTCTGGCACCGGAGTGGCTGGCTCGGCCCGCGGGCTCGGGGTAGAGGTGGCCCCGAGGAAGGCGGTCGCCGTCGGGGTCATGGGTCGCAGGGCAGGCGAGTGTGTCATGAGGCGGTCGGGCGGGACGGGGGAGGGGAATGGGCCGGCGCCGGCGATGGCATGCGGGAGGAAATGGTGCGTGCCGTTGGGGCGGGCGCACATTGGATGGGGTTTCCGGCTCTTCCCTCCCCCTACCCTTCGGCCTTCGCGACTAAGGCGACCCCATCTCCTCCTCCTCCCTCGTCCTTCGGTCCAAGGCGCTGATCGGGGCCGAAGAGATTCGTCGACGGCATGGAGGTCCGAGCAGAGCAGTGGGCACTAGGCGCTCACAAACGCTGAGCATATCTCACTTCACTCGGTTCTATGGGTTTCATTTCTCCGTCCGCTTGGTCGTTGCTCTGAGCTTCAGCACGGACCGAGCCGGACGCCCCAAAGCAGGCCGAGGAGGACCTGGACTGGCACTGCATCGTGGGCCGTTGCACACGCCTTCTGCCTTCTCTGATTTCTTGCTACCTTAAACCCAAGTTCGATACAAGTACTAACTAGAAAGATGGCGCAGCGTTGCTGCGCCTGATGACTCGTGCCGCGTACATACATTATTAATATACAGTAGACTGCAAAACAGCAGTCTAAACAATTATGAAATTGGACTAAAGGCAAAGGGTATTTGCAAAATTTATGAAAAGGCTAGATAAAACTCTTAAATGTGTTTTGGCTGCACAATGAAGTTTAGATCATCGAATGAAATAGAACTGTAATGAATCCGAGTTATTCATCATAATCTCTTCCACCTGCAATGAGCATGATGATTTTCATCGACTATTCCTGGTTGGCCATGGTTGGTTATGTTTTCTAGGTGAACACTCTTGTGACACTATATGTTTACCAAGGTGAATACTGGATAGACCGGAAATCAGGCATCATGTTCCCCAAAGCTTGTAATAAGCAGGGGTTGAACATCATATCTAGTGGAGAACTAAAATTGCAAGTCAAGCTAAGTAACAAGTTGTGCCTTTCAAGATTGGTACGTCCCTTGCACCATGGCCTTTCCAGGATTCATAAAGAGGTCAAGTCAGGCATCTCACTGAATTATTGTCATTAGAATTAATGGAGTGTTAAACTGTCATGATATCTTCTGCAATGCCAAACTCCATACCAATTAACGAGCATCGTTGTGGATGATGAAAGACCAATGTATCCTTCATGCCAAACTCCACCTGCACCCGGACAACACAAACAATAGGCAAAGTGATGCCCGTAGCTAAGGTCATCAATTGCCCAGGTAATATATTTGTGTTGTCGATGCCCATGGATGATGCCACTCCGTGCGCTTATCAAGGCAAGCAAACTTAACAATAGAGGTCATCATCGAACCCATTTCCTAACAACAGACAGATTGACAATAGAAAGCTAGATTTGCTCAAGGTAGCCATTTCCTGTGCACTGTAAATCGCCACATGCGCAGAATAAAAAATGCCTAGGAAATTGATGGCAACATGCAATCCCCTACAACATACCGTATGCCCAAGTTTCAGCTGCAAATCCGGCGTCGAATACCAGGCCAGAGCGCCATCATGTGGATCATAGACAGTGGCAATGGGACTACGAGAACTGAGCCCTGGGCAGCTCGGCTAAAAGAGAGATTGGAAGTCGTGGGTGTCTACGAGAGGCCGAAGAACTGGTTGAAGGAGTCAAGATGCGGATGTCAAGGCTGTGACCAAACATCAAACACCTTGAGTCCATCACCTTGAGTACAACCTACTACTACTACATCGAAGCTCCATGCCACCCAACGAAAAACTCAGTTGTCTTGTCCAACTGCCGACCAAGTGCTTAGCTGAATGAGATTGCCGTACGGCTTCCTCCGTCACCATCCTGCGTGAGTCATGTCACGCAAAGAAGAAAGCCAATGGTGTGCACGCATCGCCGGCATCCCATACAAGTGCTGCTGCCGCTGCCTGTGGTGGAGGCGGCAAGAGTCCTCGTCGCCGGCACCCTTCTAGTATCTCGCCCGGTGAGAGCTTGGTGGTCAGCTCCTCAGCGGCAGTAAAGCATCCCAAGGGATTGGCGAAGTCTCCAGAGTCTGCTCGAGAAATCAACTGAAGCACACGTGGCTCACTTGATGCTAATACATACTTGATCGAACGGCTGCTATCCATGTCACTGACGTGGACATTTTCACCTTGCAGGAACGCGACCGCGTTGGGAATATGAGAAGACTAGAAAGTTAGCGCGCCCGTTGGCGCGCCTGGCTTCCTGTGTTAAGATTCTATCAGAAGGTCACTCGGCACTCTCTAGCACCTCTATCTTGACTGAGGCATGAGAAAGATTAATAACTGTCAGTAATCATGCATCTCTATACGTAATTGAAAGTAAAAATTATGGTCCTGTTTGGCAGGCTGTTTTGCAGCTGTTTTACTGTAACGGCTGCTGAAGAAATAACTGCGAACACTGTAGCTGCTGATAAGCAGCAGGCTTGGCGAACAAGCTGTATATATTTCTTGACAACCTAATAAGTGTAGTACTGTCAAATATTGGGAGCATATATATCTACTATCATCTGTATACTAATGACGCTGCTTTTTTTTTTCAAAGGTCAGCTGCTATTGTTTACTGCAAAATGAAATGTGCAAGTTATTTTCTCCAAATGTCATTACATTGCCAACGTAGTTGTACTTTAGAAATGGTTGTTGATACGCTATCCTATCAGAGCAATAAGCTATGAAATGAACAGGTTATAATCTAATTAACCCTCAAATTGTAGCAAGGCCAAAAACAAATGAAATAAAGCTAGTGGCATCCTCTTGTAGGCATTGAAGTGGTTTAATTGAAATTACAAATTTTATTAGAAAAGCACAAGCAAGGAAATAATTAATATACAAAGGTGCATATTTGAGGATAGCCAAAACAGAGCTATGGTGGGTTCCAACGCTGCAGAGCTATGGTGGGTTCAATGCAATACATGTACATAGCATGTTTAGAAAATGAAAGGAAGCTGCTATCTCTTGCCTATACACACTATCTAGCAACAGAAACAGTGGTAGTTACTCTTCTACCGGCACGGTACTTGCAGGAACAGGTCTATGTAATTGTAAGGAAACATATGAATCCAATATATATCGTCAATTCTAAGGAAAAGGAATTGTTCACACATTTCATTGAACAACTTGTACGTACTTCTATAAGTTGGCCTGCACTTGCGTGCTGCCGCCACGGGCATAGCTGAGAGGGATGACATTTATGCAGATGGGGTGCTGGTTCCTCTATAATTTGCGCTCTGAAGAGTGTAGCCGGCACTGGGGTGTGTTGGCGGCCAGCCATCGATGGTGGCGACGAATGCAGCTGTCAGTTCTAGGGGGCAGGGAGACAAAGAAAATGATAAAGCAGACGGTCGGAGAGGAAGTAGTGGAGAGATGGCTATGAAATTTAAATTTTGAGAATAGCTAAATAATCAAGTAAATTTTGTGTTATTTACCAGGGTTTTTGTTCATACAGTATTGTGGGGAAAATAATTTCAGAATACCTATACCTGGAAGCCAAGGCTGAATCTGGTGGACAAATACATGCAAATAAAAAATCATTTATGCCTATTGGAACAATGTATCCATAAGTTGCTTTTACTCATCATCTTGAAAGATTGTAATTGAGAGTATAAAATGCAAAATATATGGAAATAATGTCCCCAATTAACCATATCAAAAGAAAAGGCCTGTTATAAAATTTTAGACAAGCATGCATTGGTAAGTTACATTGGCTCTGCATTAAAGATTTAAAGGGGATCAATTAACCCGCAGTGATCAAGAGAACTTTTAATTTAACGTAAACATTGTGAATGGCACTGTTGATAGGAAACATCTAGGCCATAAAACAAATAAATACTTAGGCAAGTACAGTAAGCCTGAATCTCTCTTATTATTCTTCAAGTTTGATTCTTTCTTAGGAACATCAAATTCCTTGTCAATAGCATATAAAGTCACAGGTCTAAACGTAAATGAAAAAGAAGAATGAGGACTTGCAAGCTAACCATATTCCATTGTCGCTCCACCATATTGGAATTTCTTCGAACACCTCGCTTGCGAGGAAAAGTGAATGCTTTCAGGTACGGGAGTGCAAGGGGAGAAAAGTTGGGACGCACGGCGCGCTTGCCCTTCATGTTACTCCTGTGCCTTTACACGACGCGCCAGTCTCCGTCTCCTTTTGCTAGCTCTCCGCACCATCGCCGTCCTTGCGCAGCGGCTCCAATGGAGCGACGGCGGCTTGGACAGGCTAACGCAGGCAACGCCTACATTGCTAGTCAAGGTCCCAAATCTTCCATCGCCCACGTTGGCCTAGCGCGCCATCTGCAGTCACATTGCGACAACCTCCGTGGGGATTTGGCAGAGGTGGCCAGTGGACTGCGACATGGAGAGATAGGCGGCGGTGCATCGCGGCGTGGACGCACTGGGACTCAAGGAAACGGGGAGCAGCGACAATTTTGCACCCATCGGCGTCGGCTCGGGAGAGGAAGGACGGAGGGGTGACTGCAGCGGCGGCGGCGCAGTCGACAAATCCGGCAAGGAAACACGGAGGGAGATGCTCTCGAGAGTTCTGGGTCTTTCGGGTCCGCGGCAATTCGGGCATGATGCGACCCGACTTGATCCAACAGCCTATGTTGTTAGTGGGGCGTATCCGACGGCTCACGTTAACGCGTTGACGTGGACGCATCCACAACCCGCGAACGCGACCACGTTGGGATAGGTAGAGATTCCTCATCCAAACTTTATTTCAATCATACCAGCTCCCAATGACCATCAAAGTACGAAATTTTTTACCCATGCCATTATCACAATACCTCGATATGTATCTCTTGTAGCAACAACCGAGTTTTATGCGAAGAATGAAACCTTCTAGTCTAGAACGATTCATGTACATACAGACTTGATTACTGCTCCTACGTAAAGCACTTCAGATTAACCTGGGCAACCGATTAACTCTTGTTCACAGCGTCCAGAAAGAAAAACGCAATGATAGCAGTACACGTCCTCGTGTCCCTGGAACCCTGCCCGGGAATTATCAACTCAAAGACCGTGCCGGTTCTGAGAAAAAGGTTAGTTTGAGAGGTGCATTACTCTAGGTGCTCGTTTCCTGGGGTCACAAGCACACGAGCGGTCTCACCATCCGTGCCGCGCGTCCCCTCTGTCTCATTGGTGCTCGTGAGCACCCACCGGCCATGGTCGCCACGCTCGCCGCGTCTGCAGCAACCATGAGAGAGCGGAACGGAGACCGGAGCCCTCGGCGAGAGTACTCTAACCAGTACGTTCCTCTCAATGCCATTTTTCATGCTGCCTAACTACACGTAGGAATAAGTACTATTTTGGACTGATTTTCCTGTAAACATTGGATTAATGAATGGAACTTTGGATTAATGAATGCTTGTACAGTGACAAGTTTACAGGAAAAGTGCACGGTCTGCCTACTTAAACTAGTGCTACTACTAATCTGTTAGTTATGGAACTTTGGGAGTCCTCGGAACTGCAATTGTTGGAGTTTAGCGCGGGCAGCAGGTACGGTCGCCACTGACAATCAAATACTACTCCTAGTTCCAGGTAGGAGCTTCAGTTTAGCCGCAAACTGTGCACCAGACAAACATCGGAGCTCATAAAGTAATCGATTCGATAGTGCAAAACAGACGTGGGAATTTAGGAGATGAATAAACAAGCGTACGTGCATGCTTAAGACCAGGGACGGCTCTAGTTTCAGTGTTCCTGGACCACCTCTTTGCAGATGCAGGTATGTAGATTACCTGTCCGTCTCTGCAGTGTGTTAGTAGTAGGTTTTGTAACAATATGGTGGGCACATTCTTCAGGTAGTTAGGCTGAAGTGAGCAGTGATCTGATCTGATGCGTTCCCCCTGGACTGTACGTTCCGGCGGATTTTGCTTTGTTTGGTTACTGGGACACGAATATAAACATGAGGCCTCGGACCAGAGCGTTGTGTCAGCTCCAAAAGCAGAAAAGGCAACTGAAGTACAGATGCGTGCTTACGGAAATTGGCCGGCCGGTGATCTTGTTATCGTCCTGGCCGAGTGCCAAACAAGTAATTGAAGCACCCTATAATAACTAGGAGCAGTAGTACTAACTCTTTGTGCACCGCCAAAACCACCACTTTTTGGACAGAGATCGGTCTGACTTCACGCAACAAGGAAGGTAACGAGCAAAGGTGCTACGTACAAAAACGAGCAAACAAAAACGTTTGTTAAATTGTGCCTAACTCTTTGCCTGTGAAGACTCTGATACTATAATATGATTGTGACATGTACAACATGCATCACGAACAGCCGTCCACGCTCCCGGCGCAAGATTCTAAAAGCCAGGGTTTTCTAATGCGACAACATGAAACAAGTTTGGTGTCGTGTTGCTCGGACAAAACACAGGAATTCGCCCTTGGCGTTTCTCAGCGCGGGAAGTGAACTCGAGGGCGTCATGTCTAGGTGAGCTGTTCGAGCGGCCCGTGTTGAAACTGCATGGACTTTGGTGTGTGACCCGCGTTGAAAAGCTTGGACCTCTTGTTGGATTGCTTTGCTTGTCGGGGCTGGATGCATGCATGCGTCCCAGATTGGATCAGTATCGTTTTCATTGTGGGAAAAAGAACAGAACGGGCCGGGCGCTCGGCTGATCTAATGGATAGTGAAAGGCATGTGTTCAGTTCAGTACTCGACGGGAGTATGGATCACGGGAAAATACTACTGCACGAAATAACAAGCGGATAGCGATAAAATCTGGCACAGCTTGACTCTAAGGGCAAGCCCAACGCGAAGGCGCGTCGCCAAGCCACGTCAGAAAGTGCTGCGGTGGAAGAAAGAGCAACGAGGAAAGAGAAGATGCTTGGCGCGTCTGCGAGCGCCAAGCTCGACACGAGCTCCAACGCATAATGGTGGGACCCGCTGTGAATCTCCTCTCTGTCTCTCTCCTGCGTGCGCTCTCGGCAGCCGCAACTGTGGGGCCTCTCGTGTAGGCGTTGGCTTGGCGCGGGGTTGGATGCCTTGAACGCGAGCGTGGGCGCGAGTTGAGCTGTCTTGGCTCTACGCCTATTCGCATTGGCCTTGCTCTAACTATGTGGCGCTGCACCTGCATGCATGCATGCCTCGCGGGCAGCCTGCCACAGGGATCGTCGGCCAAGACACGGCAGGGGTGGCCACGGATTCGGCGCTCGTTCTAGACGAGACGCGTACACGCCACACGTACGTGTGGCCTCGGTCCCAGGGCCTCTCTTCCGTTGGCCACCCTGGGGAGCGTGCCAGTGGCCGCACGTGCAGCTGGCCGGCGACCTGGAAGCCAAAGTGGTGGCGCGCGTGTGCGTGTGCAACTGCAGACTGCAGAGTGTCAGAACTGTGCTTGTTGTCGCCTTACGCGGGTCCGTTACAGTAGTGGCCACTACAGTACTCCAGGTCGGTACTGGTCGTGCATGCCACTCATCACTTCACTGCAGGTCACTTCATTTTTAACGCCACTTTCCGAAAAAAAAGAATACTCTACGGCTTCCTTTGGAACGCAGCAAGAATTCTACAGAAATTGTACATGAATTTTATAGAAAGCAGTTTAATTAGAAACAATACAAAAAATTTTTTCCTCTAATCCAAACAAGCCCTACCTTTGTTGAACGTTCTGAAAAATACCAACTCCTCCTATTACTATTGCAAGAATGCGCAACAGTTGTTATTAACCAGTGCAGTACTCCTACCAAATGCAAGGAGAGAGGAGATGCATGGACGACGGGCAAAGTGGGAAACAGCAAAGGTTGAATGGCAAACAGTTCGTTTGAGGGGAAAGGAGGGAGCAAGCAGCGGTGCTGTCTCCCTGACACCTGCGATCATAGAGTGAGCACTACACCGCACTGGATCAATCAGTGAGACAAATGCACCACTAGTGAGTGACCGGTCAGCTCAGCTAGCTACGGAGTAGCCCCGTGCGTGCATGCATGGCGGGAGCCAGCGTGTTAAATCTCTCTTTCACACGAGTCACACAGGGCTACGTTGATGTACATGACATAAATATATTGTTCCTTGTACTTGCCTCCTTTTGCCAATGCTGCTACCGCTAGGCTTTCTTTCGACATTCATCAAACGGCGCAAGAACCGCGACGCCTTGTTCGTATCTGCCCAGCACGTTGTGGTCGATTCCCCATTCCGTATGGTTCTTTGCAAGGGTGTTTCACTTATTAATCACTGCATGCCGCCTAGCATGTTCGTACCGGACCACCGTATGGAAGTACTTACGATTCCGTTTTATTTTGCGAGTGAGGACTCTTGATGTCACTCGTTTACTGTCATTATCAACGGAAACAGAGAGAGTTCTAAGCTCGTCTACCCATGCAGGACAGTTTGGCTCTTGCTATATACACCAACAAAAGAACAGAATCATGTGTTTATTTTGTAAACATAAAGATAAGAATGGATGATAATTTTTGTTTGTTAACCTGACTGCACTCATTTCTGATTGGTGCAAGTTCCCTAGAAACGTATTAACACCTCTTACGAATTTTGAAAACGAAACGAATGACATGTTCTTCTATCCTAAGTAGGGTAAGCCCCAAACAAATCTCTAGTCGACGAGTATTGTGCAATGTGCAAGGGTGGAAAAACGGGCAAAACGATGAGAGGAAACAAACAACAGATATCATGTGCTGCCAAGACGACTGCCAGCAGTAGTCTGCAGCGGTGAGAGTGCTAAAGCTATTTCGCCTAGCAGATGCTCCAAAAACTAGATAGAGCAAAATCAGAAATGATACTGCTGCACTCTTGTGAAGGCCATTCGTCCCAATTGTTCGTTTCTGAACTCTCTGAAAAGCACTAAGCCTGCATTTTAGGCATGCGCCGTGTGTTCAGTCGGGAGCGAAAGAAGTTGCTTTGCTCCCTGGCATCCACACCCGTCCCTGCACTAGCTGCAGCGTAAACTGCACTTTTTACGCCACAACCGATGCTTCACACAGAGCATTTCTAATAGTTTTCGATTACTAGTTTTCGTGTGTCACCGACTTGGAAGAAGAACGTTGAAATCTTTGGCAAACGAGCGAAACTTGAAGCTCGGGGTTTGGTCAAGTCGGATTTCGGAGACAGCGGTTGGTGGTTCGCCAAAACGCACAGCTAATTGTTGCTGCAACAAATCGATGCTTTGGTCCGATCGAGACGAGGAAAAGGGCTCAGACTCAGAGCACGGATCATGAGACCCCTCGTGTGCGTCCCGGGGAACGAGCATCTATGTATAGAGTGGCAACCATTTTTATGTACTCTGTAATAGTAATTCACCTCGATCTCAACCTGGCTTTGTACTCTCGTTTGTGTGCGCACGGTTGCACACAAACAGGCACGGTCTTTGAGTTCAGAATTCCCGGGCAGGGACACGAGTGTATCTTTGGTTTCTTGGGCACCATGTACACCAAGTTTCCAAACCTTGATTGTTGTGTTTTATTTAAGATTTTGAGGGGCATTTGATTAGCAGCGTCGTTTCAAAAAACACACAAAAACAGAGTCTGACGTTCAGACATGAACACCAAAATTATCGTTCGATCTGCATATTTCCTGCACCAATTCATCCACTGGCGCTCCGCAACGAAACCGCAGAACATGGATCCAAGCTCGATCGAGTGCTTGACAATATCGTGGGAACTGGAGCCACAATGCAGCTCTGGGAGCAGTGGCGCCGGACCTCCGCTGCCAGTGATGCCGCCTCCGATCATGCTTGTCCAACCTGAAGAACAGAGCCTGATCACTCACAAGGAACCATACAAGCAATCAGTTTAGCTCCTGTAATTCTGCGATAAGTTACGTTAGTTTGGCTTACCGATTGGCTTGGCCGTGGAGCTCCTCTGGCACCTGAAGTTGACAACCAGCCTGTTCGGCTCGCAGTTTTACTGTTGCCGCTGCGCAGTTATTCTGAGAGAGAACACTATAGCTGCTGGAAGCAGCACTGTAGCCTGTGAGGAGGAAGCAGCAGCAGCCGGCTGGAAAACCTCCTGCCGAACACGCTGAACATTTCAGTTCCAACGACGTGTAACGGAGGAGTGCAACGATCTAATCATGCCGGCATGGAAGAAATCATAGTTTTTGGAACGGCAGATTGCCTTGTCAACGACATTTCCTGCAAAGTTACACAGCTTTGATCAGAACAAGGGAATTAACAAGAAGATAGATTCTCCAAGCAGTGTCAGAGGATCCTAAGACAAAATTCAGATCGTGTGTCAAAGTTACCAGAGGAACATTAGCCACGTGCGGTCATCTTGGGCAGGAAACATATTCGTTCTTGACAACTGCCGTTCTTTGATCTCCCCACCCCCTCTGAAGTCTGAACGGTGCGCCGCCTCGAGGACGCTCCGATCATGTCGCGCCGACGCCGAGGAAGTCGAAGAAGGGCAGCGCGGGCTTGTCGCCGACGTCGTGAGAGACCGCCTCCCGGTGGCGCGCCGGCGACGGGATGGAGAAGGCGGAGCGCGCTCTCGGCGCGGCGGCGCGCGGGACCACGTCGCTGCCTGCGATGGACATAAAAACAGAGACCATGTCAGTGACGAGGCTATGACAGAAGAGCACGCAGCGACGACGGCTCGTACGTACTCTGCCTCTGGTAGAAGCAGGGGACAGGGGCGCCGGCGGAGCCGAGCGAGAGGTCGGTGGTGCAGGTCGACGCGGACTCGTCGGAGTCACCGCCGCTGTACGCTCGAGAGCCCGCCGTCTCCACGGGAACGGCGGCGTGGAAAGGCGGGGAAGCAGAGCCGTAGAGGTGGTGGTGAACGACAGCGGGCGCCAAGTGCGGCGGCGGGGTCGCCGACGAGGATGGCTTGCGGCGGCGGAGCGAGCCAGACTGCTCTCGCTGCCGGCGCGCCATGAGGACGTGCCAGTGGTTCTTGACGGCGTTGTCGGTGCGGCCGGGGAAGAGGCGGGAGATGAGCGCCCACTTGTTGCCGTACGCGCGGTGCGCCTCCAGGAGACGCTCCTCCTCCTCGGCCGAGAACACCCGGCGGTTGATGCGCGGGTCCAGCTGGTTGAACCACCGCAGCCGGCAGCTCTTCCCTGCTCCATCGATCGCCGGCCAACAGAAACATCAGGAACACGAAGCAGACGAGTCGAAAGCGCAGAAAAAAGACTGAAACTCCTCATCTAGAAATGCACGATCGAATCCACAGCATCGCATTGCAATAATTACCTGATCTGCCGTCGAGCTTCTCGGCGATGAGGTTCCAGTTCTGGGGCCCGTGCTGCGCGACGAG
Organism: Eragrostis nindensis; assembly: GCA_012490785.1. NCBI lineage: Eukaryota > Viridiplantae > Streptophyta > Magnoliopsida > Poales > Poaceae > Eragrostis > Eragrostis nindensis. Next base: position 127,783 of record JAAXCT010000376.1, on the reverse strand, counting down.
CTCCTTCAGCTTGGCGTCCTCGGCGGGGCGCCAGTGGCCTCTAGCGCAGAGCTTGCCCTGCCCGCCGCTGCCTCCATAGCCATGACCGCCGCCACCACCCTGCTCGACCTCGTGCCGCTCCGGTGGAGCAGGGCCGAAGACACCGGCCATGTCATGAGCCATTTGGGGTGCAAAGCCTGAGGAAGCAGCTCCCGGAGAAGAAAGGACAGGGAGATGGAGAGCTTGTTGTTGCTGTTGCTGGGAAGCGAGGGAGGCTGGGCTAATATAGAGCGAAGCCCAGCATTTGCTTCAACATCCATCACAAAACAAGAAGAAAATATATATTACTCTTCTCTCTCTAGTTTTTCCCCTTCTTTTGTTGATTTTTTTTATGAGGGCAAGCCTTCTTTTGTTGAGTTGGATGCTTTCCTTTCTGAGAGAGAAGAGCCGGAAAGCATGTGATTGGTTTGTTTGGCCTTTGAGGACCTTGAGAGCGATTGCAATGCCATTGTTCTTTCTCTTTTGTTTGAAATTTGTGCCATTGCAGAGACGTTTCATGATTTGTTTTTTCCGCGGAGGTGAGGTTTAAGAGGCCGCTCGTGTGGGTTTGAGGAGTCCAACACCACCACCAGAACAATCTCGCGCACCAATGCTCACCCCACTGCACCACACCATTTTTTCCTCATGTCCACCCTCCTTCCAACCACATCGATCATCTGCTATTCTGCTCCCTTGTCTTTATTAGTACCACGACATAAAAATGTACTAATTACCACAGACAGTATCCAAAGGCAGGCAGGAGTTTAGTGTGAAAGGCATTCAAGTGACTTTCTTCTTTTGAGTTAGTGATTGAAACAAGAGCATATTGTACAGATATACTCTCGCTGTTTTTATTTTATTATTGTAGGAAAAAAGTCCTAACTTCCTTATCCTAGCGACCACAAAATAAAACCAAGGGGAAAATGAAGCAAATGAATGAGCTCTCTTAAAATGTCTTAAAACATGCAAACCTTTCAAAAAACAATTTATAAATAGCTAGCATCCTACCGTCGACGCAGCACAATTCATGCTTGTTCCATGACACAATGCTACTCATGAATGGCGTTCTAATCTACAGGACATAAACAACCCCCTTCTAATTCAATAACCAATAAGTTTGACAGTTTTCTTTTTGTTAGACCTATTTAACCATGATTTTCAGTTCTAAACTATATGCTCCTTTGGTTACGAGTTTAAACAGTATATACTCCTTTGCCTATAATTTTTTACAAGACCTATTTGAGTAGTACAACAAAAGGCTGGCTTGACTAATATTGTTTACAATTTTACATGAGTAGTTCTCGCCTATCTATATCGGTACAACTGGCTTTTTGTATTGTCATCATTTTTTTTGAACCACCTTTGTCACCAAGCCTCGTAGAACTCACTTTCCTAGAATACACAATCAAACCATAGTAATTTTGACTGGTGACAATCAAACCACAGTAGAAGTAGCAGTAAAACATAAATTTTTCCCTGTAAACAATTTCAAGGCGTTATGAACCGTTTGGCTGTGGATGCACTGGGAAACAACGTGACAAAAAAAATAGAGAATTCGAACAAAAACCAGGTGAAAGGACGTTTGTGCAGCATTGATTTTGCGACAAACCTGCACGGTTTGCTTTCCTATTCACGCTTCAACATTTTTCCAATTTTTCTCTTATATACCAGTGGTAAATCAGATACAGGGGAGGAGTGCTCTTTCTTATCAATGTAAGCTATAGTGCTTATTCCAAGGAACAAAGAGAATCTTACACTAATTTAATTTTGTATAGATCCCTATTTAAATCTAGGAATTGTTTTTCTCTAGAACTTTGAGCGTACTTGACATGATGAAACAGTTCAATTTCGGTAAGGACATTGAATATTTTTTTTCAAGTCCCGAACGGGGCCGGCCGCATGAACATTGCATACCAGAACAAGAACTGTGGACATGTGCTTCGAACGGACAAATCTTTCTGTAGCAATGTACTAAGAGGAAAAGGAATGGTCAAAACAAGAAACGAAAAGGAAAGGTGCATGCATCGATACCCTTTTTCCCAGTCAAAATTACTGTTGCTTTTCTTTCTAGTTCAGTAATCCAGTGTTTTTTTTTTTCCACCTCAAAACGCTGTCTTATCACTCAAAGCATCGCGTTTTTTTTCCTGGATTTGATTCTCTGCACTAGGCACGACAATGATCACAATCACATCTGTATAGCCCCTTTGTTTTACATGAAATCAAATTTATTTGGAATGTCAGATGAATAGGCCATTCGCTCAGCGAGTGCAGATTATGTGCTGACAGCAAATTTTCAGAACAATAGCTCTCACATGAAAACTTGCCAAAATTTTTTGACGGGTCACTTGCCAAAATTTTGAACCTGGTATCTTGGACTTCTGGGTGCCATAGAAAAACTATAACCAGTTTCAAAACGGTGTCGATAAATTAACAAAGAAAAAAAAGAACAGAATTCAAAGCTCCATCCATGCCTCCACATTGTTCAGAGCATTGGTCGTAGAGTCCTCGGAAATGCAATTACCAGTGCTTAGCGAGAGCAGGTATAGCCATTAGTAATCAACTCCAAATGGTTCTGGTAGGGCCTTATTTAGGCGCCAAGTGTGCATGCATCAAGGAAACCATGGGAATTAGGATTCAATAATAAATAAACTTTAATAAGCGAAGCAGGTGTCTGGTTTCAGTGTTCCTAGACCACATTTGCGCAGATGCAGATAGATTCTCTGTCTGTCTGTCTCTGCAGTTTGTTAAGTTTCGTAAACAATGTGGCGCGCACATTCTTCCGTTAGTTAGGCTGAACTGACTAGTGACCTGATATCGTGCGTGCATCTCTGTTGGACTGTTCCTGCGGATTTTGCCTTGTTTGCTTGCGTTGTTTGGCACTGGGGGAGGTAGCATTGTCTCCTTTCCTCTGCATAGGAAGAAGACACATTTGGTTTTGGTTTTGCAGCAGGTCATCAACAACTTGGTGCAGTTGCTTGTTACCTCCCCCACAGAAAATTGGAAGCGCAGAGATTTTTTAACAACTGGTACTGGAGGTAACTCCGGTCTAACAGATGGGCAAACTAGAATTAGGGGGTGTTTGTTTCGGCTCCACGGGCGGCTCTTGGAGCGGCTCCGCGTCTATGGCCATCAAAGGGGGTGCTCCCCCACCGGCTTCTCCGGAAATAACGGAGGGAGCCGTACCCAAATCCCACCGAAGCGGGGAGCTGCAGGAAGGCAGCTTTGCCGGCTCCCTCGCTTGTCCACGTCAGCCTCGGACGCAAGTGCCCCTCCTGTCTGCGAGCGCGCGAAATGGACCCAGCGGCGCGGCAAAGCGCGCGGGAGGCGCGACGGCGTAGGAGGTCCTTTTGGCGTGAGCAGAGGAGGCGTCGCTCTTCATCTCGGCCACCTGCCCAACAATTTCTTGCTAGGCTTGCTGGGGCTAGGGATTAGAGAGAGGATTGCTTGGGCATGGTCGCTTGGAGAGAGGATTAGAGAGAGATGGCTTGGGCATGGTCGCTTGGAGAATGGAGGAAGAGGATGAGTGAGCAGGACACGGTGAGGACGAGTGGATAAAAATAGAAGAGGACCCGGTACATGTGTAAATAATAGAAGGGGATTTAGCTAGATATAGGCCCCACATGTATATGAAATAACATAAAAAATTGATTTATCGTATTAAGTCATGTATATGAAATAATATAAAAACTATGATCTAATTATTATAAAATAGAAAATGGTAAGTCACATAAAGAAAAATATAAAACAAGGAATGCATATAGACAATGAATCAATATGTTGAAGGGCACTTTGGACAATTGCTTCTTTCATCAACGAAGCTGCAGGAGAAGCCGTAGAAGAAGCTGCAGAAGAAGCTGTTCTACCAAACATTTTCAGACACAGCCACAGCCACAGCCAGCACAGCTGTTTTCCAGAGAAGCCACAGCCACAGCCGAAGCCGGCACAGCCGGAGTCCAAACAAACAGGCCCTTAGCCAGCCACATCTCTCACACATGACACAATCAACAGGACTAGCCACGTTTAATTAAGAGGGCCCGATCGACTTCAAGTTTGGTTGATGATGCTTACTATTATATTATTTTTTAAAAAATAATGCATGTTTGATATATAAACTAGTGTCACTGGGAGCACACGTATGCAAACTTGAGATCTTGGAACCTAGCTCACAAGGATGAAAAAGGCATAGCCTTCGGTGTCTCAACACCTAGCAAACACTTAGCAATGTGATACTTATAAACTGAAGCACAAAGGCCGTGTTTACGGCGGCCGTCCGTCCTGTGATGATCTCGTGCTTTCCTAGCCTAGCAGTAGTACAATAATGGTCGCTCCTTGCCGGCCGGAGATGTGTGCAACTAGGAGTAAACAAGAGTACTAGTAATCCAGTACTACTACTAACCTTTAACTAACTCTTATGCACCGGCTACAACCTTTTTTGACTGGATCTGACTTCCAAAACCGGGAGGAACTGGTAGCAAAAGGTGCTGCAAAGCCTAATTCCTGTCTGTGATCAAGGGCGGCCAGCCATCCGTCACTACGGCGCTAGCTTCCAAAACACTGAGTTAACGCGAGGACGCCTTTGAACAGGTGATGTTAGTTCTAGGACAAATGACAGGAAATTGGGAGCGAGCTATAGTAGAGTGTTTGTTAGGGTTGTAGTATAGCAAGTTTATTTGACCTTTTTTCCCTCCCAAGGAAGTCTGTATTATATTGAGGAGTTTTTGAAAGGGACACTTAACTTTTGCCGAACTAGTATTAGAAAAATGGTACAAACCTCCGTTCACAAATACTTGGCAATTTTGACGTTTTCAATCACCTTTTGACCATTCGTCTTTTCTACAAATTTTTTTGCTGTTAGATGGAAACAAAATACATGCTTGAAGTATCTTTTGTTACAAATCTATTAATACAATTGTTAGCACCGGTAACTAGAAATTTAAAAAGTTATTGTCAGTCAAAACGTGAACAGTAAAAGTCAATATTGCCAAGTATTTGTGAACGGAGGTTAGTAGTTATTGTGACCTTTGATGAACTGTAAGGTACAATGTCTGTATATGTACGTCATTGTCGTAGTACATGGCTGACATGCACGGGAGAGCGAGAATCAAGTGTCGTTTTCATCATCAGGAACAGAAATACAGTGCTGTACTACATAACTGAATGCTGAAAATGTGCATTTTAGATTGTGTCACTTAAAAAAGATGATCAGATAAAGAAGTCTAATTTCATTAAAGAAAAAATGGAAGCCTCACTCGGCAACAGGGAGCTTATTGATTTTCACAAAAAAAGGGAGCTTATTGATAGCGGGGAAAGGAGAAGGTGCACAGGACTGAGACAGGTAAAACTAGCTTTAATCTGCTTCATTAACAGTTTTTTTTTAAATCTGCTTCATTAGCTCATTGATTTTTTTTAATCTGCTTCATTAATCAGTTTGGTGGGTGGTCCCTGGCGGTCAGTGGGCCGGTCGGACCAGTCGCGGCATACGGGCGCACGACGAGGCAGAGGTCCCACCGGGTCGGCGGACGGGGTACGTACGTGGCTGGCGGAGCGGCCGCGGGACGTCGCGCGAGTCCAACCGCACGTGCGCGCAGAAATGAGCGTGGGCTGGGCCCGCCGCGTCAGACCAGACACCCACTGCCCGCGCCAATGCTCCTACGAGCAGGCTAGAGGAAGAGGAGGGACAAAACGCGCAGGTGGAGGTGAGAATCGATTGACTCGAACGTTTGGGATTATTAGGTGGCACGCACGTGACAGAGAAATGCATGTTTCTGTTCTGCAATTGTTTGCACTGTATGTACTCCTACTACGAGCAGCAGCAGTAGTAACATTTTTATAATTTTCACAGCTGAGGTTGCACTGACAGTGGTGGAGTAATAATGAACCCACGCGACGCGAGCACCGTCCGGCGCGTGATTCCATTTAGTCGATGAATTAGCGAAGCCTGATACGGCCAAGCTGCAGGTTCACACTCTGTTCCAGGCTAACACAACATGCCACGCTCCATCTCCACCAGGTTGCGTTGCTTTCGGCGTCAACCAAAACTTTAATCCTAAATGCGACCCTGATCCCGTGTCGCGGAGCGGCGGTCATGCATGCGCGGCGAGACCACGCAGAGTAGACGAAGCTGCCATGAAGCTTGTTTAGGCAAGAGACAGCCAAGCAGCACCCGCACGCGCGCGCGCCCCGTCGCTTTGGCACAAGCTCCTCGCTTGAGAATCCATCGATACTGATATAATCTCTCTCTGTCCCTCGCTTATATTGCCAGCAGGATTTTCTCTAATCCAAAAGTTTAGCGGCGGGATCAGGTGGATCCATTCATGTCGCGGGTGCGTATGAACTGTCTGATTTTTCAAGTCGCTGCGAGTGGCGAGAGAGGATATATAGTGCCATGTGCGCATGCAGGCATGCATGCAGGAGCGCGTGCTGGGACACGGTAATCCGAGGTTTGATGCTGGGTGGTTGGTTAGCGAGAGATATAAGCATGTGCAGATTACGGCGCGCGCACTTGCCCAACTATGATTCTGTTCCGCTCGTTCCAGCACAGCCGGTTCTCTCTCACAGGATCGATCGTGTCCCAGGCATTGGACACTACTCACTTTAGCCGCCGTATAAGCCCATCAGAAGCAGCGTAAACCAGCCGCCGTATGAGTACGAAGAAAAGTTGAGGCCGCGGAGAAGCAAAGTGCGCAAACCACCCTGCCAAACGCCACGAGTAACTACAGTGTTGATTATTCGCTGTCCCCGCGGCACGGGCGAGACGAGACGAGACGCGCCATCTGCGCCGTCCGTACGCCACGAACGTCCCGTCATCGAGCCGTCCACGCGTCCGCACCCACACGTGTGGCCTCGGCCCGCGGGCCCTGTCCGGCGAGTGGCCTTCCTCCCTCCACCGATTGCGCAGGCAGGCTCCGCGACAAACAAGATCTCGCTCCCGGCCGTTAACTCGCCGGTCCGCGCGGAGGAAGCATCTGGCTGGGCGTCGGTGACGCCGTTTGCAGCTTCAGGTCTGGAGCAGCGTGCCGGTGGTGGTGGTTTTTGTGGTGGTGGCCGGCGCGTCGGGGAAAGGCTGGCGCGCGCGTCGAGCGTGTGCGTGTTCAGTGATGAGAAGGCGGCGTCAGGTGGTGGCCCCGCGTCATGCCTTTGTCGTGTTCCTCTGAGCCGTTACGGTGCGGTGGTGAGTGGGGTTCAGGCTGGCTCGCTAGTTTGGCTCATCAGCAGGGTACAGCGACATTGCGATGAGCAGTAACACAGCCAATACTCCTAAGTGAAGAATAATCTTTTAGGCCTCTTTTGGATTGAAGGAAAAATTTTCCTTTCCTGCGTTTTTTCTGTGAAATTGAACTGTTTCCTGTGAAATTCCTGTGCGATTCCTGTGAAATTCCTGCGTTCCAAAGGAGGCCTTATACTACTACGCAAAAACTGAAATCCGCTATGGTTTGACGTTTGCATATGAGCGAAGCAAGGCAGCCAAAGTTGCGAATCAAAGTAAAGAGAACCGCTCGACTCTTTCATAGGTGATGAGATGAGATGAGATGAGGTGAAGCAGGCCGTCGTCGGCAAACGGACGGACAGACGGAAAGGCCACAGTTGAAGGGAAAGGAGGGAACAACTTGCTTTGCTGTCTCCCTGACACCCGCAATAATGCGCAACACTGCTCATGCAAGAGAGAGAAGCACCAGTGACCAGTCCTACTCCTACCTCGCCTGCCCTATATCCGTAGCCCTGTGCCAGTGAAATCTTTAACCAGAGGCCACTCTCTCTCTCTCTCTCTCTCATATCACTGGTCTTCAGCCACGCAGATTCAGGCATGTGTGCGTACATGACATAAATTGTTCCTTGTGCTGTTGTGCGCAACCTTTCGCATCGCCAATGCTGCTGATGCTCAAACTTTACCCCTTCCTTTCTCCTCCTCCTGCTTTTCACCTCTTGGAATTCATGAATGGCAGAGTGTGTGTGTGCGTGTGATCCAATCCGATCTCCCCGCAGGGGACGGGTTAGGCCGCACCTTTTCTGGGGTGAAAGTTACCGGTTGCTCCAAATGGGAATGCTTTTCCCGTCTAATTTTGGTTGTTTTTCTGCCGTCCTGCTAGCTGCTACCTGGCCTTGTAGTTAGTGCAACAACACACACTGCCCTGCCCTGTGGAGATCTTCATCTACACTACTGCTAGTTTTAGTAATTTGAAATGAAGTTTTAGCAGCATATGGATCAATCCTTTTCTTTCTTTTTTTTGAAACAACATTGCTCAATCATTGTCAAATCTATAATTTACTAATAGTAGCAACTGGTTACAGCTTCGAGTAGTGTTTGCGCTACTGATAAGAAATGAAGTTCTGTATCGCGTCGTATCAAAAATAAGATTCCCCTGCCCACTTGAAGAAGATCAGAGGAAATCAATACTTGCTCATGATCGTTTCCCTTTTCCCGCTATACGGTCACAGTATTGAAGGCATCGGCAGTTTGCACAGTGAGGGCCGAGAGAGGGCGTTCCTGGCATTCCAGATGAAGATGACAGGAGAAAGAAAAATCATCAAACTGTTAGAGCAAGCCCAATAACCTGGGCGCGTTGCCGATTTCGCGCTCACGCACGCGCCCAGGCCGGCCAACGACGCGCCGATTGAACGCCCCCGCGTGGGTCTCATCTCGTACAGGTGACAGAAGCCGCTGGGAGAGGTGGTGGCCCTACGTGTGCGCGACGCTACCGTCGCTCGCTGCCGCGACAAGGGTTGTGTCAGGTGCTTTTTCTCTCTCATCCTCGTAGGAGATTCCTGACACAAATCGGCTCCAAGCCCAAGCCGTTGGACCTGCTCTTACTGCAGTGCAGTTTGACAAAACAGGACGCCTACCACTAACCCCTACGTATCTAGCTGCATCCCATGATTTGCCCCTACACTGCTGTTGCTCGATACGCATGCAGTGTCATTTTACAGTTATGTAACGTTTGATGTATGCTGTGTCCCAGGGGTCAAGATAGACGATCAACCCAATATATGCGCTGGTCTTGGAACAGTGAGTAAATTATTCCGATTAACGGTAAAAAGGCAGATGATTAGGGCGGCTGGGCTGGAGAGATGAACATGAACGGGGGAGCAATGGAGGGAGGCACGATTCCGGCAGACATTTTTGACCCAGAAAGGCTGAGATGCCGATATGAAAAGGACACTGATGCGGTTTTAAATTGCTTCGCGGTCCGGAAAGGGCGTACCGCTGCTAGTACGTGATAAGTATAAGATTATATTATCCCATCATGATCACTAATAACAGCACCGAGTTCATCTCCATCGCACATGTCAAAATCCACAAGATTACCTTAGAAGAAGAAGAGAAAAAGCTAGGCACAACTTTTGGGATTGGTTTGAGAATTGTACTTCGCATATGGACATGCTGCTTGCTGCTGCTGAAAGGACAAAATGCATCTATGACCATTTTTCAGCCTGTTCGGTTGGAGGATGCAGTTGCAGTTGCAATTTCAATAGTGAGAGAGAACACTGTAGCGGAGGATTCGCGCACTGTAGCAAACAAGTAGACTGTAGCAGCAGTAGCAGCAGCAGCCGGAGGAAAATCCACCTGCCGAACACGCCCTTTGTTTTCAGGGTTCCGATTCGTATGTCGTCGTTCATGCATCGCCTGTATGTAGTACTAGTGTAAAACCAGCAAAGTTTAAAGCGGAATCTCGTCAAGTCTTTCTGGTCCGGTTAAGTAACCGCCTCGAGGCTTTGGCAGGAAAAAGGATAATGGCGCCGGACATGGTTGATGTCATTAGTTGACTGTCGTTATCAACAAAACAAAACAGAAGGCGAATCGAATCCAACAACACACACGCTAACCAACTCTGCCATGAAAACAAAAAATTTGAGAGTTACTAACAGATGAGAAATGGAGACCTCTGCGGTGGTGATAAGGCTGGCCGGTCGGTGAAAAACTGCAGAGTATGCGTGATGAAGAGGCAGAGGCGAAAAAGAGTGCAGGTTTTTCATTTCTTTCCTGAAACGCGGTGTGCAGTGCAGCAACCAACCAACCAATAAACATCTCCTCTTTTAGTACAGCACCGCTGTTTTTCTCGGTCTCCGCTGCTGCACGGCACATGTAGCCAAACGTATGTACTCCTACGAACGAACCGCGTCCTTTTTAGCATTCCTGTCAGGGATTAGTTGATGCATTCATGTGCGGTAAACACAGAAATATATCCTTAGTACTAGCGCCGTTTGTTGTTCGTTTATGGCTCATGCCAACGTCCTAACCACATCAATTACTAATAATAACGTGTTGTTGGATATAACACGGCGAACAAAAAAAGAAAGAAGAAGATGTGTTGTGTCTAGATGAGCGTTACACAAAACTGTTTGTGCAATGTTGCAAAAAATGGCATAAACGATGATGGGGATAGAAGCAGCAGAAATCGTGCCGCAGCGATGACTAACGGCAGTGAACAGCAGCAGGGGGAGTAGCCTGCCGGTGGTCTAGCAAAGCAGTAGGCCTCAGGAAGCAGAGAGATCAAAATGATGCTCCTTGGGCAAAGCCAACAATGCCATCCAGCTGATTGTGACCAAACCAAACTGACCTTTTTTGTGAACTCTGCACGTCTGATACTGCATTTGCATGCATCGTCTGCTGCCTGTCAGCCAGGATGCGAAGAGGCGGCTAGGGTAGATGTTGCTTGACATGCAACCCCTGCTGGCCTGCACTACACTACTCAACCACTGCTTTTAGCCTTCACACAAAACATGCCTTTGTTACGCGTCGAGCTTGGGGGCTACACACATCATCAGCAGTCTTTTTTTTTTTTGGTCAGATTTCTTTGGTTGGATATGAACGCAAATTTGGAGAGAGTTTTCTCGAGAATTTGGAAACGTCGTTCATCACAGCATAAACAAGCACACGGGTTCCGTGATGATTTGCCTTTTGCAGTGGCATCGATTCATCCGTGACGCATTGAAAGAATATTATGCAGAAATAGCGCTTCATAGTAATACTAGTACATGCCTAGCGAAAAAGAATCGACGAAACGGGATGGAGAGCCTGCTGGCAGATACGACAAAGTTCGTTCGGCTTGCCGTTGCCGAGTACGGAGTAGTTATACTGAGCTGAAAAAGTGGCCGTAATTTTTGTTGCAGGGGAAAAACAAAGGTGACGATGCTTGACCCCTCTCGCAAGCCGTTGATGCTTTTTTTTTCCCCTTCTCTCTCTTTTTTATCGTTTTGACCATTTTGTTCCTTTTCCCCTCACATTAACAGCGACCGTTCAGGCGCATGTCGTTATAATGCCGTGAAAATTGGTTTACCACACGAGGCATGCTTTTTTACAGCTAGCCAATCCCTGCGAAGCATCTCTCGCTCGTTGGACATAGCCTGATACTATTTTTTTTTTGGCAAGAAACATAGCTTGATGAGATGCTTCAGATATCATCAAATTATTGGTCCGAGAAAATGAATTATTTTACTTACGGATCTATCTGAAGCTGCGTAGATATTTGACTCTAATTTTAAAATTCAATTAGACGATATTTCTTTGGAAACTACTCCTACTTAAGGATAAACAAGGCCCATAAGGTGGGTGTGTGTGTGTGTGTGTGTGTGTGTGTCAATGATATTTTTGTTATATCCATTCTTATTTATTTGTTTCTCATCCATTTTCTCACATATTATTGTTTCAATCTTTTGTACTCCATGCAACCATAATCTTGTGAAATTACAAACTTTGTTATCACACTACTATTTGAATTAGAAAGTACTATTTTACGACAAATCATGGTAGCCTCTTAACTGGTAAGAACTCGAACCACTTTGACCATGCATCATCATCTCTTGGCGTCATGCAGAGCTACAATTACCATTCTTTACTACGCATCACGTATTTTGGCTACTACTTCAATAATCTCGGCATGTCCATGTTATCGCTAGTCAGTTATGGAGTTACCCTTTCAATTAAAAGGCAGTGATTTATAAACCTTGACGTTTTCCCTCCCTTGAAAAGGACAATTCCATCCACGTGAACCGCTGGTCTAGCTTGAAATTATCCACTTGACATGGATTGTTTAAATTCACAAAGCATTTGGTTCCTCTCTAGATGAACTTTAAATTAATGCAAATTCCACAAACCATACGTGGATTCCAACCTTGATGCATGCAAGATAAAAATCAATGCCTCAATGATACTTTTTCATATCCATTCTTCAAATAATTTATGTCCCATCTCCATTCGTAACCAATATTGATCCATCTTTCTATACACCAAAGTGAAATAACTTTTGAAAAATCTAAGGTCTGTGTTACTGTGTTAATATTTTAATTATTACTGCAAGGCGATGCAATGCAATGCTTTACGCCCATTCATAGTACCCTCTCCTAACGGGTACAAACTCAAACTGATTTGCCCATCGTCATATGGCGCCATGCAAAATCTTTAGCTAACAATTACTACTCACTACTGTGCACCTCGTGTTTCGGCTACTGCTACGATAATCCAGCGATGTCCAGGTAATCGGTAGTCAGTTACGACGTTACAATTTCAATTTGAAGGTAGTGGTTTATAAGCATTGACGCACTACCTCGCTTGAGCTGGATGGAGTCCATCCACATGAACCGATCGTCTAGCTGGAAATTAGCACTCGACATGCATTGTGCACATTTCATCAATCATTTTGATTCCTCCCAAGATGAACTTTAAATTCATGCACATGGATTCCAACCTCATTGACACGTGCAAGATAAAAAAGAATATCTCATTCGCAAAAAAAAAAGGAATATCTCAATGATATTTTTGCCATAACCATTCTTCAACTAATTCATGTCCCATCTCCATTATTAACCAATATTGTTCGATCTTTTTATACACCAAAAGTAAAATATTTGTCTTGAAATTCCAAGACCGTGTTATCGTCTTCATATTTTAATATTATTGAAAGGCAATGCAATGCTTTACGCCCATTCATAGTACCCTATCCTAACGGGTACAAATTCAAACCCGATTAGACCATCGTCATATGGCGCCATGCAAAATCTTTAGCTAACAATTACTACTCACTACCGTTCACCTCGTCTTTCGGCTACTGCTAAGATAATCCAGCGATATCTGTGTAATCGGTAGTCAGTTACGACGTTACAATTTCAATTAGAAGCTAGTGGTTTATAAACATTGACACACTGCCTCGCTTGAGTAGGATGAATTCCATCCACAGGACCCGGTCGTCCAGCCGGAAATTAGCACTCGTCACGCATCGTGCACATTTCGCGAATCATTTTGATAACCTTTTAATCAAGGACTCCACTCTTTCAATTTGGAAGGTTTTTTCTCAAATGTCCTCGTTGATAAAAAAAATCTCAGCTTATTACTGTTAAAACTCACTACTAACACAGAAGAAAAAAATGGAATGTTTTTCATACTGAACTCAACCATGTCCTTGGATACTGTCAGTGTTATCATTTTTACGTCTTGGTAATAATAATGGCAAACGGGGCAGGTGATGGGTGTGGTTGGAAATGGGTAGAAAACGGTGTGGCGCGGTGGGGTGCGCATAGAGTCGTGGGTTGTTTCTGGTGGGTTTGTCAAGGCTGCGAGGGACAGAGTTCCGCCCCTGGTAGTGGTTGGAGTTGGACTCCCCAAACCCACACGAGCGGCCTCTGAAGCAGAACCTCCAAAAAAACAAATCAATAAAACGCATACGCACGCTTCTCTATTCCCTCTCTCTCTCCACAAGAACAACAAGAACAAGAAGGCCATTCTCTCTCTACCCTTTTGCCATCGGTTTCAAAGTGAGGGGAACCCAACCAAACCAATCCCATCTCTCTCCTTCACTCTCTCTCTAGAAAGCGAGGCACCCATCCAACTCAACCAGGGAAGGAGGCTGGTTACCCAAACTAGAGAGAGCAAGAGGTAAAATAGCAGTAATTCATTGCCCCTTGGTGTTTTGTTGGCAGTGTTAAACCAGGAGCGTCCTCCTCCCCCCTATATTAGCCAGCCTCCCTTTGCAGCAGCAGCAGCAACAAGCTGTCCCTTTCCCTCTCCTCCTTGGTTCCTCCTGCTCAGCACCCAAATGGCTCATCATCAGATGGCTGCCTTCTTCGGCACCTTTCCTCCGGCCCCCGTTCTGACCGAGTTCCAGGTAGAGCAGCCGCAGCAAGACGTCTCCGACGACGTGTACCATGTGGATGACGTGGAGGACGGCGGCGCCGGCCATGGCCACGGCGGCGCCGGCGGTGGTGCAGGCGGGCAGGGGAAGCTCTGCGCGAGGGGCCACTGGCGTCCCGCCGAGGACGCCAAGCTCAAGGAGCTCGTCGCGCAGTACGGCCCCCAGAACTGGAACGTCATCGCCGAGAAGCTCGACGGCAGATCAGGTAACGCAATGCAATGCGGCGGATTCGTTCGTGCATTTCTCGACCGAAAATATTCAATCTTTTTTCGCGTTCCTCAAGTCTCTGCATCGTGTTCCTGATGTTTTTCTATCCGCCGTGACGGCGATCGATGGAGCAGGGAAGAGCTGCCGGCTGCGTTGGTTCAACCAGCTGGACCCGCGCATCAACCGCCGCGCCTTCTCCGACGAGGAGGAGGAGAGGCTGCTGGCAGCGCACCGTGCGTACGGCAACAAGTGGGCCCTCATCGCGCGCCTCTTCCCCGGCCGCACCGACAACGCAGTCAAGAACCACTGGCACGTCCTTATGGCGCGCAGGCAGCGGGAGCAGTCCGGCTCGCTCCGCCGCCGCAAGCCATCCTCGTCGTCCTCGTCGTCGTCGACGCCTCCCGGCGCCGCTCCGCCGCCGCACTTCGCGCCCGTCGTCGTCCTCCACCACCACCACCACTACGGCTCACCGCCTCCCCCACCGTTCCACGCCGGCGGCGCCCAGGACGCGGCGGCGACGCGCGCGTACAGCAGCGGCGTCGAGTCAGACGAGTCCGCGTCCACCTGCACCACCGACCTCTCCCTCGGCTCCGCCGCAGCCGCCGCCGCCGCTGTCCCCTGCTTCTACCAGAGTACGTACGCGACTCCTCGACGCCGCATGTTTTTCGTTCGCAGTCTCATCGCTGACACGGTCTCTCTGTTTTCTCGTCCACCGCAGGCTACGACGTGCTCCCGCGCGCCACCGCGCCCGCGCCAACCGCGTTCGCGCCGAGCGCGCGCTCCGCCTTCTCCGTCCCGTCGCCGGCGCGCCACCGGGAGGCGGCCTCTGACCGCGTCGGCGACAAGCCGGCGCTGCCCTTCTTCGACTTCCTCGGCGTCGGCGCGGCATGATCGGAGCATCGGTGTAGGTGTACAGGAGGCGGCGGTCAAAGATGAGAGCCCCGGTGATTAAGATGAACCCGTGCTTAGCTTAGCTGATTAGAGTTAATCGAGAACATGACTAGGAGAAGAGAGGAGGAGAGGAGAGTGGTGATCGATGATCCGTGTTGGGTGTGGGGATGTGACATTGCTGCCTTCACACCTCAGTTTTGCTGCTGCTGCTTGGGCGTTGCAACCAACAAGAAGGTGAGATGGGAGAGATTATTCTCAGGTGGAAGAGGAACAACCTGTAACATAAACTGGAAGTGCAAGGCAAACGCAGATCAGATACTCTGCCTCTTTTACCGTGTCTCTTCTTTTCATGCTCTGTTCTGTTCTGTTCTTTTTTTTTCGACCTGTTTCCTTTTTTTTCCTTTTCCCTTTTTCTTCTGTTCTCTTTTTGTATGAAGAACATGAAGAAAAACAGGGAACTAATCCCCGTTGCAAGTACAGACTGTTGCAAGATGCAAACTTGCAGCAACTTCCATCTGCTGCGATTTGTTTGGTCCATGCACATCATATTTGCAGAGTGTCTCTGTCCATTGTCACTGTGCTTTCTTTCATCAGGTCGGCAAACGGCCAACAAAAACAAAGGCGCACTCAGTTTACTAAGCCGAGCACTGCAGTGGACAAGGAGCGTGCGTGGTTGCTCGTTTGATCCGATCGTTGCAACAAGTGTGACGGTGTTAATTTCCTTCTTGTTGCATCGATCAACAAGAACATTCCTGACATCAACGTCATTATCATCACAAACCCTCGTGAAACTTCCCTGCCCTGCGGTCCTCCTCTTCCTGTGGCTAGGGGGCCACATGAAGAACATTTTCGTATGTCTGGCACTACCTGGTTTTGTGGATTTTCGTTGGACTGTTGCGCGCATCGTGGCCTGGATGATGAAGCTCGCCTCGCATTGCAGCAGCTGCTGCTTTCCTGCAACCGAACGAATTGCAACGCCCGTTGCTCTCTGTTGGTTACGAATGCTTTGCCGCTCGCTCACCGACCACTGCTTGACGAAAAGAGCTAGACATACCGTGTCAAAGTTCACATCGGTGTATGACTGTTGTTATCAGAGTGATGTGAGGAAGCTGCATAAATTAGTTACAACTGATCCGGTGTCCATTACCAGCAGTTCCGGCGAAGTTTGACGGGAGTTGTTGGGCATTCACTTACGTATGCATGTGTTCAGCTAGACGCAAACCAGTTCCGGTATAAGTTCAGTATGTCGTGGCTCAAAAAAAGAAATTGTTCAGTCTGTTCCTCTGCTTTTTAATACAACAACAGGAAGTCTATTTCGTTGCTGATCAATGGATAAAGCCATGAAGTGGTCATGTTCAACCGCTCAGTCCTGGTGAGGACCGGGTTAAGTTTGAGATGACAGTGTGATGTGGAGATCAAAACATAAACTTTTTACCCCCGCAAATAACATCTGAGCCTATCCATCTTCTTGTGGTGAAGTCTTGTCCATGACAGGTAGCGGATTATTGCATCTGAACTAAACTAACTGATAACTGTTTGGTAGAAATGAGGAACAGGTCTTAATTCAACAACTACGCGAAAGCTTTGACTGCCTACAAACCAGATGCACGAATATACCATCCACCCCCTTATTTTCGGAACAAAAAGGAGTGATGTCTGATGTGGCTACACCTACCACAGTTAAACTGAGTTAGTGCCTGAAGACCTGAGTCCGAAAAGTCTCTAATTAACCTGAAGAAAATAAAAGTTCTGCCTACAGAATAATTATCTGAGGCTTGCAATGAGTTTTCTTTCGTTGCAAAACTTTGCCATTTCAATTGGTATAGATGCCATGGAACACATGATAGGCCTTTTGGTAAAATAGAGTAGGTATCATTTCTGGGGCAGGGATTGGAGCAGACTCTACTTATGATGATTGTAACAGAGTGGTAGCTTCCTGTTTACTTTCAGTTTGTTTTAGTTGGGTAGAATTCATGGAGCTGGAAAGTTGAGCTAAGAAACGCAATCAGTTCGACAATTTCGATGTTTAAAGACTCAACCACTGTAGTGCGTATGACTAAGCATGTTGCGAATTCGTCTGCAAGACTGCAAGGACACGCCGCCTGGAAAAGGCTCTCTTCAATTCGGAATCACATTCACTGTGTACAACCATAATCTATCAGCCTATGAAGCTTCAACCACAATTTCGATAAGCTAAATAGGAAGATGCACGTGAGTTTGACATTTTTAGTTAAATAAAGAGGTCAAAATTGTTGATTTCGTTTCTCTCGTTGGCTTCAACACTTCAACTAACGAACTGCAGAGATGCTTGCACACGTGGAATATCTCCTTACCTAATCCGATCGTTCAATTTGTTTCTTGCTAGAAGAAAAGCCAAGACAAGTTCAAAATGTTACATCACTGTCAGGAAATTTTGGAGCCATGTGCCCATGGATCTTCTTGTGCATGTATCACCGACGAGGTAAGTTAAAACTCATTGTTGTGCACGCGTGAACTCGGGAGTCTTGACATCATCTTATTTACATATAGTGTTAAAAATATGGCTCCACTTGGCTAGACCTTGACTTCGATTTGCTCTAGTGCCTGAAAAACTTGTAGTACCTTATTTGAAAGAGGAGTTGCTCGAGGATATTTTTTGGAATCCATCGATCTGGAATTTGAACCAAACCACATAATGGGCACAATATACAAATTTTTTATGCAAATATCTCGTGGTTTGGTATCTTAATTAGAATCTAAGATTTGGAGTCATCGTCTTAGATGTCGCTTGTTAATTTGATCTATTTCGGAGAAATGTTCAGGGTTACTCACACGATGTTTTCCGGAAAGTGATATTTTGATATGCATGTCAGCTGGCTCAACTAGTAACCGTTCTTCTTAATTCAGCCTACTGAACTTTTCAATGCTGAGAAGAGAATCTTACATTTTTACATTTTGGTCGAGGTGGTTGAGATGGGTCACATGGAATGCATGTAGCCAGTACCGTCCTGTGCTTGTTGCTATACGGCGCCGGCCGGCAGCTAATGAGCAACCCACTACTGATCACCTGAAATATTATTCCGTTCAAAGTGATAACTAAATATTCCCCGTTCGAGGTTCAAACAAGAATAAGTTCCTATGTTATATATATCCTTAAGAGCCTATATTAATTATCAAACGAAACAGTCCATTTCATAGCAGTTGTTGAGCCGGTTGATTGTTATCCATCGTCCGTGCATGTATCTAGCCTGAATGGCGAGAATCCCCAGCATTTCGGCAGTTGAAAACTGAGGATTCGATCGAAGACCACCATTAGATTTTAGTATGTGGCGTGGTCTAATCCCCACGTACGCAATGAGTTAGTTAGTAGGTATACATCTCAAAGAACGACGTAAGGTCTGAATGATGTGGAGATGGATATATAGTATATCTTAAAGCAGGGATTGTTTTATGATGGATCAACTTAAGCCCTTCGACTATTAATTAATTTATTACTCCGACGAAATATGGACTTACTCTCTCGGTTGATTGACCAAGCACGATATTATTTGTATTGACCAAGTCTAGATCTTCAAATTCATAGCAACAAACCAAGCATGATAAACATGTGAGTAATTAGTGTCCCCTAGTTTTTCAGATGTGGTTTATCCAAAGATGAAGGTTGTGCTTCTTCGAGCACACACCGCACGCACGCAAGCGGAAACAAATCTACGAGAATCGAATCCGCAAACATTTCACGGGACATATCATGTAGTATATATATATATGTGGGGGTATGTGAGGCAAAGGGAGTGTCTGTTGTTTCGGATGGAGACGTGCATCCACAATCTCTAGCTGCGTATCATTCCAAGCTGGACCATGTCATGCAACATGCAACGGCAATTCCTCCTCCCAGGAAGCAAAGATGTGCGAGAAACCGATTCCTTTTTGGAGTGAGGAGCGAGTCCGGCCGGGGGCCCCTGACGGATGGTAGTGGAGGGGCCAAACAACCCAACAGCAAACAAACTGTGTGATGTATGCGTCCCGTGCACGCCCTTTGCATCGGATTCCCTGCAAATCTTGTCAAGGGCACGTAGCGGCATCATGCACATTTTCGGAAAACAGAAAGTGATGCCGGCATGAGCTGAAATTAATGTAGTGAGAGGCAGTACTCTTTTCTTTGTTAAAAATTTGATGCGAAAAGTCAGAAAAAAATAACATAGAAGGTGTTACAAGTTGTTTATTTGAAGCAAGATTGTTGTGGAACGATTTATTATTGATTACAGGCATTTTTAAAGCCATCTTAATTAGACCCAAGAGAGTTTCGGCCCTCCATCATAGGAGCAAAGTTTGCTCGAACTGCAGAGTTTTAGCGTTCTCAAGCGATTGTCTCCTTTCTATTTTAAATGATATTTTCTTCTTGATGCAATGCATGATGTGCAGCTAGCTCTCCCATCCCATGTAGTATTGAAAATATACCACAATTCTAAAGGGCTTCTCTTCCAGCAACAGGATGAATGTAAGGAAAGGATTCGATACAATTCTAAAGGCCCTGTTATAATCTACTCCCAAAATTACACTAAATTGTACCATCAGACACTCAGACAGCCATACAGCTGGCTACCAGTACTAACCAGTTACTCCTACACTGTTGCAGAGCTTCACATCATGCATCTATGAGTTTACTTCCGTTCATTGACCACAGTACATGATGCACAGTACCTAAAAGCAGCCAAGCAGGTGAACACATACAGTAACTTGCTGTACGGGGGCGAAATGAAGTCGATCGAGAGCTAGACGACACACGCACGGCCGGCTTGGCTGATCGCGTTCACAGCACACCCGTGCACCAATCTCGGCCGTACGTGCGTGGACTGGCGCTGGGATCGACGACAGGATCAATCGCAGCTGTGATCGGAGGAGCCAGTCGATCAGCTGCTCATTCAATTTGAAAGATCATGCATGCATGCATGCACGCACGGTACCGATTGCACGTACTACGTGCCTTCATTTCAACACTGTGAGGCTGTAACTGAGCACTACATCTTCTCTCGAGGAAAGATAAACATTGTACTACGTCTTTGACTTTTTTCCCCCAAAAACATTTTACTGTAGTACATCAGATGTGCCGTACATTCGCAGTACCTCGGCTGTACGTACTTACTGTACCATCACATGCATGACGCGTGTCTGTGACCCAATGGACCGCCTTGAGCTGAAACTGAAACCCATGTTTCGTAGGGAGCAGGCAGCAGGTAGGATTTTGTACTCTTCCTGCACCCTTTTCAGTCGTAGTAGTATAACAAATCGTCCAAGTAAAACGCCTGCATCGTACGTACATCCGTATATGTGTCCAGCTGTGTATACGGAGATGGAGTACAGATACGGAAGAGGTACGTACGTGCGTGTAAAGTCTGTCTTTTTTGCATTTTATGACGGAGACCTAACAGAAAGCGAGGGTGATGCGTGATCGATCTCACTCACTCTCTGCTGCACCCAACGGGACAGTCCGTTTCTGACAAGTGTACATAACCGCATGCGTGTGTGCGAGAGGGGAGCAAAGAAGGTTTTTGCTCGAGTCACACCATGCTCCAACCAACAGAAAATGGTTGCATGTGATGGGTCAGCAGATGGATGGATGGCAATATATAAATTAATGGCAACATACATGAGAGGGAGAGGAATGGATCTCTAACGGCCATCCGTCATCAAAAGGCGCTATGTCTGCGTGTGGAATATCCAGCTCATACAAGCAATGCAGTTAGAGTAGCGATACTACATACTCCACTCATCCTAGAATATAAGCATTTCCGAGTTTAGTCAAAATTAGTTCTTTTCAACTTTGACTGTCGATACATATGTATTTTTCTATCTCTAGCTCCATCGCGTGAATCAGAGTGACAGATGACATGCCCTCGAAAACATGTTAAACTTTCAGAGGAAATTTGCTCAACTATTATAGACGAGAGAACCGAAATTGGCACGGCTCATCCAATGGTTCTTACTGTACACTTTATCGGCAAAAGGAACACGCATGAGGCATGTGTTTTTTTTTTTAGAAAATGGAAACAGTTCCCGCCTCTGCGTTGCCGCACACAGCGTTCAATGTTTAGGCTTATTTCTTCGGCTCCCTGGCTCTACATGAGGCATGAGGCATGTGTGGATCTATGAATTTGTCCATCGATCTGAACCGGCGTTGCGCCGTGCATCACGGAGAGGGAGGCAGCCATGCCTGGCGTCGGGAGGCACTGCACCTGCTGGCACGCACATCGATCCCATTCGATGAGATGCGTATCTCCTGTGACGTACGTGAGCTTGCAAGCTCGATCAGGTCACCGTCCAGGGAGCAAGTAAAAGCCGTTGCATGCATGCGCGCAGCTGCTGTATCTTGGCTGTCCTCCCTGATCTGACGACGATCCTCATCAGCAGAGACTATACTTCCAGCCATGGCCAGGCCATATACCTGCTCATTCAGGTTCACATGCACTGCATGCGTCGTTCGTGAGCGTCTATCTCCAAAAAGATCTCGTGTGATGGTAAGCAGCAGCAGCCGGGGCCTGCAGCATGTCTGGCGTTGGAGAAACACGCACGTATATGCAACGATCGATCAAAGAAGCATGCCAGTTGCTTGCATTCTTCGTCGTTAGAGCTGTTAGCATCAGATATGTTTCCATGGCCGGGAGGGTTGTTGCTGCTGCTTCCGTCGGGGAGGCTGCTGCTTGGCTCAGCTCAGCTCAGCCCGGCCGTTGCGCCACGCCGTCCTCGCGCCCGGCCGTTGCCTTGCGTTGCGTCACGCACGTACGTACGTGAATGAACGGTTCCATATGCGTGCGCCAAGAAACTAAGCTCAAGCTAGCTAGAGTGTGACATTGCTATTCTGAATTTTAACTCGTCCCCCCTCTAGCTTAGTTGGGGTCAAAATTAAATTAGGATGGTGGTATGTGATTCATTAGTTCGGATTTTGTCACGCTTCTGGCATCTCCTAGGTTTTCAGCATGCAGCTGGCTGGAAATCTTGCAAGTTTAGCATCCAAAGTGTAACAAGCATACACGCTCTGTTCATGTCTACGAATCCTCGTGAGTTTTTAATTTCTAGTGCCTGCAGAAGTACACTAGTCAAACAACTGGCTTCCAATAAGTACATTCATATGCACAAGATTTTATATTGTTTACGGGCAGTACAAGTTGAAAAGCGAGGCATGTTAGGAGTCTGATATAGAGGGCACTTCCACCGAACAAAGGGCCTAATCAGCTAGCCTATACCTTTGGGCCGATTGATGTGTTTATTTTACATTTGTTTCATCTTTCCCCCCTTAATCCTTGCATGCCTCAACTGGAAGAACTTACTAAACCCAAACTAGTTATGAAACATCTTCCACATTATTGTTCGTCACTTATAGAGTAGCTATCTACTAAAATCATGACGTAGCCATAGCTAGCTGCGATTCAGCATCATTCGGGCATGTTGCTCGATCCCCAAGGCTTACCAATATTTATGCAGGTCCCAAGCGAATAATCGCATCGATCATAAATTATCGGTCTGAACTTTTAATTGCAGAAAAGCCGTTGAGACGATTGGTGATCAGTCACTAACACA
Source organism: Eragrostis nindensis (assembly GCA_012490785.1). Lineage (NCBI taxonomy): Eukaryota > Viridiplantae > Streptophyta > Magnoliopsida > Poales > Poaceae > Eragrostis > Eragrostis nindensis. The sequence goes on along the minus strand of JAAXCT010000376.1, from coordinate 104,990 downwards.
AGCCGTAGCAGCAATTGTTGACCTCGGAAAGGCTTCAGCATTTTTAAAACTAACGGGAACACAACGCGAACAAACATACTATAAAGAGATGGAATCTGATCTCTCGTAGAAAAAAAAAGCAGGCCATCCATGAGTGCGACCGCCAGATGTCAAGGAAAAGTTTGGCAGAGACCTAGTTGTTTTTAGTGCTCGCTGAAATGATGTAGCCTGATCAGTTATTTAATCAGTTCTAGCGTCTACTCTTTAATTAGTACTAGTTATAAGTGCTAGCTTGATAGGGAGACATGTCATGCAACTTTTGTGTTTTGTATCGTTATGCTATAAAAAACACAGATTAGCTAGTTAACGGCATAAAGGGGTTGTATCAGTGTCTTTTGCAATTGTTTATGTAAATGCCCAGCTCCCTTGAGGATCTCATGCATAGATTTTGTTTGCACACTAATATCATATGCAGATTGGTGTTTGGTTGTTAAGTTGTAAGGTGAGCAAGCATGGTAGAAAGCTAGAATCAAAGAAAGAAGCATTTCTGGTATGAGCATTGAGCAATCTTTTGCTACAAATAGGTAATGCACTGCATTTCCACTTAGCTTTAAATAGATAACATAGCTTTACCTATGATTAGTCGTTCTCTAGTATTTGTTGCATATGCCAAGCCTACTCAGAAATTCCATTTAATTAGGTGGTTCCCTAACTTTTTGTACCAGTGTGCCACGTTAGGGTCATTTTGACACACTTTTATTGGTTTAGTGGAAATCTATAGTATTTGGATCAATGATATATGAAGGAAGATTTTCTGTAGTTTGAAGAGTTTATCTCACCTGTGCTCATGCATGGCGATCAATCGAAGACAAGGATAGTGAACTCCCTCACCACTTCATTCATTATCTTGTATGTTGTTAACATGTACTCCCTCCAGCCAGGTACCAAATTCTTGACGCTTTGGACAGCATCTCACATACCAAGGAGTGAGTAAAGTTGCATGTATAAGCTCCTTACAGCTGGGTAAGGACTAGTAAAGTTGCTTGGATATTTTGAAGGAAAAGGCCACAAAAATGACACACAGGTAGAATAATAATGTACATATGTTTCGCACTTCATAATGTAAAAGCATGACTACCCCACCTTATGGGTCATCTATTGCAAATATAGATGATCTTATTAGGTTAGGCCTATTATAACATTACTACTTTGGACGGTAAGGTAACTTGATGCATGTCTACCTTTTAGTCCTACTATAGTACAAAGATATTGATGGATCTGAAAAAAATTGGAAGAAATTAAGCCTCATATCTATCAGCATTATTTAGATGGCAGGAATGATAGAAATGACAATGCTAGCAACACACAGCTATCATTGTGGCAAACTTTGATTTTATTCCACTGAACACAAGTTTCATTTCAATGGGTTATTTACTTTTACTGCGTGTCATTATAATTATTAAAACTGATGCATATATATGATGTTAGATCCTTTTACTCCAACAGAGGCTTTTTTGAGAAAATATTATTTATAGCTAATTCCTTTAATAGAGTAGCAATTATGGGATCCATTCTAAAGAAATTATCTAAGCAACCAAGGTTATTAAGGATTTGATTCATCACGTTCTGTTCAATCCTGCAGTCTATGATGTTTTCATTTTCTGGTGGCTTGTCACCTCTTTGCAAGTACGAAAAGTTGCTTTAATGCCGACAAATCGGTTAACATTTCTTTGAGATTATGCTTTTATCTCCAGCCACCATGCTACAAACGCGCAACAGCTAGATATATGCAACTTTGCATGATGCTCTCTATATTGTGTTGGAAGCTATAACTAGCTAGCTAGCCAATCATATTCACTGACAGTATGCACTTGCGTGCATGATCATCACTACGCCGGAAAAATACTTGCTAGTATATACAAAGTTTTTTTCCATCTCTTCTATTTTATGATATATGTAATTCACATCCGAACTGCGCACAAGAGAGTTTAAGATTAAAGAACAAACTTAATGTAACAAGTTTAATGGTGATTGGCCAGGGGCGCCTATGGCAGTACGTAGTACATCAAGGAAATAACATGATGGCCAAAAAGATGGAATAATGCCATTGGATGCCACTGGCTCTCATGCTAATCGACTGTTAATTAGTTAAGGGACGCCATCAATTGCATCGCATGGGAATCAACATAACTCTTGTGCACAACTAAAGCTACGTACGTCACCTTTAAATTTCCCTCAAAGGTCGAATATCTGCGTCAGAACCCCCTTATAGACCGTAGCTACATGTTTAAATTATTATTTCAGTTAGAATGTTTGCATAGAGCTGAATCTGTAGATGTTATATGTACCTAATAAAGATAAATAATACGAGAATCATTATATGATAGGTTTCGTTTGGCATGCAGGTATGAATACAAACATACCAAAGAAATTTTCTCCAAAAAAACAAAAGAAGTAAATAAATGATTAAAATGTCCAAAACATGACCAGCAGTAAATACTTCACTGAATATATATCTTGCAAAATATGCACCTGCAGATAGCTACTCAATTCACCTTCTTTTTAATTAGTACCAGTTATTTCAAATGCAAATTAATATGCTCTTATGTTGAGATTTAGGGTAGAAAGAAAAAAGTCGTCCAATTATATCATGCCGTTATGAATTCTCGAGAATCATTTTCTCCATATTTGTTTACAAGCTTGTCTGTCAGTGATCAAGCAGGCACCACCAGCCAACATGATGAACAGATTAAGCGCAGCAATTTTTGACCTGAAAAAAGCTATATTATGCAGCTTATGTACCTAAACTAGTTAAAAGCAAAGCAAAAATCTAAGCTTGGAACTCGGACCACCCATGTGTCGATGCAAAGTTTGGCATGTCGCACACTAAAGTGGTTGCCTACGTGTATGTGTGTCACTTTTTATTCCGTTATGACTTACATATGACAAGCTAACTGCAAGGTTATTATATTAATGTTGTACATACATGTTCTATTAAATTAATACATGAAGGGGCGTACGTATCAATTCATATATTCTATCAACAATAGAAATGTCCAACAGTGTTGGTTTATATTTTTTGGGGTTGATAATTTGTAGTTCGATTCCTAGCTACGTTCTAACTATACGGAGTGTATATTAGGCCGTAACTTTGTGAAGTTCTCAACGTGTCTGGAAGTTGATCCCATAACCTGCTGATTTAACATTGGATAATATAGGATCCCTAAAAAAAGAACATTTACTATAGGACTACGCAGTATACATTAGCTAACTAAGGCCTTGTTTTCCATTTGATCTGAAGAAAAAGAATTGCTATACCTAACCTCCATCGGATCGGATGACGGCGCTTGTTTTGATGCTAATGCGCCGATCCATGATAATGTTTGAGTGGTGATTAGGTGCATGCTTAACGCAAATGCTTGTCGTTATGGGACCGAAAATATAATGGGGACTGGATTCTAACGGTGCAAGTGGGTCGGTTCCGGCCAATTGTTCCCTAGCTAGTAGTGCTCGACCGCATGCATCAACAGATAGAACAAGTTAGCTGATGAGCTAACGTGGTGTCGTACAGTCGTAGTTACTGACTTAAGTTAAATTGTTCACAAGTTAACAATAGGTGACGAAATGCATCCTCAACCAATCAACTTGGACAAGAGTTGGCGAAACTTCTCCATTAATAGCCACAAGATTCTGTCTTGCAACTGGCCGGGTACTCTCGAAAAAATCGAGAAGATGGCCGCCAGGAAAGAAAAAGAACGATGCATGCTTTTGAATCTTGAATCCGCTCTTAGGCCTGCGAATTCCTAGGTCTTTTTTTTTATCAAAAATACCTGTATTATAGATAAGGAAACAATACAAAGACACGTACAAATACGGGTACTTCATACAAGGATACGGAGGACAGCTGTCCCATCACACAAGCAAAGAGACTCCTCGTCACGCCGAGCGCCGGGACGAAGGAGCTCTGGCTGACGACTCCTAAACAGGGACCCCGCGAAGAGGGCCCCACCTCCACAGCCTCGCCGCCGACGCCGGAGCCGGAGCAGAACGCCAGCACGTCGAGGAAGAGGCCGGAAGGACTTATTCTGCGACGCCGCCGCCACCGACTCGCCGGCGCCGCCTGGAAACCTAACCCTAAAAACTCTAGGACCCAAACACCCACCGACCGGCAAAGAGCCGGCAGTCTCCACCAGCTCGCGACGGCCCGAGGGCCCTCGGAGCCGGGGGAGACCACCAGCACCGCCGGCCGGGGGCGACTCGCCTCTCTTCTCCTCTCGCAACTGTAGCAGGGGAACGGGAGAGTTCGCGAGAGAGTGGTGTGAGTGAGGTCGAATTCCTAGGTCTTTGGTATGGGCCCAAGGCTTTTACGTTTATATACGGCCTATATTGCATCCTAGGGCCAACAACTTAGAAGTAGTGAGTTGTGACACCGATACGTAATGGGCTGACCAATTTATCTGGCCCGCAAAGGATTTCATTTCTTTTCGGCCCACTTGCGTGCGTTCTCTGTTTTTTTTTTATGAGTTCTCCGATGCATTTCTGTCATGTAAGTTACAAGGTATCTGTCCCTCAAAAAAAAAAAAAGTTACAAGGTATCTTAGATCTGATACCTCTGGAAGGAATGGTTCCGGTTCAAAAGAATTGCGGCATCCAGACCCATAAATCACGAAACCAAAGTAAACAACGGGCTGGCTAATCAAGGAGTTTGCAGGATCGTTTTATTATTACTCACGTATGGCTATGCAATCCTATGGTTCAGAGGATTCTCTGCGTTCATCGGATTTCGCACGGGCGGTTGAACCATTAACTATTCGATCTGGCAGGGAAGAACACCTGCGCAACGTAATCTCCTGCACATGTACACAGCGCACAGAGAGATGCTAACAGTAAGTGAGGCTGGTCACTGAAAGATACAGTCCCACTGATGATAACTAGTAAAGTTTTTTTTGTGAGAAACAAGTTTGGACATTAGCGAGTCTGATACGGAAGCTAAAATCCACATTCCAAATCTTCAAGCGTACTATACTATCCTGTCACTGTATCTCAAGGAAAAATTGGAGGACAATATATTCTAGAATTTCAGCTAAAACAGCTGGCCAGAAAAATCTCCACCATGCATGGCAAAAACTCCCAAACAAGCTGCATTAATTCAAACAAGCATAATGCAATGAACCGGTACACGGCGGGTGATCAGCTACTATTTGCTGCTCATCACCACAGCCAGCGATTCTCAGACCCGTTGATTAATCAGGCATGCCGCAAAGCACGCCTACGGAGATTAAAAACGCCTTAAACCCCATCTTCGGCGGCTGGCGAAGGCGTGTGCCTTGCAGGCGCAAAAAGCGTAAAGTCAGAAACACGTGACCACCACACCCCAGCAGTAGCGACCTTGCCGCTCCCGAGAGAGCTGCTCCAAAACAGAGCCCTCCTCCGGCGACGCACACACGCTGGTCATCGTGGCCGGCCGGCAAGCTAGAACTGGCCGCCGGAGTAGGTCTGGCCGAACTGCCAGCCCTCGGGCACGGCGTTGTTGCTGGTGACGGTGCGGCCGTCGCTGGTGGTGACCTGGAACGACAGCGCCTGGCCGTCGAGCTTGGCGCCGTTCTGCCAGTTGGCGCCCCAGTTGTGGCTCATGGACTGCCACCCCGTCCGCGACCCCTTCACGGACACGGCCGTCAAGTCGCCGGCGCCACCGACGTTGGTGATCAGCACCAGGTTGAAGAACGAGTGGCCGTTGATGGTGAACCGGATGCCGCCACTCTTCGCACACGACACCCTGCACAGCAACAGCCAACATGGTAAATGCATCAGCGTGTGACACGCACCGGCCATCAGGTTGGGTTGCGATGCGAGAGGCGAGAGCTGGTTGGCAATGGCGTCACTGTCACGTACCTCCTGTACTGGACGGGAACCACGCCGGCGCGGGCCTGGGCGATCTGGTTGAACATTGGCACGGCGAGGTCGAAGTGCGGCTGCGGGGGGTTGCACCAGCCGCCGTCGTTGCCGGGGAGCGCGTAGTTGGGCGGGCAGAAGTTGGTGGCCGTCACCACGACGGAGCCAGGCTGGCAGCTCCCGCTGCCAGAGCACCGGACCTCGAAGCACGCGCCGCAGCTCCGCCCGTTGTTGAACAGCGCCGTGCTCAGCGCCGCCGTGTTCGTCCCGTACCCATTGCTGTACAGGTTGCCGTACCCGCACGCTCCTCCTGCACAAGCCCAAAGATAAATAAATTTTTAACATCTAGTTTAAACCCGAGCTCCTCCATGGCCGCACTGCACAATGCGTATGTGCTCACCCATTGTGCCGGAGGCGTCGCTGCCGCCGTAGGACGTGGCGCGGGCGTAGTCCCAGCTGGAGTCGGCACCGGCGAGGTTGAGCACGGCGGCGATGGCAAGAACCAGCAAGCCTAGGGACTCCATGAGTATAGTATATCCTTCTGAAAAGGAGCAACAAGCGTATCAGTAGAGGAAACAATAATCAAGATAGATAGATCTAGCTAGGGAATTGCACACTTACTTAGGGATGAGAGCACCACTAGGCTTGCTAATGCTGGTTCAGCTTGCTGCAGTACGAGTGTACAGGATGGTCAGAGGAAGCTGGGGTACGTATATATAGGCGCCTAGTGCACTGGAAGTCGTGGGAAGGCAAGTGCGACGTGTAGGAACGAATCTCCTTATTTTTTTCCTCATGCAAATTTTGTTAGAGATTGCTGCATGTTATAGTCTAAACTTGACCACTGGTTAGTTAGGCCCACTTGACATTGTTATTAAAGAACATATATAAATAAAGATTCAACTATACGTAGGCAATGTTTCGGCCGGAAATGGTGGGTAGGAAAGTAAACTGGTAACATGGGCGAATTGCCCAGTTGGAGCCTGGGGGCACCTGTGCTTCATCCCTAACAAACTGTAAGTAGACCTTGACTTCTCATTTATCAAGAAGAGGTGATCAGATGGTTAATGGGCAATGAGGCCAAAACCTAAAAGGGTAAAAAAGAAGCCCTTTTACTATGGCCATGGGTGCGAATTCCAAGTTCGCTTTGACTTTGAACTCGCTTGAATTCTAAGCGAGTGTTTCATGTGGTAGTTATGAGTTTCACGAGGTTATTAACCATTTCATAGTAGATGCTAATGTCGGCTGCCGATAAAATGACAAGTCTGCAAAGTAAAATAGATATATTGTAGTAACTGAACCACATTAAACTATGGCGATACGGAAGATAATACTTTGTATAGGTTTTGTATTGTCCTAGTGTCAACTTCAATGATCAAGAGGCTACAATTACAAGAACATGACAGAAAGATCAGATACCACATGGACAAGATGCACACAGCACACCTGATCTAATGATCAAGAAAATATTAATTGATAAGCAAAAAGGAATGGTTAGGGTAAATTAGCTGAAAATTATTGAAGAGACAGAACTTTTGAAGTGCTATCTGGGTTAAAAGGACAGAGCAAACACTACTTGATGAACTATAGGAGCTAAGAAAATCGAGATATTTAATTGAAAGGAAGCATCTGGCGCTGATCTAATCAACAGTTGCAGAAAAGAAACAAAAAATTGCAGTGTCTTCTTGAAGTGAACTAGTAGTAATAGTTGTTGGAAGCAACCAGACAACACAACTCAATCTTTTCTAGAGCTAATAGTGTTTTCCTTCGACAGCTATTTGCCCCCATCCTCAAAAGGGCAAAACTAATTAAACAATCAGTATTGATCCAAAATATTAACAGGAAAGTACGCGGAACTCACGGGAGGAGCTTGTTATTCTGGGGTGTTGAATCAGAGTTCAAGATTCAAGAAAGCACTTGTTTGGTGGTTCCAAAAAAGAACTTGTTTAGCGATACGGCACATCCTGCGAGATGCAAGATCAGATGCTCTGGCACATGGCTACGGGCTTCTCATCATTTGACTCGATTAAATTTAAGGTCTCAATTTTGAAATTTTCTTCTTTAAATTTGTCTATCAAACTCTCCTTAACCGATCAGGCCATCACATGGAAACTGCTGTCTTGACTTCTAGAAACAAAAAGATCGTGTGCCGTGAAAAGTTTTTGAGTGAAATGCATCCGAGGTACATAAACTATTTAGGGATGGTCATCTAGGTACATAAACTTCTAAAGTGACCATCTAGGTCCACAAACTATTTAAAAATGGTCATCGACCATCTAGGTCCACAAACTATTTAAAAATGGTCATCCAGGTACATAAACTCTTAAAGTGATCATTTAGGTCTACAAACTAATTATGTTGCATCTGCCCAGGTCCAAAGCTCTTTGTGGGTGAAAACAATTCGTGCGTCGACATGCCAATGTGGATGGAGGTAAATGGTCCTCGTTCGATCCTGCTGCCGAGCGGAATTGACAGTCATGCAATTGGTCGTAATGATTTTTCTCACACATCGCCGCCTCACCTCCCGAAAGGCTTTAGATGCATGAAAGGCTTTAGACCTGGGTATACCTGGACATGGGCTGGGTTAAAAAAGCCGGCCTGAGGCCCGGTCCGAGCACGGTGCTGCCTGAACTATAGAAGGGTCATGCCAGCCCGGAGCCCAAATAGGGTTGTGCTTTGGCCTATACGCAAGCCCATAGTGCGAGCTAAGCATAACCCGTTTAGCAGCTGGCCCGTTCGAGCCATCACGTGGTTCGTGTTACCTTGTATCATGGCCTGTTTAGTCTCATTTTGTGTTAAAAATCAAAAAATAATAGCGAAAATTACCTTTTCAGCCTTGGTCCAGCCAGGCACGACACAACTCGTTTGGCCCGCGGCCCGGCACAGCCCATCTAAAACGGGCCTTGCCGTGCTTGGGCTTGGCTAGAGGTCCGTCGTGTTTGCCCGGCCCGGTCCGTTAACCATAAGGGTCGTGCTGGGCCATTTCTTAACGGAAATGGTCTGGCACGGCCCATTTGCCCGCTATAACCTGAGCAGCTACAACATAAGTAGTTGTGAACCTAAATAGCACTTAGTAGTTTATATACTTAGACGAACATTCCTAAATAGTTTGTAGACCTAGATGGTCATTTTAAAAGTTTATGTACCTAGATGACTATCCCTAAATAGTTTATGTACCCCCGGTGCATTTCACTCAAAGTTTTTTATTGGCCCTTATGTATAATCTGGAAAATGGAGTTGCATGATCACACCCAGGTTAAAACCTGCACTAGATATATATATGTCACCATTACACAATACCCTGAATGCCTGATAACTAAAAGTCGCCTAGGCATCTTAATTTAACTCTGGTGGTTTCTGACAGCTGTATCTGATGCCACTCGAGTAACATGACTACTGAAATTCAGTGCAGATTCGGCTCTTCTCCTTCTATAGTTGTCACTATGGGCAGATCACATGATCAGCAAGACAGTGTTGGCCCAAGCAAGGCAACTGAACCAATATATCTAGCTTGTGCACTTGTACGTTTCAAAAATATATAACAGTAATTAATCTTGCAACCGAAACAAAACTAAAACAGATCTGACAAAACCATGTGCCGCCCACAAATACAGAACAAAGCTAGAAAGCGCTACTGATTTATTGGCTTGTTTGAGTGTTTATGAATGTTTAATCATTCACTGTTTCAACAAGGGCTGTCAAGTATACATGGAGCTCCTTTGTACATTAGTGTTTTAGCTTCTTTTGGTAATATATTTACCACAGTAAGGCTAGGGGCTTCCCCTACTGTAATCCCAAAGAAAAAAAGAATACCTTGATGAGCTACTCAAGCTTAGATCATGTTATCTCAAAATATTTTTTTCTTACATAAAATGGCTCTTAACATTTGGCATCCACATATTATTAACTATATATTTAGTAAACTAAATATCAAGCTTGTTTAGTGTTAATATTGGAATGAAAAAAGCTCACTGAATCACATATTGAGATACATAAGTAATGGCCAATGGTTACGTAGACAGAGGTTACGGGAATTTCAGGAATAGCATCTAACCTGGATCACCTTAGATTGCAAGTTGGGCCTCCAAAGCACTGGTTCGTCAGTTAGCATCAATATTCGATAATAAGAAAACCCTTAGAAAGTACCAGCTCAACTCGTACGCTTCAGATATTATGCTGGATATGCACCAGCTGACCAGCATTTCCATCATTCTTCTGTGCTGCCACCAAAACTGCACCAAGTTCAAGAAGTCACTTCAAGATGACATGCTTCGATTTTGCTTCAGTTCCAGCAGCATGGATAGTTGAAGGCCATGCTGAATTCCAGATATATCCAGGCTCAATGATGGGAGGGTCTGGTAAAGTCCTTACCACTACCCCTGAAGATAACCTTTCACTGAGCTCCACAATTCCTTTCAGACGCTAAAGAGATAATTAGTAGCAAAGTTTCAGTGCAGTAACAGTTGCCCCAGCTCTGAGTTCTGAAGCCTGAGAATTGAAGTGTCAGTGTTGTATTCACGTCCAAAGTGTACAGCTCATTGTTTTACTGTTTGTTTGTTGGGTGGGTGGAGGTCAGAGACTCTGAAAACACAAAGTGTTTCCAGGTATACCACATGCCAAGACCGTATAATGCTGCATTTCGAGCGTTCACTCCTGGGCAGAATACTTCCAGTTTGGCACTTATGCAAGTGCCCACCGCTCACCATCTCCGAAAGGCGTACAGGATCGCCTCCTGGTTCACGTTGACAGCCATCAATAGCATGGGGAACACGCAGCTGTGCCCTGTCACGCTCCAGCACAACCCGCCTTGCAGCATGCTGAGTAATCCGAGCTGAGCTCTGGCTCCCCTGTGGCACAGGGTCAAGGGCGGCTCTAGGTGTATAAGGAAGCCCGTGCGTCAGTACCCTGTGGGCCGTGCCTACTGGCTAGAGTGTTAAGACAGGAAGCTGCGGAACTGCAGGGCCAGTCGATGCATTGCGTCGAACAGCTTGCACGCGACCGCGAGGCGGACAAGTTGCCAGAGTCAGTGGAGGAGCGCGTTGACGGTGGATGGATCAGGGCGCCAGAAACCGGCACCGGGCGCTCGGGAAAAGCATGCGAGCGCCCGAGGAGGCACCAAGCGGGCCGCACCGGGCGAGCAGGGCGGGGTCGCGGTTGAGGTTTGCGGTGGGCGGCACTTGTGTCCGCGTTGTGGACGCCGGGGATTGTCTTGGTGGAGGGCGTGGAGGCGATGTCAGTGGAGCCTGAAGAGTGGAGGAGGGGGGAGGGAGGCGGCTATTTGGGCAGCGGCGCCGCGCCATGGGATCTGGAAGTCAGTCTGTCAACGAGGTCGGCGGCGGCGGCGGTCGTCGAGGTGTGCTGGCCGTTTTCCCGCCCTCTACAGATGAAAACATTGGCCCATTTTTTTTTTGAACTGCATTGGCCCATTTTTATTGGGCCTTCATGTGGCCTTTTGTCCTAATCTGCTACGAGCCCATGGACCGTCGTTTTTCCATTTAGGCAAATGGAAAGTCAACCGCGCGAGCGATCGCGCGTCCCGCTGCGGCCCGGCCCACGCGCGAGGTGGCGGAGCGTGGCGCGGCATGGCGGCGAGGGCACCGCTGGCCGGCGACGGTGGGGGAGGGCGGAGGGGGTTAAGGTTCCGGGTTGTTGAGGGAGCGGAAGCCCTTTATTCGCCGCCGGCCATAGAAGGAGTGGTCTAGGGAGTGGGGGCGGCGGCCGCGACCCGGCGGTGGGCGGCGGCGCGGCGGTGCGGTGAGGCGACAGGAGGGCGGTGGGCGGGGTAGGCGGCGGGGGCGTCACGTCGAAGAATTTTGCGCGGCGGCAACTGGTGGGCGGCGGCCGCGTGTGCAGGCGGCGCGGCGCCGCCGGCCGCGGGGGGGTGATCGCGGGCGAGGGAGGAGGCTGTGCGGCGGGGGACGGCGACGGAGTCGAGGGCGGCGGGGGTAGTGGCCGTCGTTAAAGGAGACGACCGGCTGTCAAGGACGCTGCGACGCGTGGCCGTCGACGGCGGGGAACGCGCGCTCGGTTATTGCGCATAACCCCTTACGCAAACGAACAGTCTACAACTACCACTCTCAACAAAATGCACCCATTAGATTCTAAAAAAAACAAACAAATAAAGAAAATGCACCCATCTGGTGTCCCTTAAAAAACAAAATGCAACTGGTCTCTCTCATCACTAGAAACACAATGCATAGTTACCGCGCTTCTAGCGGTTACACCACATGTCCGTTCGAACCTCCATGTTTCAATTGGTTTTGCAAAATAGTTTGATGATCGCCACTTGCTTTTGCGCACCATTGAAATACTCTGGGGTAAAGGTGCTTCTGAACATGCACCGAGGCCCTTTCAATTGTGGTTGCAGGGGTCACGAAAATGCAAGTAATAAGACTTCGGAAGTATGTTTAGGAAACATAACCTACATTTGCTCCTCAAAACTCAGTGTTTCATACTGTCACAAAGTGTATTCTCAACGTGGCTGTACAGTTGTGCACTTGTGCTTAGCATCGAGATCACAAAGATAGTTTGGTTGTACTTGTGTGAATCAATGAGTATTCACTGGTAGAAAGGAAAGCAGTGAAAACTCTTGCAAAAATTTGGAACTGCAAAACTTTGTGTATTTCTCATACAACACCGTATCTGAGTGGGGATTTCGTGTCCATGGGGGGCTAATGCCCCCATTTCATTCTTCAGTTGCAATTAGCAGTCACTTCATGTCTAAAATGCCACGAAAATAAAAATGCCTTCCTTTTTTATTACTACCGCATTTTCGTTTTGTCCAGACAACAAAGTTCGGTCCCTTTCGTGATCAGAGATTCAAGAGGAGTTTGCTGGCGGCTAGTAAGAAATTTCTCCCTCATGTGGTGGATGCACAGGCGTTCATGGAGGGTTTGTTGCTTGCTCAGCACCTAGGAGCTAATAATTTCACTATTCAAACTGACTGCTTGCATGTGGTGGAAACAATGAACAATGGTGGAATTTCAGCTACCGTAGCGGCACCTATATATGATGATTGCTGGGTTCTGTGGAGCGGGTTTAGCAAAGCTTTCATTGAATATTGTAATAGAGAAGCTAATCAGGTAGCTCATAATTTAGCTAGAGATGCTTAAACAAAGAAAGATTTGTGCATCTGGGACGATGATCCCCCAAGCTTCATTCTAGACCTGCTGACAAGCAATGTATCTTTATTTCAAATCAATAAAGCTAGCCGCATGGCATTCCCTCAAAAAAAAAAAGAGAAGAAGAGAAATAAAATCCAAAGACTGGCGTATATATCATGAAAGCAAAATACACCATTCAGAAGAAAAAGGAGGCAAAATACAACCACGCATGCTACTAACTGGCGGCGTCAACACAACAAAGCACAGTGCAAGAAGAATGATCTGCTTGCCGACAGTGATTTTCCTTCTCATGTGAAAGAGGCACAGCAAGCGAGTTGAACAGGTGACAATGTCACGAGGGGCGCAGGACGTGCATGCCAAATAGTTAAGGCTTCATAGTTGATTTCGTCACCAGTCCGCTGAAGAGGTAGAGGAAATCGACTATCCTTCAGCCCTAGCGAAAAAAGAAGAATGAGGACTTAGAAAACAGCTGAGTAGACAGGCAGCAAGTGCTATGGCATAATATGAAAGACAGACAGGCAGAGATCGCATAATTGCTGGTTATATCCTTAGCACAATCGTAATCACACTTGACATATTGATGGGAAATGTAAGGTACTCTGCTACCACTCGATATCAGAATGCCAATGTGACAACAACGCACCCAGAATAACGTAAGTGATCCAAAGAAAAACAGGATACTGTAAGACTCACCCCAGATCGCCACTTGTATTTCCTCCCCCACGTCGGGAATTTTGCGTGGCAGAACATTGCTCCTTTATTCCTAAAAAGAAGACAGAAAAGCCAAGTCAAGTCGCTGGGGAGCAAATAAACCAAACCATGTAGTAAAAGGCATAGGGAACAAAACAGAGTTTTTTTTTTCTGAGGGAAAACAAAAACAGAGTCGTTTAGGACGACGGAAACGACGCACGCTCACCAATAGTAACGATCACAGCAACTGTAGATATGGTGGATGATGGTGTACGGAGACGGCACAGGCTCCTCCCCCAAGTAGTCACCGTCGGTAGCCATGGACCAGGTGCGGCTTCTCAGATGGTATTGCCCGAGATACTTGAACGAGGGGTGCAGGATAACGACGGAGTCGCCGGCGATGGTTGGATGCGCCTCGGAGGAGACGCACACGCTCCTTCGCAAAACGAAGATGGAGTTGCCTCCGATGGATCTCAGCGGTATTAACCGTCCCCGGACAAGGTCAGCTAGTCTGTGAACTCGAACCTGCCACCTCGAGCGCGCGGTGGTGGCGACCAGCAGAATCTCCGAGTCACATTCCGCCATGTACATCGGGATGCGGAGCTTATTCATTGGGACGGTGGCAATCATCCTTGGTGGCTTCAGCAAAGAGGAGGAGGAGGCAAGAGGAGAGCCCGGCGGCACACGCTGGGGCGGGTCGACCACCCAAATCTGTGAGCGCGTCGTGAGGAAGTAAAGCTTCCCTTGAGACGCCAAGATGTTTATCCTGTTGTCTTGGGTTTCCCAGTCTGAGAGCGTCCACCTCCGATCCTCGGAGGTAGCGAAGGCCACGCGGCGTACCCGCTCCGTGTCGAGGGCGAGCATGGCGGTGACCACCCCTCCTTCGCCGTCGTCGGGGCTGAAGGAGACGGCCGCGACGACCTTTCTCATGAACTGTAAAAACTCAATCTCTTTCATGTACGCTCGCTCCAAGGGGTTGTGGGCGAAGAGCGCGGTCAGCTGCGGCCAGAGGGTGGCGAGCGGCGGCAGCTCGACGACGTCGCCGGTGAATGGGTGGAGGAGGCGGACGGCCGTGTCGTGGTCCCGGTGCAGGAGGAGGAGCCCGTCCACGGAGTCCATGGCGAAATGGTTTCTGAAGAGCGGCGCGCGGACGCTGGCCACGGCGCCCGTGCGGAGGTTGAGGAAGCGGACGCGGCCGCGCAGCCTGGTGTGGCCCGGGTACAGGTTGTAGCCCTCCGGCAGCATCGTCCAGTGCCGCGGGTGGAAGCGCGGGTCGACCACGCTGCGGCCGCGCGGGCAGTCGGTGCTCGACCGCCATTGCCGGCAGGCCGCGCGGAAGCGGAGGTAGTCCGTCACGTCGCCGGCCAGGACGCGCCCGGCGATGACACGGACTAGGTCTTCGTCCAGCGTTGCCCAGGGGGTCCGCAGCTCGGAGTCCTGATCCGCCGGAGCAGAAGTAGTACAGGATGCGGCGGCGGCGGAAGGCGGGCACTTCCTCTTGCGCGGAGTCAAACCCCGGCGCGCCGGACCAGCGCGTTTCCTGCTGTTTGCAGGCGACATCTAACCAAAATCACAGATCTGCAAACCTGACCACCCGTGGAGATTGGAGATATAGTTCCATCAAATAAAACCGCACGAAAACTGAAGGAAGGACAGAGTTAAGAAAAATCAGCTTTGGAAGGAATACGATCCCAAGAGTCTCAGAGTTCGATCCGATCTAGTGCTGAAGAAGAAACGAACGCTGCCCCAAAATTAGTAGGTACGTGTAACGTCCCGGCTCCCTGAGCCAGGCCAGCTTACATCTGGCAGCTCTTTAGGATCTCAAGATTTCTCTCACGGAGCAACACATGTCTTTTCTGCGCACTTTATGCTCACTCATGCGCACTCGGAAAGGACTTCTCGGTCGGTCACCTATCCCTAAATTGCTCTAGTCCAAGCACGCTTAACCTCGGAGTTTTTTCAAGATGAACTTCCAGAAAAAAGTTGCAACTTTGTGATATGAGTATTCTATCAATCCTATTAAATCCTGAGTCAGGATGTCACAGCACGGAACGAAGGACCTTACCTGATCGAGGCCGGTCGACTGGAGAAAGGGACTGGCGGCCCGGCCCGGCGTACGTTTGATAGAGTTTAATCTCGTTTAGACAACGTTTTTGATTTATCGTAGTGTGGCATGCATGCAAGACTTTCATGCATATACGTGTCCGTGTGTGATCCAAGATCCAACAAATTTAACTTGTAATCTTGTACACTTCAAAATGACTGTAATCTAGCTCCCAAATGACGATCATGACACATAATCATATGACGATCTATGAGACTATATATATATTAGATGGTTGTTTTAGTTGGAATATTATACTTCCTTTATTTATGGATGAAGAAAGCAATATTTATGAGTTGCCTAGCAACTACAACTCGTACAATGGTGTGAAAGCGAGTAATGCTACGTTTACTTAAAGTTTTACAAAATTGATACAAAATGACGTGTCATTGAATTTATAGCAAGTGTTGCTGACGTATGAGTGAATTTATAGCAAGTGCCTCCTTGAATTATGCTAATCATAAATCATGCAACCAATTATGTTTCGCCACGTCAGCAAAGCGTAGATTTTAAGTAAAACTTGTTTGTAAGATGTAGCACTGCTCGTGCGAAAGCCGTCTCATACTCCTACATTTTAGCACATGAGGAGGTTGCCTCGCGAAACAACCATTTTTTTTTCTCTCACTACCCTCTCTCTTCCATGTCATCAAAAATCCTATGTGGCAATGCATGAAACGGACTATAAGACTGTCTATGTGTAGTATTGTACCTGCCCTTATTCTCATCGACTGGATGGCTGTCAGATGTATCTGGAGCTCTATGAGCTACTTGAGCTTGGGTTGTTTTATTTTTAGATAAGTATTTTTTTTTCCCTTTTACATATGATTGCAGTTAACATTTCACATCCAAACATGATTGACTATATCTTTAGCTGAAAATATCAAGCTTCTTTACAATATTCCAATCAGATATCTCCAGACACTATATATGGTACCCTTTCTTGTCAAATAGCGAGAAAGTTATCTTTACCAGCCATGTAGCGAAGTGAGAACATGAAGTTTAACATATATTATAGACGATGCAAAACTCTTGCGACAGTTTTGGAATTGTTGCTCATTTTATTTGAATACCAACGAATGGAAATGCAACAGATTATTTTTCTCTAGTCTCTAGCTACTATTAAAAAGTTTGATCAGGGTCGTAAGTAATTTGATTTTTAGTAAATATCTAATCTAATAACATCTAAAACATAAGAATATTAGGGAGATTGACTTGAGCATTGTGTTGCAATGTTTTTGTTCCAGAAGTATATCTTTAGATACAAGTTCAAATAAGTAATGATTTTGAAAGTTATCATAGATCTTCCGAACTTCTTTGATATTTGTGTTGTACATGAAAACTATCTTCGGTGTGTTCTTGACTGAACGGTAGCTAGAATCTTCTTGAACCTCGAAATTGCTTATTATGTAAACAAACCTTCACTTATCTTCAATTCATAACTTTCGATCAGATTATTCCAAATTCTAGCATGAATTTTCTCCTAGTTAAAACAAATGTTAATTAGTAGGTATACTCATGAATATTATGTGAAGAAAAACTGAAAGCAATGCATTTGTTCATCCATAAGAATCATGTCTAACTTATTATCTCATCAGATGTATAGTTAATTGATCTCCACATCCTGATGATTTTGACTTTAATTTTCCCAACCTGCTTGTTTACTTATTGTCAATTGTCTCGGCTTTTTGTATGCCACAGTGTCACTGCATGTATATACATGAATACATTTGATCTTTGCAATTTAAAGTAGAAGTAGCATGAAAGAATATATTAATTGTAGCTGAAACAATGGTAGTGCATGAAGAAGATGCATGCTAACTTTTCTTTTGTAGTATATGAAGAAGAGGAAACATAAAGAGATATATTGAGCTTGATGGAAATATTTGGGGATATTCAGGAGAGGAGGACGAAACCATGAAACCAATCTGCATCACTGCTGGCCAGAATTCCAGCAAGATAACCAAGGTGATCCCGCGCGTGAAACCGGTGGCATAACGCTTGTGTGGCTGTTGAGTGAATCTGGCGAGAAAACGAACGTGATCTCGTGAAGCCAGGTCGCTCAAGCGATTCCGGCGGTAAAATCTACAATGCTAAACGGTTGAGATCTTTCTTTTTTCCACCGATTAACATAAGAATTTTGGACCTTAGAGCAAACGTGGTAGATTCCATCTCATTCTATACTCCAACCCAAACTTTGCACTAATCGGCCCAGGTTGAATGATTAGCTTGCTTTTGGATTGTCCCACCGAAGGTGAAGATTTCTTAGGTTCGCAGCTAGACTGAGGCACTGAGCCATTATGGGCAACCATGCGCTACGAGGTCTTCCGAGAGCGCGCGCAATGGACCGGAGGTGAGAGAAAACAAACATGTTGCGAGTCTCGCGATATACCCGTTCATTAAATTGGAGGTGAGAAGAGAAACAAGTTGCGAGTAGAATTTGGGAAGGATGCAATAGCATCGTCACGGAGTACTTGTAGTTGCTTGTCCCGTTTTCTCTGGGTAGAAGAAAAGTCAAACAAAGCCACGTCGACGACCACAAAGGTCTCTCTGTTTGCAAGCTCTCCAGTCTCCACTGCTAGCAGCTAGTGGCCGTCGTGCTCGACTTGCGGGCGCAGCAGCTTGCTGATGTCGTCGGCGATGAACTCTGCATCGGCGCCGCTGCCGTAGATGCCTCTCCCCGACATTCCGGCAAAGTATAGCCCGTTCGTCGCCTTCGGGCACGGCGGCCGCAGGATCCCGTTGTCGCCAATCAGCTCCGCGTCGTCGACCTGCGACGTTTAGCTTTTTGTCGCTTAGTGAAGCCTCAGATATCTGAACAGAATGATCATAGCTTTCGCGGGAAGAAGAACCTGGAGCCACCGCTTTATCGCACTCTGGTAGCCGGTGGCGAAGACGATGGCGTCGAAAGGATACTGCCTGCCGTCGGCGAACTCAACGGCGTTCCCATCCACGCTCCTAATGGCGGGTAGGACCTGAAGAAGCAACATAAAGGAGCCATTAGTTCACCCCTAACAACATCTCAAAACATTTACATATGGCTGACTGTAATTGAGGAAGTCATCGCTGACCTGAATCTCGCCGTTCTTGATCTTCTTGTAGGTGCCGACGTCGATGACCGAAAGGATGGAGGTATTCAGCTTCCTGGCGTAGGCCCCATGGGCGGCCTCCGGAGCCCGTACTTGGACGTGTCCCCGAACACGAGGTAGCACAGGAACAGCAGCAGCTTGTCGAGCAACCAGATCGGCAGGTACTTGGCCAGCTTGATCCCTAGGTTCAGTATCCCTTTTGTCAGTATGTGAAGCTGTGCGACCAACAAGAGAAACTGATTATTAGGAGAGAGAAGAAATTTTCCCTAGTTAGTACCGTATAAACAACCATTCAAGATCAAGCTCGTCGACTACACTGTGTGAATTGAAGTTTTTGTTTCTTTGAAATACCATCCCCGATCCAGAGTACTGACCTCACCGCGGACGACGATGGAGGTGAGAGCGCCGGCTTCGGCGAGGTCGAGGGCGATCTCCATGCCGGAGTTGCCGCACCCCACGACGAGAGCGGCTTTCCCCTCCATCCCCTCCGGCGACTTGTACTCGCTGGCGTGCATTACCTTGCCGGGAAAGCTCTCCAGCCCGGGCACCTCCGGCACCACCTTCTCGTCGAACGTCCCGGTGGCAGCGACGAGGAACCTCGCCTGGTAATCTTCGGCCTCGCCGGTGTCGAGGTCGACGGCCTCGACCGTCCACAGCCCTTTTTCCCCATCGTACCGCGCCGACCGGACCTCGCGGCGGAGGCGCGTGCGGACGCTGAAGCGCGCGGCGTAGCCGTCGAGGTAGCGGATGAAATCGTCGCGGGGCAGGTAGTCCGGCGCGTCGGCGGGGTGCGGCGCGTGCGGCAGCGCGCTGACGGACTTGGGGAGGTGGAGGGTGAGGCGGTCGTAGGCGCGCTTCCGCCACAGCGAGCCCACGCAGTCGTCGCGCTCCAGGACCAGGCTCCGCACGCCGCGCAGTGACAGGCACGCCGAGGCCGCCAGGCCTGACTGCCCCGCGCCCACGATGATCACCTCCTCCGCCGCCGCCATTGCAGTGCAGGCTCCTGCAGGAGGTGACGATGCTGTTTAATCGAGATGTTTAAAGGAAGGAAGAAATAAGCAACTGTCCATGATATAATAATCTACGTACTGGCGCAGAAAAGAAAGAAAAACTGTGGTGTCTTCTTGGTTCTTGCAGTGAACTAGCAGTATTGTTGGAAGAAAAGCAGCCTGCACAACTCCATCTTTTCTCGGGCTAGTAGTGTTTTCCTTCAATAGGGAATTTGCCTCCCATCCTCAAAAGGGACAATCTATGTAAACAATCAATACTGAATGTCAACAAGAGAGTACACGGAACCCACGCGAGGAACTGAATCAGTGTTCAAAATTCAAGAAAGCACTTGTTTAGTGGTTAGAGACGATTCTACAGCACAGCGGGCAAGATGCAGATCAGATGCTCTGGCACCTTTTCTTTTCTTTCCTTTCCGATGAACATGCTCTGTCACATGTCCCCCGTCATTTGAATCTACCTCAATTTGGGCATTTTCTTTTACAATTTGGTCTAGTAGAAGACTCTCATTGACCGATCAAGCATCACATGAAAGCCGCTGTGTACTGCACAAAGTTATTTATTGGCCATTATCTATATTCGGGAAATAGAACTTGCATGATTACATTCAGATAAAAATTGCACTAGATATGTCTCCTTTACACGATCCCCTAGAACTAAAAAGTCACCTTGATATCTTAATTTAGCACCAATGTTTTTTTTTTTTGGGATATTTGGAGCTGATGCTGCATGAGTAACAATGACTACTGAGCTCAGTTCAGATTCAGTTCTTCCCTAGAGTAGTGGTCATATGGGTACATCACATGACCAGCAAGACCGGGTTGGCTTGAGGAAGGCAACTGAACCAGAACTAGATTGTTGTCTTGTACGCATAAAAGAAACAGTAATCTAGCTCCCGAATGAAAGAAAAGAGTAAAACATGTTTGACTAAATTATAAGCCACTCACAAATACAGAAGAAAGCTAGAAATAACTATTGATTGATTTATTGGCTTGTTTGACGGTATATGAATGTGTAATAACTCATTGTTTCAACCAAAGGCTGAGCTCAATAACCAACTCGAGCTTAGGCCATTGGTCTCAAAAAAAAAAAAAACCCTCGAGCTCAGGCTATCTATTTTTAAAAGGTATTCTTTTTCTTACATAAAACTAGTAAGATGGCCCGCGCATATTGCGCGGCTAGAGCTGCTATAACATAATAATGGGTGGTTAATGTGAGTCTAAATAAGTTCAATCGTGAATCCGTGCGATGCTGGGCTACATTTTGAAAAAAAAATGATCTGACTCATCAAACTTGTAATCCAGCTCTGTGCAGCTCACCCAAAAAAAGAAGGATAATGCAGCTTGTAATCTTTTTAATATCTGCGTGTATGCTTTGCTTGCTTCTCTCTCGTTTTTACTGTTTCATAGCTCCTCTTCGTGCTTTGCCCAATCCTGTCGGATACATGCACCACTATAACCTGTGCTCCGCCATCACCTATGCTCCATTGCAGGGCGGCCCATGCCACATCGCCTTGCCCCGTCACCCATGTTCATGAACCCGTTGTTGGCTTGCCATCACCTGCAAACCCATGACCTCACTGCCCTGAAACACACGACGCTCCCTCACTTTTTGTCGCTGCTGTCAACACCAAGTTTCCTCTTGCCACTCTGGAAGAATTCTCTTTCTTTTTTTTTTCCCATAATTTGGATCAAGAATGCTTTGCAGGGTGGAGCATGCCACAACACAACGCTCTCATGGGACATGCTCGGTGCCACAATGCAATGCAGTATTCCCTCGTCCTTAAAAAGGAAGTTGTTTTGGAGTTGTCGTAAGTCAGATGTTTTAACTTTGATTACAAATACTTTTTGTGTTAATTTACAAATGTGAAATGATATGGCTAGGTTTGTATTGAAGTTTGTCGAAGTATATTTGGACTATATTTTATAAA
The DNA here is from genome assembly GCA_012490785.1 of Eragrostis nindensis. Classification (NCBI taxonomy): domain Eukaryota; kingdom Viridiplantae; phylum Streptophyta; class Magnoliopsida; order Poales; family Poaceae; genus Eragrostis; species Eragrostis nindensis. The sequence continues at coordinate 83,180 of JAAXCT010000376.1, read as the reverse complement.
TATTTATAGCAAAAAATATTAGTTAAAATCATGTTTTGAAGACCGTGTATATGTTCAAAACAATTATCTTTAAAAACATGGAGGGATTTTGTCGTATTACATGTCCGTCTGGCACCAAACATCCTCTTGCAAGCATACGACATACTGCATACCAGCAATCCTTCACCGTGTACTCTGTACACCAGCAAATGCTTACCAAGGCTCTCATCCACTTGGATATGCAGCTTGCGTGTAGATGATCAAATCGTCGGCTCGATGTGTGTCCCGTAAAATAATCTAATCATCTCCAATCTATATTTCATGGAAAAGTCTAATAAACAACTGGTAGACAGAGCCAGCGACCACGGAGCGCTGAGGGCCGGAGGCAGCGGGCGTGCGGACGGTGGCAGGATTCCAAAGAATCCTTTAACGCACAGGGGTTTGTACCCCTAAATCTCTTTCTCCCCCTCCGACCATAGCGAATGGTGGCAGGCCGGACCGGCAGCGGGCTGTGGGCGGCGAGCGGGGCGGCGAGGGCGCCGCCGGCCTCGGCGGTGGAGGAGGGCGGTGGGCAGTGCAGGGGCGGGGGAGTCTCATCGGAGTGGTTAGGGATGGCCGGGGCTGGGTGGGCGGCGGAGGTGAGTGCGGGCGGCGCGGCGAGGTGCCGCCGTCCGCCGGACAGGGCTGCGGGCGGGGGCTGGGAGTGTGCGGCGGACAGCGACGACGCTGGGAGGCGTTGGAGTCGCTGGTGGCGGGCGACGGGGCGGGGGTGGCGCTTGTTTGGCGCAAGGTAGAAGACGATGGTAGCCACCTCTGCGAGCTGGCTACCGGTCGCTGGTTAGTGGGGTCCCTATTTCATATGGTGCCTTCTTCTTTTCACGCTCAATCAGCCATCCACTACGAAAATTGATCAATCTGATGCGACATGTTCAATTTATAAACTTGTTAATGAGCTCAATGAAAAATTAGCTGACATTGTGCCTGCTGATTTAGCGTCCCACACCCATCCCGTATGCTTAGATCTCGTGTACGTCGTGCCCTGTCTGCATCTGTTCCTCTTAGATTCACCACCATCGAAGAAACCAAAATCAACTTGGATTGCGCACTACCATGGCTTGTTGACCTGATGAACCAATGTAAGGACTGCCACTACTTGCCCTACTAAGCCATCTGGATTTATCGTGGCTGCATCCCCCTATGTGTTGCAGGTGGACTACGTCTTTTTCATATGCAGTTGAAGCTTGAAAATTTTGAAGGACGAAGGATCCATACAGACTTATACGGGGACAACAGCAAAAGCTTTAATTGGATCAGGACTCTAGCTGTGATAGCAGGAAAAAAGAACTTTTTTTTCGTCAGATTTGGGCTTTTCTTTTCCTTTTCCACGCAAAGGATTTTTAAGTCCGAATTTATAATTTTTATTGTGTATATTGCAACATGGACTCTTTTAGTTAATCTAGACCGTTCAATCTTCATAAAAATCAAGGGTGTAGAGCTTTTCTTTTTTCTGATTAACGTGGTAATTTCGTGGCCTTGAGAGCGAACGTGGTGGCTTCTTTTTCTCTTCAAATACTAAGATAATAGATTGCAGTTAGCATTTGACATCAAACATGATTAACTATATCTTGAATAAAAAAATAAGCTTGTTTAGTGCTTGTATATAATATATATGAAAGAGTTGAATGAATCACATATTCAGATAAGTAATGAGCAATTGTTGCTTAGACAGAGGTGACGGGAATTTCAGGAATAGCATCTAACCTGGATTACCTCAGAAAGCAAGTTGAAGCCCCGATACACTGGTTGGCGTCAGTTAACATAACAATGAGAAAACCCTTAGAAAGAACCATTTCAGCTCACACGCCTCGGTGATGATGCTAGATACAGTGTATACTAATGTTCATATCCTGCTGCTGTGCTGCCACCAGAATTGCGCCAAGCTCAAGCAGTCACTTCAAGATGATGTGCTTCTGCTTCAGTTCCAGCAGCATGGATGGTTGAAGGCCATCCTGAATTCCAGATATAGATCCATATATTCAACGATGGAAGGTTTTGGTAAAGTCCCTACCACTACCACTGAACTCAACCTTCACCGAGATCTACAATTCTTCTCAGATTCGACCATATTTAATTATGTACCAAAGTTTGAGCGCAGTCACAGTAGCACCCGTTCTGAGAATTAAACTGTTAGTGTTGTACTCACTTCCAAGCTGTGTAGGCCATCTCTCTGCTTGGTGTGTGGGGGCCGGAGAACCTCGACAAAAGAGTTTGTAGAAGCGTTCCAAACATAAATAAGCGATCTGAAAGAATCCAAGAACGTATAATGCTGCATATTCGGCATCCACTCTTTGGTGCAAAGTACTTGCATTTTTGCTTAAGCGTGACAATGTACAGTTTACCAAAACATGGCGGCATCCTCGATTATTTGCGCCAGCCATCGGCTTCATCACATTCTCTTGCACGGTGAACTTGACTAATTATATGAAAATACTTTCACAAACATCGCACATGGCACCATATTTTGTGGCCATCAAATTGCCAGCATGTTGCCGAGGAAGGAGAACCTCCACATTGGGTTCCATTTGCCCACACCACAAACCGGTCAGCCAACCACCAAGCCTGACTACGACACAACATTCCCAAGTATCCCACGTTTGTCATGCTTCAGAACAGGCCTATATTGCCCATCGCCTGTTTCACATCGCCATGCTTCAGACTTTGTAATGCATCGCCTGTTTCACATTGCCCTTCAGACTTATCACCACAAACAGGAATCCCAGCTGAAGGCGGGCGACAGAGGCTTTAGCCTTATAATGCATCGTCAAGGACGCCCGTGCGTGAGTACCCCATCGCTAGGGTGTGGGTGTGGCAAGGCAGGACGCTGGGGAACCGCGGTGCCAGTCTACGCATTGCGTCAAACAGCTTGCGCGCGGCCGCAAGGCAGCCAAGCCGTCGGAGTCAGTGGAGCTGCACGTTGAAAGGTGGATGCATCGGGGTGCCGGAAACCAGCGAGGGGAAATCGGGCTAAGCATGCGAGCGCCTGCAGAGGCGCCTCGCGGGCAGCACCAGGCGAGCCGGGCGGGGCCGCCGCCGTCGAGCTGCCTGGTGGCCGGATGGGTGGCCGCGGCGTCGGCACGGGTTCGCCTTGCTGGCGAACGGACGTGGAGGCGACGACTCTGGAGAGAGAGAGAAATGAGTTGGTTGAAGGCGGGCGACAGAGGGGAGGGTGGAGGGAACGTTTTCCCGCCACTTGTACAGTTTAAAACATTGGCCCATGTGAATTGGGCCTAAATCTGGTCTTTTTATCGTAATCTGCTACGCGTCCATTGCTATGTTACTGCCGTTCACTCTTTTTTTTTTGGAGGGGGTTGGGGGGGGGGGGGGGGGGGGTTGAATCAATCCTGCCGTTAGAGCAACTCAAGCAGTTCCCCTAAAACTCATGCATCAAATCATTTTTTAGGGGATGCATCAAATCCATTTTCAGTATTTGATGCATGAATGCTCCAGCAGCTACACTAAACCTCATCCCCATCTCGTGGGCCCCACCGTGCCACGTCACCGTCCAGCCCTTTCCCTTCCCTCTCTCACCATGTCATTTCGTCGAACAGTTTGCGAGCAGGACAGCACCAGGAAGATGGCGAGCGCGGCGGAGCATAGCAGGTTGTCGTGGCGTCGCGTGTGTTGTCGCGCGTGCTGGAGAGGGTGAGGGAGGGGGCAGGGTGCCGTGCAGCCCGGCCGCCGCACCGCAGGAAGGCCGCCACACCGCGAGGACGACATCACGCGCGGCGGACGGCGGACGGAGGGGCCGTCGCATGCGCCATGGCGCGCAGCGGAAGGCAGGCCGGGATTCATGGCCGTCCGCGCCTCGCGCAGCCGCGGGCATCCGCGCCGTGCTTCCTCCATGGGCCACCGCAGCGAGCGCGCCACTAGGACAAGGTGCGCCTGCGTGGAATCACGACGCGCAGGCCAGCCTGTGGTGCGCAGCGTGCTCCTCACGCGGCCAGGCGAGCTCCGACGGCAAGGCCGGGCGTCGTGCTATTCGCGCGAGGGTGGGATTCATGGCGCCCCTGCTCGGGATCCATGGCCGGCTGGGCTCCCCTGCTCCAAATCCACGGGCGTCGGGGTCGTGAAGCCATCGATTCGGGTCAAGGACGTCGGGGCGACCTGGCCGGGAAGGAGAGAGGCCGCATGGAGGAAGTTCATGGCGCCACCGCCATCCTCCATAGCCGCTGGCCTTGGAGCCCCTGATTTGGGCGGGGTCAACCCCAAATCGGATCACTAGTAGGCGACGGACCGAGGCGCGGCCATGGCGGGGCTCGGGGACGGCGGGCGGTGGCACTTCGGCGGGTGGCGGCGCCGGCGACGTGAGCGGGAAGCAGAGGTCAGCGCGAGCGGGAAGGAGGGGGGAGGGGGGGAACCGTTTCGCGCGCTCAGCAGTTGGAGTAAGGGAGAGGAGAGCGGTCCCCTCTGTTCAGGGGATGGAGGAGAGAATTTGATGTATGGAGTAAAAGAGGGGATAGGGGAACTGCTGGAGCTGATTTTTTGGCCTCCCATGCATCAAATGGCAGTTTTTTGAGTTTAGGGGAGAGGAAAGAGGAACCGCTGGAGTTGCTCTTAACTCAGTACTGTGGGACTGGGGTCTTAAACTGTTTGTGAAAGTATTTTGTGACGCAAACAGTTTTCTAGATAAACCAAGACCTCAAACCAGAACCGTACCATATTTTGTGACAATCCAATTGCCAGCATGTCACCGAGGAGAACCTTCGCCTTGGGTACCATTTGCGCACACGGCACACCACAAATCGGTGAGTCGGTGACCCAGCTACGTACCAAGCCTGAGTATGACATAACATTGGGGTCGGCACTCGGCAACGGACTCTTAAGACGCATACCATCGTCTGGAAGGATCTGGCGTACGGAAAAATACACAGCAAGGTCAGTCTATCACTTTCATTACTTTTCTTTTTGCAGGTCACTTTCAATTCAACTCCTCCGGTAACATAATGAATTGGGATTCAATTTCGCGTGCCAAAGTCGAGAGAAAAGTGCAGTTGACGCAAACACAAGGCGAGCACGGCGGATGTGCTGCGGAAAAAAGGGAAGGATGTGAACAAGATTTTGCAATTTTGTGTATGATCCATGATGAATCAGCTACCCACATAGGAGTATCTTTTAACTGCTCATATGCAAAGCTCGTATGGAAGGAGGTGGAATAAACAGGTGAGCAAGCAGACATTGCGCCAACTATGACCATAACTTCGGTACTACCTCTGTTTTTATTTATATGACGCAGTTAACTTTTTCGTTGAACTTTGACCAACAATATATCATTATGTAATTAGTTACTTAACGTGAAACCGATATCATTAGATCTATCATCAAAAGCACTTTAAGGTTAACCTATATATTTAGCTTTTTGCACAAATATTTGTAGATAAGACAAATGGTCAAAGTAACGAAAAAAGTCAACTGCGTCATATAAATAAAAACGGAAGGAGTATAAGGAACTGGTGGACGAGGGAGGCAAGCAAAGGGTCAAGAGAAAACAGAGTCAGAGACAACGACTCCTCATCTATACAGGTTGGAACTTGTGGAAAGAACGGAACTGGAGACGTACGGCTTCAACATAAAGCTTGCACGGTGCAACAGTTGCCATCATTATGCAGGATGTCGACCTTGTAGGAATTGGCAGTAGTAGATGATTTTTACGAGATATAGACAACCTGCACATCCAAGTTGAAATGTAAATAGGGCCTTGCCTCCGGTCTAGGCAGCTGTTATTTCACTCTTTCTATGACTGAAAGTCAGAATAACTAACTGCCCACAGTTCCTTAACAAAAAAATCGGCATTGCATGGGAGCTGAGAATACAAACAAGTTGCTTTTTTTTTTTTGGCCACTGTTGCTCGTAGAAGTTGGGAAACACGCATCCCATCATCACGGAACGGTATGTGGACACCAATATACCCATTGACCATTATGCTGTACGGGTGTGGAGCACGCACGCAAGTCTCCCCACTGTATCATCGACCAATCTTACTTTTTGTCCGTACGTACTTATTAGGAGTATGCAAGAAAAACAAAACAAAGCTAGAGACCACAAGGGTCTTGTTGCCTCTGTCTGCACGCTCTCCACGTCTAGAAGCTAGCTAGCTAGTGGTCATGCTCGGCCTGCGGGCGCAGCAGCTTGCTGATGTCGTCGGCGATGAACTCGGCGTCGGCGCCGCTGCCGTAGATGCCCCTCCCCGACATGCCGGCGAAGTAGAGCCCGTTCTTAGCCTTGGGGCGCCTCTGCCGCAGGTTCCCGTCGTCGCCGATCAGCTCCGCGTCGTCGACCTGCTAGTGACGAAGTCTGAAATTAATCTGAACAGAATGACAATAGTTTTAATTAATTGTGGCGAGACAGAGAACCTGGAGCCACCGCTTCATCGCACTCCGGTAGCCGGTGGCGAAGACGATGGCGTCGAAAGGATACTGCCTGCCATCGACGAACTCGACGGTGTTCCCATGCACGCTCTTTATGGCCGGTAGCACCTGCATGCATGATCGATCACGTTGAACGAGCAAATTAAAACACAAGGAGCCATGCATTAGTTCACCCCTAACAACATCTGAAACATATGGAGTGTACTCTACGTCGATACGGCGCCATTTATGGCTGCCTGACTGTAATTGAGTTGAGGAAGCTAGCTAGTTAGTAGTATCTCTGATCACCTGAATCTCGCCGCTCTTTATCTTCTTATATGTGCCGACGTCGATGACCGGAAGGGCGGAGGTTTGCTGCGTCCTGGCGAAGGGCCCCATGGCCGGCCTCCGGAGGCCGTGCTTGGACGTGTCACCGAACACGAGGTAGCAGAGGAACAGCACCAGCTTGTCGAGCAACCAGACCGGCAGGCGCGTGCCCAGCCTGACCCCAAGGTTCAGTATCCCTTTTGTGAGGATGTGAAGCTGCGAATTATTGACCGATCAACCAGAGAGGCTGATCGCTGATTAGGACAGAGATTTTCCTTATTGTTCACTGTACAAGCAATCGATTATTGTGAAACAGAACCCAAAGCCCCGATTCATCCCCATCACTCCGGAGCACTGGCGGAGCCACGTTAGGGCCAGACGGGGCCCTGGCCCCCCCTTGCTCTTGAATCTTTTCCAAAGATCTGAACAACTTTGCTAGGTTACGTTTGTAGGTGCTCCGATTCCTTGAGCTTAAAAGCAGAATGTTAAAGTATGGCGGCTGCCAGACCTAAATTAGGCGCCGAGAAGACCCCCTCCTCCCCCCACTCCTACATCCCTGCAGCCTCGCCATGGATGGAGCTGGAGCTCCGTTGTTCTGTTCTGTTCGGTTAGGTGTTGCACAAGGAAGAAGAAGGCCTAAGGTGTATGCAGGGCTTAAATGGGCTGAGCAGGCTGTTTAATGGCCTTTTCGTTTTTTGCAATTCGCAAAAGAAACAGGCCCATATGGCCATAGATATACAGAAAACGATCACGTTACACATGTTTCTCCTGTGCGAAAGAGTCGTCGGATGACACTTCGGCTCCACATACGGTCCTATCTTTAAGTACCTAACGTATTTCCCTTTAAAACTGCTTCACGTTAGGAAATAGATCACGTTTCTCCTATTTCCCCGTAGACCTCATGCTGCCAAGTTTCACGAACATGTATGATCTGCCAGGGACTCCTTGAGAGGCGTACGCCTGAATGAGATTGGTCAATACATACGCCACATGCCTACTGTTCATGGCCCCCCCTAGGGTTCGGAGCTGGCTCCGCCACTGCTCCGGAGTACATACTGACCTCACCGCGGACGACGATGGAGGTGACAGCGCCGGCCTCGGCGAGGTCGAGGGCGATCTCCATGCCGGAGTTGCCGCACCCGACGACGAGCACGGTTTTCCCCTCCATCCCCTTGGCCGACTTGTACTCGCTGGCGTGCATCACCTCGCCGGGGAAGCTCTCGAGCCCGGGCAGCGCCGGCACCACCTTCTCGTCGTACGTCCCCGTGGCCACGACGAGGAACCTCGCCTCGTAAGCCTCCGCCGCGCCGGTGCCGAGGTCGACGGCCTCGACCTTCCACCGCCCTTTTCCCCCATCGTAGCGCGCGGCGCGGACCTCGCGCCGGAGCCGCGCGCGGACGCCGAAGCGCGCCGCGTACGCGTCGAGGTAGCGCGCGAAGTCGTCGCGCGGCAGGTAGGCGGGGGCGTCGTCGGGGTGCGGCGCGTGCGGCAGCGCGCTGGCCGACTTGGGGAGGTGGAGGGTGAGGCGGTCGTAGGCGCGCTTCCGCCACAGCGAGCCCACGCAGTCGTCGCGCTCCAGGACGATGCTCCGCACGCCGCGCAGCGACAGGCACGCCGACGTCGCGAGGCCCGACTGGCCCGCCCCGACGATGATCACCTCAGGAGGAGGAGCACCCACCGCTGCCATCTCTTTTCTTGGGTCGTCGTCTGCTTTCTCCACGTACGCGGCTGATTCTTGGGTTGGGTGGCGGGGTGGTCACTGGTGATCTGTCCTGGATCTGTGAGGTGAGCCGTGAGCGGCAGAAAAGCAGTGATGGTCACGGTCGAGGGATCGAAGCAACTAGGCTTGGTCCCTGTTCCATTTTGTTGTTTGCTTCCGCACGGTAACCATCGTGGGGACTGTTCGCAAAATCGGAAATCGCGGGAACCATATGGTTTTGCTACGTGGTGTTATGTGGGAAGCAAAACTCAAAAGTGCGGCTTCATTTAAGAAGGATAAAGACACTCATATACTGCACAAGTAGTCACCCATTTGAACACACACACTCAACCCTGTGAGCCTCAACGAGATACTAAACCGATTGATCTTCGAATTCATGAAGTCACTGCAGATGCCTCACTGTCGATGAGGATGTCGTCTGGCACTGAAAAATAATTAATTGTAAATGCAACATTTGTATCGAGTCTAGAACTAAATCTTGGGCGGGTTGGTTCCACTATCAAAAACCTAATCAGCGGATCTGCGCTCATTTGCAACCTAGAATTAACGGAAAAACATTGTGAATAAGAGGATCAAAACCTCACAAAATTTATATAGTTTGATACAACTTACAATACGGTAGTTTTATTTTTTTAAAAAAAGGAAATTGTATCTCGAAGCTTACACAAGATATCAAATTCAATCTATCTTGAATGGCAAATTAAAGATTAGATATTTAAGAAACTCAATACAGCAAACTATAGATTTTGTTTTGCGAAGTAGCGAAACTGTAAATTCCGTGAGTATTGTATCACAGTATTACACATTTAGTGATAACAAAATTACATACTTGAGCGTCTACAATTTAGTTTTATGTTCTTTGCCCAGATTATTAATTCATATTTGTAAATTTTACTCTAAGAAAAATTATAACACATAAAGTCGCGTCTAAGATGAACAATACATTCCTTATCATTTCTCCATACTGAACTCAAGCCCCACTTCACGACCTTATGTCTCTCATTTTTGTTTTGCCTACAATTATTCAACATCTATAGTGCTTGATATAGACAAACAACTAAAAAATAATTATGGTGGGTTGTGGCATTCATATTGATATATATGTCAGTGGAGTTCAACTTCTAAAAGAGGCTGCAACATGTTTTTCGTGACCTTCCTATTCAAAATGTTATTTCTAACAACAATATACCATCCAAGTTCTTCTTTTCCTTGCGAAACTACATAAGCCTCCAAAAAAATCATTATAATTTTGTGATCCAAACACAATCCAGATAGTTAATGGATGGTGCCATAGAGGATTTCAACTTGATTTTCAGTATAAGCTTTTCCGATTGGCATATAATTGTTTAATTGATGCGTGCAAGAATGGTTTAATTAGGTGATGTCCGGTTCCTATCTTGCTACAGGTGAAAACACTGGAGAAATCCTCATGTGTCAAAGCCGCCATATATCCTCATGTTGCAGAAGTGGATTTTCCTTTTTGTGTATGTGTGCGTGCGTTGCGTTCTTTTATCCTAGCTAAGCCTACGAGCAATATGGATTTGAGCTTCATTGTGTAATAATTATAGCTATATGCATTTTTGAATGCAGAGGCTGGAATATCAATACATTTCTTATTTCAACCAATGACATGCATTCCTTGTATAGAAAATATCAATGGCACGCATGTTTTTTTTTTTCGAGGAGACGCATGTGCAGTAGCAAAGAGTACCAGAGGAGGCTGTCCAGTGTCCACGACGACCTTATCTCGGCCTAGGTCCCTAACTATTCAGGAAGCCCATTTACTCGTGCCCGGGCTTCAAATCTGGCCCAAGGTCACACTAATTCGTCTCGTTCTTTTTTTTTCTCGAATCAGCTCCTCTCACGGTCAGGAGTCACGACTCAGTACTCAATAGTACCATTCATGCACTCCACAGCTCGTCAACGTCGAGCATGCTGCTACATAAATGATGCTACGTACTACTACAGGACACCTTAGATTAATTAGGGCTATAGGCTATAGCTGACATGGCTTTGACCAAAAATAATAAAAGCTCTACAGTGTCGCAGCAAATTCAGCTATTGATATGCACGCAGCTTGGACACGTACCGCGTGCAACTACAATAGCTCAAACAAGTCAACGATCAGCATGCTTACTACGGAACACGCATGCACGGGATCAGGGCACAAGTGGTAGAGTGACAAGCATATATCTCCGCACGTACGTTTATTCACACCAGCGGCCAACCAATTAATTAAGCCCTGACAACGAGGGCAACAAAATTCTTGTGTAACATCTGTTTCCCCTCTTCTTTTCCTCCTCTCGATAGCATTCACATGTTTGTCATCATCAGTAGCATGTGATTCAGACATGCTTGTTGCCATTGGCCTGGGGCTGGGGTCGCAGCTGCTTGCTGATGTCTTCGGCGATGGACTCGGCGTCCTCGTAGCTCCCGTAGATGCCCCTCCTCACCATCCCCGCGCAGTACAGCCCGTTCTCCCCCTTCCAGTGCTCCGGGTAGCTCCGCGCCGCCATCCCGTCGTCGCCAATCAACCCGTCCTCGCTCTGAACAATCATTTCAAAGAAATGCAAAAGTTGAGGAGTTCAGATCCAGTATGTATGAGGCCATGATGATGACAAGTATGAGGTTGTTCTAGGAAAGGTGAGCATGCGTGCGAAAGATGAGACCGGTTTATTATTTGAGCCCTTGCTTCGCGGCAAAGTGATCATGGATGGCACGGCCGGCACCACCTTCTCATGCACGACACACACAGCTTTTCCCAAGGAGCAACTCGTGATCATGGATGGCACAATGCAGAAATGTGCAAATGCTCTGTCGTCAGTGCAGTGCAGACCATGATGCATTGATGCGCGCCGACGCGGAATGCACGGCGCACGTGTCCAAAATTAAGCTACTAGCATTTACCATATGCATATGCATGTGTGTGTTATAATACGTTCCACGTACGTACGTACCTTGAGCCAGCGCCTAACGGTGCTCCGGTATCCTGTGGCGAAGACGATGGCGTCGAAGGGGTGCTGCCTGCCGTCGGCGAACTCGACAACGTTGCCGCGGACGCCCTTGACGGCGGCGGGGAGGACGCGGATCTCGCCGGACTTGATCTTGGCGTAGGTGCCGACGTCGAAGACGGGGTACGCCGGGGTGGTGCACTTCATGGTGAAGGGCCCGACGGCGGGGCGGCGGAGGCCGTGCTTGGCGGTGTCGCCGAAGACGACGGCGCACATGAGCAGCACCAGCTTGTCGATCAGCCACCATGGGAGGTACGTGTGCACCGCCATCGCCACGTTCCAGATCTCCTTGCTCACCAGGTGAAGCTGCACGCACGCACGTGACAAATGAATAATAGACCAACTAGGTGTATATATCGACCGGCCGGACATGCATGAACAGATAAATGAATAAGACAACGCGATCATCACCTAACACGCGCAAGTTGCGCTCCGTGCATGATCAACTCACGAGAGAGCAGTATGTTGATGTGATCACATGGCTTACAGTTTGTTTTTTAATTTACTCGTAATAGTGTTGATTACTACTATATAGTGCTACTACTAGTGGGGTCATGCGATGCGAGCGAGGCAGCAGAGATGGATCTCTGTTACGTGCTGCTTGTGTTGTCTAGTGCTGCGGGCCCTCACGTGAGTCTGTCAGCTGACCCGGGCATGTTCAAACGTGACTGTTGATAAAATTTCCTAAGTTATGTCTCTACGACTGCTAGTTTCAAAAAATAAAGGTGTTCGATTCCTATCCTAGGCCGGAAAGATCCCAACGGCATGCATGTACTACGAATCGACTACTAGATCGATCTCAGGGTCATCGTTATCCAACGGCAGTGGCGCCATCCGGGCAACGAAGCTTACCTGCTAGTAGTGCTACCATGAACATCAGTTTGGTCACCAAAACACGAGCGGTGACGGGTTAAATCACTGTTCCATTCCATTGCACGCCACACGTCGCATCGCGCTACTGTTCCATTGCATGCTCAAACTACAAGTAATGAAATTTCCTCGCTTTATCGGCTAATAGTAGCGCAGTACTGTGTGAAAATAAAGGTTATTCAACTGCCGTGCACTGCAGATCGACAAACTACTTGATCGATCTGGACCATCCAACCAGACCACAGTGACCTAACGCCGGCATGCTAACAACAACAAGATCAGAACTTGTTTCCCCCCAAAAAAAGAACTTGTTTCCCCCAAAAAAAGAAGTGACCTAACGCCGGCTTGCTAATAACAACACGATCAGAACTTGTTTCCCAAAAAAATAAAAAAAGTGGCCTAACGCCGGCATGCTAATAACAACCGGATCAGAACTTTTTTCCCAAAAAAAAGAAGGACACGCTGTGTACGCAGGCCAGGTGTCTGTAGGACACGTGTGAACTCTTTTCTTTTTATTTTTTTCCTTTTCGAGAATCGATCAGAGTTCAGAACGTGTGAACTCTTCTCCATGTCTATGGTGTTTCGGAGGTGAAACATACGAATTCTTGTTTTTTTTAAAAAAAATAGAGAGAGAGAGAGAGAGAGAGAGAGAAAGAAACGTACTACTAGGAATGAATCTGCGTTAGGATCGAGAAGAGCAAAGGAACGAGCTTAATTGATCGCATAACGGCGTACTGAGTAAGTACTGACCTCGCCGCGGACGACGATGGAGGTGAGGGCGCCGGCGTCGGCGAGGTCGTACGCGATCTCCATGCCGGAGTTGCCGCACCCGACGACGAGCACGCTCTTCCCCCGCATCCCCTCCGGCGACCGGTACTCGGCGGCGTGCATCACCGGCCCCGGGAACGCCTCGATCCCGGGCACCTCCGGCACGAACTTCTCGTCGTTCTCCCCCGCCGCCACCACCAGGAACCTCGCCGCGTACCGCTCCGCCGCGCCGGTGCCGAGGTCCACGGCCTCCACCTCCCACCGCCGGCGCCCGGCGTCGAACCTCGCGGCGCGGACCTCGCGGCGGAGGCGCGTGCGGACGCCGAAGCGCGACGCGTAGCCGTCGAGGTAGCGGATGAAGTCGTCGCGGGGCAGGTAGGTGGGCGCGTCGCTGGGGTGCGGCGCGTGTGGCAGCGCGCAGTACTGCTTCGCCAGGTGCAGCCGGACGCGGTCGTAGCTGCGCTTCCGCCACAGCGAGCCCACGCAGTCGTCGCGCTCCAGCACCAGGCTCCGCACGCCGCGCAGCGAAAGGCACGCCGCCGCGGCGAGCCCCGACTGACCCGCGCCAACGATAATCACCTCCTCCTCCACCACCGCCGCCTCCGCCGCCATTGCCGCCGTGCCCACCCCAAAGCGCTGGCGATCGATGTGTGCGCGTCAAGAGAGAAAGAGAGAGATGCGGAGTAGTAGAAGCGAAGTGATTGCCATTTTGGCGGCTTTATAAGGAGGTGGGGCGGGAGGTTGGTGGAGGCGGTCGGGCAGGTGGAGTAGCGTGGAAGGGTCTCGCTCGAGGTGGCGGGCCCCGCATGGCAGTCACCAGATTTCCCACGGGCTGGACCTGAGAGGGCCCAGGTGGACAGTGGGTTGGATTTTCTGGTACACCTGTCGGTCATGGCTGCAGGCTGCTACTTCTACTGCTTAACGATCACTGCATCTGCTTGGATAATGGATATGTTCGACCACGCCATACATATATGGTCTAATGTACTGCTGAGTGCAATTGTTTCTCAGGTGGTGTTTGGGTAATGGGAAATGTAGGTTGGGTTTGGGATTGGGAAATGACTTTTAAGGGGATGAAAGGTTGAGATCTAATATGATAGAAAAATAAATAGCTTAGATCTCCTACCTCATTTCCTTTTCTCAATTCCCATTTCCAATTCCCAATTGCTAAACGCCCCCTCAAGGAATATAATGCGCCAGTACATTGATTATTCTGCCCTGCCGTGTAGTGTGTACTTTGAGAGAGCGTATATATCTTGAATTCATCGCAAAAAGAGAGAGAGAGAGACAGAGTATATATATTGAATGATTTGAAGAAGGTTGGCCAAATCCAACTTCATTAAAATCACGTGGCCATCCATTCAAAAAAAAAAAAATCACGTGCCCATTCTGGCGCTCAACATGCCTGAAACTTCGACTGTTGATAATTTCAAGATCTGCATGTGGATTTGCTGACTCCATGTATGGTAATGTACTATACATGTACAATTTTATTAGGAATATAGTGCACTAGTACATTGATTTTTGCACCGCTGTGCATGAGAATGTTTTCAGCGAATGATCGTGTTGAATATTTGGACAAAATTGGGCAGATTCAGCTTGCAAGTTTTGTCCTCCACCGGTCTCGCAAATACTACTTGGAGAGACCAGTAGATTTGTTAAACTTTGAAACTTTGTCTGTAATTTTTTTAAATATATCGGTTATAAAATATGGAGAGACCACATGCATAGAATAGTCTTTGGACAAATTATTTTCTCAGATACTTCATCCGTTTTTAATTATATGACGTCGTTGACTTTTTCATTGAACTTTGACCAACAATATACATTTGAATAATTACTTTTCGAATGTGAAATGAATATCATTGGATTCATCATCAAAAGCATTTTAAGATTAACCTATACACTTAGTTATTTACACAAATATTTTGAATAAGACGAACAGTCAAACGTAACCAAAAAAGTCAACAGCGTCATATATTAAAAAACGGAGGAGGTATTTATTTTGGAGGGTGTAGCGAGATGAAGAGGGTGGTGTGTTTTGGAAGGTGGGGTGTGGAGCCATCTTGGCTCTGCCGCTGAGACAATCCAAACAGCTCGCTTTATTATCTCTGTGTTGTTGCCTCCCTCCTCAGTCGCCCGGTCAAATTCTGTATTGGTCAAATTAGATTTTGAAGATCATGTCCCTATACAAAGGGGCCTTCTGTGGTTCATCTTGGAAAATTCTGCAGAAATCATTTCACTCTTTTTTGCATGTACAAGGCTGCACTGAGTTAAGTACGCTTCCTCACCTTTTTCTCTTTGTTGGACTGTCATTCATCACATGCAACCATGGAAAATAATGTGGCGTTCCTCATGATGAGAGCCCAAGTCGGTGAGACCACGCATAAGTACCAGGAGCATAGGGAAAATTCTGCCTCCAGAACACTGCGCATCCAATCAACGACAATATAGAAAAGATCCCGAATTTACATGATGCTTGTATTTGACCATATAAATCAGTTCCTAAAGTTTCATTATTTCGCGAAGCAATCAAGCATCTGTGGTCGTTATATTTAGTAGACCCGTGATGATTTATTGGTCAATGCTGCAGCCATATGGCAGACAGGAGCGGACGGTACTGGTTCCATGTGAAAGAGAAGTGTGCATTCTGCACATATGTGTAGGGTCAGAACGATTTGGAACTTGAAAGCCTACCTGCTCATGAAAGGAACGACTTCTCAGCATCGCGGCTTCCTAGGTAGCCAGCAGTCCAGCATCTTCCATGGATGACAAGAACTAAGCAACTGAAAATTTAAATGTTTCTCCGTAGCTGAACCGACAACGAAAGAACAGTCCGCCCTACTCCTCATAATCCAGTTTAGCCAACAAAAAAAATGTATAAGCCCCGTTCCATTTCAGCATCAACGACACCGACATCTTTGTTAGAGTCCAATAAACCAACTCGTGACATTTTTTGAGCATTGTTTTGATAATGAATTTGTTGTCAGTGTTGCTTTTAAGAGTTAAGACTAAAGACAACTCTAAAGATTGACTTATGTATCACAGAACAACCTGTACGTTACCACAGGTGCGCCTTGCCCCGTGACATCTTCTCAATTAGTCACGAAAAGTTTCTGTGTGTTATTGATGTAAATTGTGTACATTCACAGGAATACATATATGAAGCAATGTTTGTGGATTTTTTCTTAAATATTTTTTCACTTAAAATCTTCAAAAGAAATAGAGTTGACCCTGTTAGGCCATGGTGCCATGTCCATGTCATCATGGCCAAATCCATGTTCTTTTTGTATCGCGGCAACCGCTGTCTCTCTTGAACCAAAAGTTCCAAGTAGAGAAAGTACACTGCCCTTCAATTTGATCACACAGGTTGATGTCGCGTCTAGTTAATAACATTTGAAGAATAAGCACAATTTTATGCATTTACGCAAGCAAAATCGAACGTTACGGAAATTGAGAGTTAACCTATAGAGAAAAGAACATATCCCCAATAACCTGGCTTTCTTTGTAGCCTCCCTGGATGACAGGAACCAACGAACCAAATATTTGACACTTACTTTTCCAGCCGAGTTAACCATGAAAGCAAAATATCAATGGATCAAATCCTGATTAGAATTTGAGCTCCACGTTAACCATTTATTTATCGCGTTACTTTACAGAGTCACCACTCACCATCAGCATCAGAATAATCACCTCGTGTGCACTCGGATCCATATTGTGCTCCAAAATAAATAAATGTACATAAAAGAATAGGTAAATGTTTATAAGAAAATTCGGCATTTAGATACAACACTTTGCTCAGCCTCATAGAAACGTGAGCTTTGCTGTTGGAGATTAAGTGTCTAGCAGCAAAGGTCACGATTGAAGAGTGTCCAGCAGCAAATTTTGCCTAATATATATGTTGGGTTAGGAGGAACTTGTTGCAACTATGAATATAACTTAGGGCAAATTGAGATGCATGGTACGATTTGCACCTCAATGTATACCCTCGAGATACAATAAAGCAGATGTCAGGATACCATCAATATACTACTAGAAGCTGTGGCGTCAGGAAATTCCATGTTTAAGCAATCAATGGTATGTCAAGAATCATTCACACAGAAAGCAACGTCACAATTTGGATCGAATAAAGCTGTTTTTTTTTCATTAATTGACACTTTGACAGTCTACAGAGAAAGAGGAGAGCCTCAAGTTCAATAAAGATAAAAGAAGTATTCATAGCCACTATCTCGGCCTTCATGTATACACCATGTATCCTCATAAAAAAAGGAATTACATCTACATTACATAGAGAACAGATACACGACAACATGATCACATCATACAGAGATTAGCCTAGCACTTTCATTCGAGCATGCAGACATTATCACACTCTTCTGTTGTTCCGAGGATCCTTGGTTTTGCTGTTATTACAAATTTTATGACAAGACCGGGAGGAACTGGAAGCTAAGATTTAATTATGGGCCGAATAAAATGCTTAACAGAAGTCTCTTAGACAAGCTTGATCACCATGGTGTTCACCAAAAACCATGAACTGCAAACAAAATATTGGTTAGAAACTTATTTCTGCCTGGTTCCGATTAGACCAAGTTCTACAACTATACCCAGTATGAGAGGCTTCAAAATAATAGTAGTCAATTTTAATATTATGTGTTGCAATAAAGATATTACAACGCAAGTGAATAGATAAATTTTTATTAACATTGCACTATGACTCTTAGTCATGACTGGGACATATTTCACAATAATATATACTTGGCCCTGCCAGCCTATCCATACAACAGCAGGAAATAACCAGAAATAAAGGTTCAAGGAGTTTTTTTTTTTTTTTGACATTTGAGCCGTTGTACATCAGTATATGATAGCAGGGCTTGAAAAGAGAGAGAGCAAAGCTATAAATGATGCTATATAAATGTCAAGATTCTGTAATCAGAAAGCAAAAGGTGTGCAAAACTGTAGTTGGGGGGCAAGTAATCTCACTGTGTTGTGTCAGTAATATCAAACAAAATATCATTATCAAGAACTACATTGTTGTATCACATTAGTTATGAAAATGATGATGCCATGCCTTCTACTGCCAAGATCTAAGTTTATGTTGTATGCATAAAAGATTCAGTGATTAAGGGATTCTTTTCAACCAGTTGTCTGCATTACCTGTACAGGTGCAAGCCTCACGTAGAGATAAATATTGCCATGGCTAATTGAATCTTCGTGCACTCATGTAGCAACTCCTGCCAGCACCATCAATGGCTCAATAAGTGAGACTGATTTATATTTGGCCCCACATGCTAGTAATCTAGCATGGTTGTATCACAGATGATATGATGCTTATCTCCTTTATTCATTTCAATGTAGAAATATAGACTATTATTGTTCAACCAAGCATAAGTCCATCAACCATTTTCAAAGGTCTTGACGACAGCATACTACCCCTGTCTCCGAATCTCTTCCCAGCATACTAATCAAACTCTAGCACTTATTTAAACAGATAAGACATGAGGTCCCCATGAATAAAGATCCATGTGGAAGCTAAGGCAAAGTTTAGCAATGAACATAATTAAATCTACTTCTGTATAAATTTAGAGCATGAGTTTCAAATTTAGTCTTTTGGGAATAGGAAAAAATATTCGAAAATATACAGAATTAAGTTCTATGTATTTATTGTATTGTTTTAACTTGAAAAACAATGCATCCCTTTGAGATATAGAACTGAAAGCACTGCAGCTTTTGGCAAATTTTGAAATTGCACCTGAATTCACTTTATAATGTACTCTGAAATCAATAAATACCAAATACAAACCTGAATGCAGTGTATGGTACCATATTCCCAAACTTAAAAGCGTGGGATCCAAAAATGCAAATTTCCAGCATCTTTCAAGAAAAGAACCGTTCGAAAGGGAATGTTTAAGCCATAATAATCCACAAGGCACCTTCCGAAGAATACAACAGCATATAGCAACATAAATAAAGTCCAACACATGGGAAAATCTAAAAGAGGAAAAAAGAAGATTTGAAGAAACAAGTTCTGAAGAACCTTGATTGCCTCAATATTGCCTTGAAAGTTTTTTTTTTGTCCCTGGAGATACTAAAGTTGTGCAAGTGTCATATGAACTTTGTAATTTATAATCACACCTAACTTGTAATGACTAATGATGCCAAGAAATTGCAACAGAAATCATAAATGGGGTGATATATGTGGTGGCATCAGGTTGCTATTGATAGATCCATGATTGGACACTTCTTGATTACTTTCCTTATTTATAAACAAATTCAGACTACAACTATAACAACAGTGCTGTTAAGTAATCAAGATGTTGTCCACCGGAGGGAATCATGAGTTCGAAAGCGTTTCAGTACTACCAAGTTGAGAGGTAAGGGGTAGTGCTGACGGCATTGTCGATGCTGGAAGGCTTGCCATGAATGATCTTCCCTTGGAACGCCCACTGGTTTACAAGCTCAAGATCATCCTTCTCAAACACCTCCCACTCCTTGGCTTGACTGCCTCCTCCAACACCGACGGCACCAGCCGCCGTCTGCAGTGCCCCTGACATGGACACGCAGAATGCTGCAGATGAGCCGAGCCCCGCACCCATGGGCAGGTCCGAGCACACCACCACCTTCCCAGGTTTGCACCGGCCCTGCCCAAGAGCCCAGCCAATCAAATCGACCGAATGTGCTACTGGGAAGTGTCAGCAATTTCACAAGATTGCTTTGTGAATAGGATTTCGAACCCCAGGATGGAGGTGTAGAGGAACAGGAAGGCGACGACCGATGGGAAGAAGAATCACCTGTGGAGGTTGCTGGCGGAGAAGTCGCCGCAGATGTAGTTCAAGTCGATGCGCACTTGACCGATGGTGTGCGCGGCCGGCATCGACGAACACCTTGTCGACGACCTCCCCGCGGCAGATGGCGACCAGCTCCTTGACGGGGACGTGCACTCTGGGCATGGAGGTGATGTGGCCGATGACTGCGAGGTGAACGCGGCCATCGCGACGCGCGAGCGGATGAGCCTGGGCTGACGTTTTGCGCTTGCAAATGAGCTCCTCGCCGTCACAGACTTGAGACGCCACGGGAGATCGCCGGGGACGGAGCCTGTTGGCGCGTGTATAGCGCGTGATACACGCACCATTGAGACTGCAAGCGTACAGGTCGACGTAGTATAGCTTTTCCCTTAGAAGAGTATTCCAAGGTTTATCGAATCCAAGGACCGGCAAGCAAACCATAAGCAATCTACTATTAAGCACATCAAACTAATCCTAAGCATTAAGCACAATTGCATATGACATTAAACAGGAGAGAAATTGGGTGAAGTGTTGATGTGCCGATCGGCGCAAGAGCTGTGCCGATCGGCACAGAGAGAGAAACAACAAAAACAGAGCAGAATTGCAAAGCCAATAATCTAAGTAAACGAGTCTTAGCTAGATATGAATGAAGCACACACCAGTAGCACAAGTTGTAGTTCATAGCAAGAATTAATCTATTATGATTCAATGAAGCACAACAATCTATCATCTCCTCTAGTCCCGCACCAATGCACCTAAGCTGTTTGCTGCGACCCTGTCACGGCGGCGGCTAATAAGGCAAAGAAAAAGGCACTACGGTGAGCATCTATTAGCATTGCATCACTATTAGATTTCATATGCGATCCTTGTCGACGGCAGCTAATCTACTAATAGAATTAGTTTTCACATGCGATCCTAGGACGGCAACTAATCTACTAATAGCTAAACAACACCGACAAGATAAACAACGCACCTTTCTGTTGCATCCAAGGATGGTGCCGATCGGCACAAGGGATGTGCCGATCGGCACAACATGAATATAGCATATTGCAACAAGAAGAAAGATATAGAGGAGAACAAGATCGAAAGCAAGCATGAACACAAGATAGATCAATCGATATGGCGCATAGAAAATCATCACAATCACTTACCGCGACGACGGCGACATCCGGCTCTTGAACCTTGGTCTAATTGAATTCATAGACTAACTAGAGCCTAATTAGAGCTTCACCACGTGGGTTGACTCCTCTTAGAACCTTAGCCATCTCCTCCAACTAGCCAACTAGAAAAAATCTAGATAACTAGGCTACATGGTGAAACCGGCGGCGTAACGCCGCAAGTTTTAGCTCTCAACTCGAAATACTTTGATTATATGACAATGCGTACAAAGGGGGACGTCCCTTGGGACATATATGTAGTGGGGAGGTGCCTGGAGGCGTCCTCCACCCAATCTAGGTCGGTGCCGGTCGGCACATGGATGGAGCCGATCGGCACGAGACGTGTACAACTCGGACTCAATTTTCCTTTTTCGCAGCTCCGCTTTCTAAAAATCATATCTCCACCGTCCGGACTCCAAATGAAGCAAACTTGGACTCTATCTCGTAGCCCTCGAAAAGATCTACAACTTTGGTATTATTTTGATCTCCAGATTTAGTCGTCTTCATGCCCAAAATCGCGTTGCAAGATATTCTGTCCTGATTCAGACTTCTCTGCGTAGTACTCATTGCAGGCCCCATATCTCCTAGCTCCGAAGTCCAAATAATGTCATCCATATGTGTTCCGGAAAGCACTCCACGAGATCTTCAACTTTGGTATTCAACAGATTTGCATTTGAGGTCGTCTTGAACTCCAAATCCTCGTCAAAAGATGTTGCTGTCCTGGACTCCGCGAAAATCTCCAGATTTCGGAAATATTTTGTGTGAGCCTTCTAGAGGACTTGGAAGCCAAGCAAATGAGTTTGGGTCTTGCGTGTTGGGCTTCATGGACATCCAAGGAGTGCTTGAGGTGCTGCGGGCTGAAGCTTCGACCCATGTTTCATGGATAATTTCGCCCCGCTTGCATTATATGTTGTATTTCACCTAAAAAGACACAAAGACACAAAAAGACACTAAAGAAGCAAAACGTCATGATTAGTGGCAATAATCAATACAATATGGTAGATGATCATCGATATACTAAGAGAATTTGGTGCTAAAAAGGTCGTCATAATGAGCACCAACAGAGCCACGCCGCCTTCCCGTCCAACTCGGGCCGCCGGTGTGGTCGCTGACAGGCGAGCCCGCCGCGCGCGCGATCGGATCTGGCCCGCCTAGGCCCTCTCCTCATCCCGGCGCCCCTTCTCCACGTCATTCCCCCTTTCGCGCCGCGGCCAAGAAGTGGCCACCACGCCGGAGGGAGCGGTGCACCGCATCTTCCCTGCGGATGGCCACCCCGTGCCGCCCGCGTCTTCTTCCCCACACTCGAGACCCGCTCCAGGGAGCATGGACCCGGCGGGCAGGCGGGCGTCCAGCGGCAACGACGAGAAGCGCGATGGGAGAGAGAGACTAGCCAAACTGCCCGTGACGTTGCTACGGATTCTATAAACAAAGTTGTTTTTATTTTCTAAAACATATAATATAGGGAAAAGATAAAATTTGCCCGGGTGAAAAGTTGTCCTCCAATACCCAAATTCTGTCTCTTTCCTTTTCTTCCTAAGTTGCATGCATTAAAGAATGAACACATGTCATAGATGGAAAATCGGGTGTTTTTAAGGCCATGAATACTCAAAATTTTCTTATACATTAAGTTACAGTCAATTTATATTGGAGTTACAGCTGCTTTATACTGAAGTTACAGTGATTGTTTCGGTGTAATTTTTGAGTATGGATGGTGTAAATGAAAATTCGGGTGCTAGGGCCCTCTAAAATACCTGAATTTTTCTTCTCTACCAGATCAGATTAGATCTGATGGTTGAAAGATCCTTTTGATTCTTGATCTAATGGTCTAAAATTCGGGTGATGGGATCTAGTTTTTCACCATATAATATAAGGCAAGCCAAACCATTAGGCAATGAATCACCATGTAATCATATGACAACTCGTCATATACCGCACATCTAAAATTTTGTCTACAACTAAAAAAACTTGGTTTCTTACACAGTTCCATGGTAGAATTCACGTGATTTCTCTTTAGAAATCAAGGGAGCGATGAATAGAAAATGTATGAGTCTCGTTGGGTTTGTGTCAAACCTCTGTTAATTGTCTTTTCTTTGGTACTAAATTATTCGTTTGCATCCTAAACCTTGTTTCCTCACTGCAGGAATCACCGATAGCTGTCATAGCAGGGAATAGGAAGCTGACTTCCTGTCCATCTCTCTCTTCCCCTCACAAATCGAGCACGGCCACGGATGGCTCAGCTGGGTGGCGGACTGATTTTGCAGTACCCGACGACCGGCGGCAGGCAGGGCGCCTCTCTCTTTCTCTAAGTATCCAAGATTGGGGAGGAGGACCTCGATTAGGAAACTGGCGAGCCCCTGACTCGCAAGGCCATGGTTCTCGCCGGACTCAAGCTATGGTTCGACCCGATCTGGGGGATCGACCCAGGACCTCACTGGCACTTTCTATTTTCCCCCTCCTCTTTCCCGTTGGGGAGTCGCAACGGCGGGGAGACCGGGAGATCGCGCAGACGCCGTAGAGGCGGTGGAGGTACCATGGGAATGGGACCCAACTGTCGGCGCAGATGCCAGTTGAGTGGGGAGGCGCAGACGAACCACGACCGGCCACCACCAACTGGCTCTTTTATGGATGGTAAAGATGATGGGGAGGAAGGGGCGACTTCGGAGACTGGCGGCAGAAGTGTGGACGAGCCGGTGCTCATGGGAAGCGACGCCTCGTTTTTCCACGTTGGGTCGTGAATGACGGCGGCGCGTTGAATGGCTCTTTTGTATTTTCTCTTCTTCGTATTGATTAGAGACAAATACAGGGACCTGGTCGCATAAAATTTGACCTGGTTTGCTGTAGCATTTGAGTTTTTCGTTACACAACTGAGTCCAACAAAAATTTGAGGGTTTGACTGCAAAAGAAAATCGACACGCGCCAGAACAGCAATCGTCGGATGCATCTCAATGGACGGTGCAGGAAAAGGGACGACGTGGCTTGCGCCAGGGTGACCGTTTCCAGTAGCATAGACCTTCTTTTGGTCCGTGAGATTTATGCACAACACACGCAGGACGTACTCCTGCTACCAACGTACAATAGTCATGCATGTGCTTTGCAGACATATGCGACGATCTGCATGGAGTACAGTTACAGTATGCAAGTAATCTGGCGATGCCTCGATGATGGTGTCGATCAAATGTCCTTTGTTCTGTCAGGACTTGTATAGCCACGCCCACCGACGGAACGATACATGTCAATCGATGCTGCAGACCAGACCTGTTTTTAATGAGAAAATCGAAGTCACTCTGCGTCATTACGGCAGATGGTGAGTTGAATAATTAAGCTACCACTGAAAATCTTTTGCCCGCCAACCGGAGACGCAGGCAGTTCCAGCACCGAGCTGATTTGTCATGTGTCGCTTAGAATTGCAGAGCCTGAATATCCCTCCCATTTCCATTTGGCAACGCAACGGCGCCACCTTCAGGGTCAGGCTTGCGTCTGTCGTTCCTGTATTTTACCAACTTACCGGCACTGGAACAATTGCAAGTTGGTAGAGCTGAGAACTCGATCGGTCCGTCGTTTTTCAGGTACAGTCATGAGCCGAGCGCAGCAGGGCCCAAGCTTCAGACAACAATGCCAGAAGAGGACGATGCTCCATGCTAGCGGAAGAATCTGCACACAACACTCCAGATTGGCGTTGCTCGCCGCGGCTTGGAGCACGTGCGGCGAGCCGGCCGGCGACAACAACGTATGGGCGTACGTGGGCGGAAGTCCTTGGCCATGCCGGCGTCGCTGGAAAGGTCGCCGCCACGCGCTCTCACCTGGACGGAAGGAAGCTCTCGCGGCGTCGATCGAATTCCATCGCCGCCGCCGCCGCGGCGTCCATCTTCCTCGTCTCCTCCCTTCCTCTGGATCGGGTCCAGGATGGAGAAACCAGAGCTCTGGGCGGAGGTACACGAAGGGGAGGCTGTCGAGCGCCGAGGCGGCCGGGTTCGGAGGGTGCTCGGAGCGGCCACGGCCCACGGCGGAAGTCAGACCGCGGCAGCGGCGAACCGGCTTTACGCAGAAAGCACCTGGATTATTTGCATAGACCCCCGTAAACAGGATCGCGAATAATAGTCGCGATCTAAATATTTACACTACACCTCCTAATTTGTATCGTGATTATTGGTCGCGATCTAAATATTTACATTTAACCCCTATTATGGTTAACGTTTAACAAACTAGTCCTTCCGCCCTGCGTCCCCCTCTTCCCGCCCGGCGATGGCTTGGCGACGGCGACGGCCATCTCGCTCCTGCCACTTGAGTACTTGAACCTCCTGCTCCACCTCTCCTTCCGCATGATCGGCCCCATCGACACCCTCGCAGCTCTCAGCAGCGGCGGCGGCGGCCCACGTGCTCAAACAGTATAGGGCCGGGCTGCAGTGCGCAGCAGTGATCTCCCTCTCATCTCAGCAAGAGCAACCTGGAATTGGGGGTGATAAACCTGCAAATATGATTTGCCATAACCTACAGAACAGAGCTCGGTTCAGTTCAGACAAAGGGAACAGAGCAGAGCACACAGGGGAATGAACACATGACCACCGACAGGACGCGACTTCAGTTTGTGTTTGTGCTTCACCTTGACGTTCAATACAACGAGCTTTTGCTCACCGAATCCCCTGCACGCGGTTTAAGTCCCCTGGTTCGGTAACAATGTTCAGGAGCTGAAGATATCCATCTGCGCATCCACAGCTTGTTTCAGGAGTTTGTTTCATCTCTAAGGGCCCCTTTGGAACGCAGGATTTTCACAGGAATTTCACAGGAATCAGTTGACCGTTCACAGGAAAAACGCAGGAATGGGAAAAAATCCCGCGTTCCAAAGGCCCCCTAAGATTTTCCATTGCAGGGCCAAAATTTACAGCCATCGATCACTACTGTAACTTTCCAGTGTTTGGTAGCAGGAAGCAACATGAAGTGGATTCTGATGTGATTGGCTCCTACTAGTACCCTCAACACATTTCTGCATTTTTACCTCCTGCTGCAATGTGCAGAGCAACCCTGGTGGTAGCTGCTGTAAACACTTATTAACAGGAACATTGTACTGTTATGTCGTTACATGTCCAGAAATAAAAAGATATTGAGGCTCTCCGCACCGGTTTACTGGAAACGTTACTTCAGTAACATTTAGAGGAAGAAGGAGCTGCATCAGTGTACTGGAAGCATTACGCTGAAGAAGTGGAAGATTAAGATGCTTTTGGAAAAAGAGACCACCAAAGCAGGTTCTGATGTGCTGGCAGATGTGCTGACAGGGATGAGGAAAAAGTTCATTAAATACTGAAGGAAATCATACATATCATTGTGTGTTCCAGTAGTATTTGATCCCAGATACAAACTGAAGTTCATTGAATTTCTTTTCTCAGACTCCTATCCAAAAACAGCTAAGCAAAAACTTGATACAATTGAAGATCTAGTTCGACGACTATATGCATCATACTCTTCACAAGTCATAGATATGAATGTTGGATCTAGTCAAGTAGATGGAGTTGATCTGTCTGCTGCAACAAATGACCCATGGACTGCTTGGGATCAACAACTTAGTATTAATCTTCAAGAGCAAGTGTCTACTGAACTTGATAAGTACTTGGATGAGAACCCGATTCCCAGATCAAAGGAATTTGATGTGCTGCAGTGGTGGAGGGGTAATAGTTCCAAGTACCCAATCCTTGCTTGCATAGCACGGGATGTGCTTAGCCATTCCTGCTCATCTGTAGCATCGGAGGCGGCGTTCAGTACGGGAAAAAGAGTCATAAGCGATGATCGTAGCAGCTTGGCACCGGAGACGGTTGAAGCCCTCATATGCTTGCAGGACTGGTATCGAGCTCGAGCAAAAGGTGATATGTTGATTTTTTTTTTTTTTGTCTAGTTCAGCAGTGGCTACAAAAATGCAGTCATACCTAGTGCGTACTAACTATCATATCTGAATTACAGGCGCCACTGGATTTAGCTTGGCATCGCTCCATGATGTCACCGTTGATGATGTTTGTATATGAGCTATATGCATATTCAGGTATGTGCTCATGCAGTCCTCCTTTATTGCTCTTCTTTCATAAGCTTTCAAAGGTGTAGTGCTGATAGAAGTGATGGGGGCATACTGCAGTTGCAAGTTTATTTTCTGAACAAACTACTTCTTGATGTTCCTGCACATTTATTCAGTAACTATGTATTGCTCTTCTTCCATAAGCTTTCATAGCCATGATTGTTCCATACAGCATGGCTTTTCAATGATTTGCTTTCAAATGTATTTGACTAACTGTGATCATACTTGACATTATAGGTGGTGATCTGGACAATGCAAAAAATGCCTGAAAACAGTACATGTGTGCCGACTATATGTTTGCTTGATCTTGGAAGAAGTGATGGCAGCTTGAGCTTTTTCTTAGTCGTACAGAGACTTGGACAGCAGGAAGTTTTTAGTGTCCTAGTTATTGAGGATTTGGTTACATTGGTTATTTTACTGAACCATGAGATGCAAGTTTGGTTTATTGAACAAAAATTTCATAGTTCTTGTAAATTAGCGACTAGAGTATAACATGTATCTAATATACTGCTCACGTTCTGCACTAGTTTTGAGCTCTAAAGAGCAGTTAGCCACACGCAAGTACACGTACAACTAGCAAGGTCAGATAAATGGTTCGCACGCGTAGCAACAAGCAGCCAGCTTCCAGCAGTTAAAAAAGGTGATTAAGGATCGACCCTGAGCAAACCGCAGGCCATCCATTGAGCCGTTGAGCGCGGAGCGGTTCGAACCTCGACCCGCATCCTGCTCTAGCGGTGCGCAGGGTTGGCCGCCGGAGCGCTCCGCCCCCCGCCGTCTGCAGCGCTACCGGTTCGGGACGCTAGGCGGGGCCTCATCGGCAGCCCGCGCGGTCGCCATGCACTCGTCAGTGCTGCACTCCACAGGGAAGGTCTTGTCGCCGTGCATGATGTGGAGCCGTGGAGGTGCGATCGAGGCGGCAGAAACCCATGACTGACCTGACGGGCGTGGGGCAGATGACACGTTTCGTCCGCAGGCCGTCAAGCAAACCCAAGGTTGGGCGGCAGGATCACGTGGTGTGGCGTAACGTGGCGCGCCATCATCTGGATTCCGGAGCTCAATTGCCCCGTTCTTGGTGTGGCTGGCGAGCAGGACAACCAAATGCCGCCATCCCATCTTCCTCACCGGAGCGGAGCGGAGCGTACTACGTGCCCGGCTCCAGCGCTGGCTGAACGATGGAACTGGTTCTCGACGTACAGAGCACCGCCAAGATCAGTGACCTGCCTTGGGTCAGGGTGTCAAGTCAACCTGCCGCAAGCAGCTACTATAAGCTGATGAGGCCCCTACTGGATGCAGAGCACAACTTCAAGTCTGCTCCCATCTACAAGATGCATGGTCACCGGTGCACATCCAACACCTTGTGACTTCTTTGACTTTGTCTGGAACAACAGAGCTCCCCCCGCGAGTTCAGTACTTCGGTTGGCCACTCGTGCAAGAACGCATTCAGTGCAAGTCAAACCTTCTTCAGAAGACAATTGTTGATGATGCCAATTGCCAAGTTTGCAACTCTGCCGAAACATCAAACCATCTCATCTTTGACTGCCCCTTCTCAAGGACTTTTTGCCAGGCCACCAACTTTTCCAATCCCAGGTGATGCAAAGGTCCGACACATGTACCTGAACCCCCAATTCTCAACATATGTTCCACTATGCTGCTGGCAACTGTGGAAACCTGCATGATGTGGTGTTTCGCTCCATGGATCCCTCCCTAACCCGACTGCTCATGGCATGCAAGGAAGAAGCTGGGCTGTAGCAATGTCGCTGGTGATGACATGAATGGTGTTTAACCTTCTCCCCTGTGTGAAGCATTTTATGAATGCTGTCAACTTCTGTATTCTTCTTGGCTAGCCAAGCTTGACATTTGTGCCTAGCTTGCTAGGTGCACCATTTCTATGATGGAATTCAGGTGGGGACATCGCCCCCGGCCAATCCTTTTATGTGCCGGAACGTGTAACGTCAGCAGCAGCCGGAACATGGCAGCGGTGAGAGGGCCGTCGGTATTCCATCTCCCGACCCGGAGTCGAAGAGGTCGTCATCTTCTCTGGAGCTCGCGCCATCGGAACAACACAAGTGCGTCGGCACCGCCCAGGCAGCAGTGGAGTTGTTTGACTCCGCGACACGAACGCATAGTCCAGGACAGTCTCAGCGAATGCGGGGCTGCAGAACGGTCTACGAGGCAACATCGTTGGAAAGGCACGGCCGTCGCTCCCTCGTCGGCTGGATGAGCCGTGGACGCGGCGCCATCGGAGTGGCACCGTTCTCGAACGGGACCTTTTTTTTTTTTTTTGCGATGAGCTATCGAACGAGACCTCTCCACGGAGACGCCTTCTGCGGGGAATGTTTGTTTCTATGCGTGTCGGAATGGAGGCGAGTAGCGACAGGAACACACCGGCGCTCCGGCGAGCCAGAGACACGAAGGAGAGGAGCCCTGCCTGGGTCAGAGGGCGGTCGCTATTTCAAATAGCGACCGCCCCTTGGTACCTGTTAGACGTCCGATCGAGCACTAGCGTCCCAGATTCGACGTATAATAGGGTGGACTTGGTCTTTTTCTCCCGCGGGACTGCAGGAGCCGGAGGACGACGAGAGGTCCGAGGCCCAGATCGCGGTGGGATGCCGACGAGCGGCCACGGCGCAGCAGCGGAGCTCGACGGCGACCGCGCTGCTCGAGGACGGCGGCAGCCTCGCGCCCGCTGTTTCCATCAGGATCAGCCGAGACGCTCTGCGCATCCATGCCTACTAGAGCATAGCTTGTCCGCCGACACTATGTCACCCGACTCCCCGAGAGCCAACACCGCTGCAACGCCGACGTTTTCGAGGACAGACACTCGCCCAAGCATCGCCAGAGCCCACGTCGCCTCTGCCATCTCATTCTCATCGCCGCGGAGCAGCGCCCGGGGATCGCCGCGGAATGTGCGTGGCGCTGCAACCATGAGCGCAACTAGCTGATCTGATGGCACTGCGGTCGTCCAGATGCTGGGGTACGGCCCGCCGAATGACGCGGGTGGCTCTCGCTGCCTTGTTCGAGGACGCAGGCTACTTCCATCTAGAGCAGCTCACGCAGTCACACTGATGACCGTCCGTCGGTCCGTGCAGGAAAGGGGATGACCAGGGTCCGAGACGCCCGGAATGGGAGAAATCTCACTCCTAGAGTTGTAACAAACGTTTGCTCTTTACTCTTATACCATGTATAGTGGTTCAGACGAAGGCACATTCAAACCATGATACTGAATTTTTATCATCCGTTTTCCAAAACAGCCTACACTTGTAAATGAAGGATGCATCTTTCAGGGTAGGATCCCGACTTTACGAAACTTTAACAAGATCAAAACTTTCCAACACAATGACAAAACGAACCAACGGGTTAACATTGCCAAATCACACTTAATTCCTCAAACTTATTTGTTACAACAAAAGAATCATTCATTATCATTAGTTCAGTGTTACACAAATGATACACAAAAGGCGTATCGATGACAAAAAAAAGGGGGAACTCTATCCCATCCTCTCCTATACAAAAGAAGTGCAAACAGCACATGAACAACCATGCTTCTGTATTTTCCAAAAAAAAAAAAAACTTATGTCTCCCTCATATGAATGAGGGGTGTATTTTCAGAAACACACCATGCTCCTGCCAAACTCTACACAAAAAAAAATAATGTGTCTGTATTTTTAGTATTTTACCCTATCTGACTCCACTAGCAAGTTACCACAAGAGTAGTGTCTTCTGGCAAAGTCGTATTTGAGCGGCATCGAGAAGCAACTACCTCTTATCCAAGATACTATGCACAACATCAGGCCTATGAAAACATCACCTTTATACAAACAAAAAATCACATCTTGTGGGGGTATTGGCACCCATGTGATCAACTGCTTCCCAGCACAATTGTCCTCATGCAGCCTGCAAAGACTCCAGACACACAGAGGTTCTACCAGAGCTTCGAACAACAGTGGTCAAGCGTGGAACGAACTCTCTGATAATCTTCATTTCCGCTGTACCACCTCATGAATCATGATTAACTCACACAGAGGTTCTACCATCATTTTCCCTCGCTCTAGCTGCTCCTGTTACAGGTCCACTGCTTGTACTATTTGTCTATTGAGTACTGATTTACTTCACTTCCTATGTTCCATCAATTGCTTTTCTGGATCACATTGCAAATGACAAACAAGAAAAATCAGTCGGCGATAATTTGTTTTTGAAATGAAAAGAAGCATGAACAAGCTTTAGTGGAAAATGTAAACAATTGCTATAACAGACATATTAAATTAACCAGGCTGGAAATCTTCTATCTGCACTACAGTTGTTTCAGAAAGCCGATATTGAAGGGTTAAAGGAAGATATACAACAAAAACTAGAATTTATTTTGTAAAAGTACCACCGGAAACTAGATTGCAATCCCCACAAGATGTCACACTAGCAACATCAGTGGAGAATTTTAAATACATGTATCCAAATGGTTCTTCAACTTAGTATCTGGAAGACTGGAAGGAGCGCAATGCACGTGTCTTCATGACTACCCCGGTCACCCCAGCCATTCTGGTCCAGCAGATTGTGGATGAGGCTGCGCTTTGGAGTCAAGCTGGCTTGTTTGCTTGGTCGAACTTTTTTGTAATATGAGTAATCTTTTTCAAGGAGGAATCAGCTCTGCAAGCCCATCGCATGAAAGATGAAATTTCCTCAGATTTTCTCAATTTATTAAGATTGTACAGCTAGTTTTTTCACCCTCGCTGAGGTTCTTGGTGCCGTTGGGCCCTTGTACAGTTTGTTCTTTTCCCCTTTTATATATAATAATATAATCTACCACAGTAGGGGCTTCCCCTACTGTACATTCCTCAAAAAAAAAAATATGAGTAATCTTCTTGTTTCCGGTGTTTTAGGTTTAGTCATAGGTGTCGGTAGTTTCCCTTTGTTTTGTGAGTAGTTGCCTTTGGTTAGGTGTGTGTTGGCCTGTCTGGTGGGGCGGTGTGGGGTGCGTTGTAAAACTCTATTTCTTCTTAATGAAATACATGCATTGCACGTTCTCGAAGAAAAAAGCCATATGAATGTGATCCCAGGCCAAGTGTACCACTCATAAGGTGCAACTACTCTGGTAACCAAACAGACGCAAAAACCTTGTACTATATGATAACATGACAAAAATACGACTCAAAACTCAGTAATGCTTACCATTGTAGGTTCCGAAAGCATAGTGT
This sequence comes from Eragrostis nindensis, assembly GCA_012490785.1. Classification (NCBI taxonomy): domain Eukaryota; kingdom Viridiplantae; phylum Streptophyta; class Magnoliopsida; order Poales; family Poaceae; genus Eragrostis; species Eragrostis nindensis. The sequence continues at coordinate 50,915 of JAAXCT010000376.1, read as the reverse complement.
ATGCCTTCCCGATAAGTTTGAATAAATAATCAGCATCTCTGCGGATTTCGTTAGTGACTTCTCTCCACAATGCATCACTCATATTTTTATTTCTGACAAGAGATTTACCGGCCTGTGGCATAATTGATGTTAGACAAGACTCAAAATTAGGAAGTGAGTCATAATAGAGGAAACAGAAATGTGATACCTTGTCTGGATGATGCCTTAGTGCTGCTTTGCGGTATGCCTTCTTTATATCCACAGCAGAGCAAGAAGGTTCAATCCCTCTGAAAGAAAAAGCAAGCATATTCATAAAATAAAGTATTTACAGAGCATTGTTTTCCATGGGAAAAGAAACATCCACCCGTCCAGTAATGGTGAACTTTTCTTTCCAACAGAACTATATGAATATCGAATTATTCCTCCACTCAAACCAATTTTTGAAGAAAGATTATGCGTCAAAATCAACTTTCCTCCATAGCGATGTATGTGGGTGTCAATTTAGCACATTTTAGTGGAAATCGGGGCTGAAACTGACACTATCTGCCAATTGGAAGGAAAGAAAGATTTTCATTCATTGTGCCAGGGGAAAAGTGGCCACCTACTTTTTTAAAAAAAAAAAGAAAAGAAAATGGAAGTAGGGAAAATCCCTACTGCGGTACAGGCCATCTACTGGACCGACAAGTGACATCAAATCAAGAAGTTGTAATTAATGGCCTTATATTTTAAAATTTCATACCTTTGAAATTTAGAAGGCTGAAGTGTGACAATGTTGTGGACTCGTTCTTCAGGCACACATATCACCGACGCCAGAAGGATCAATCTACTAGTGGCTAGTTGTATTTCAGTTTGTTAAGCGTCAGATATTTTGTTAAGTTGTTAGCTGGTTGGTTAGGAGACCTCTTTATATGGAGAGGATCTCAGGTCGTTGAGTTAGGCAGAGATTTAGCTTAGACTCAGAGCCTCCTAGGGAGGGCGAGCTAGTTGATCTCATCTGCTGTAATCATCCATTCGTGAGTTAATCAATCCATCAGTGTCGCATAACCTAGCCATATCATCTTTGGTATCAGACTAGCGATCCTGCGCTCATCACTTCCACAACCCAATCTCACCCTCGTTGCCGCTAAACCCATCGCTCCACCGCCATGGCCGCCGACGACGACACCGCTGGCAACGCCGTCGTCACGGTCAAAGACCTCGACAAGATTGTTGAGCGGTTGATCTCCAAGATGAACGAACTCGGCGCCAAGGTTGACACCGAGTCTGCCGCCAACAAGCAAGAAACTGGCCGGCTCGCGGCATCCATCCACAACATCCAGACCCAAGTCCTCGATCGCCAAGGCAGGTTCGACTCTTCGTCGAGCGACTCACATCCTCCGCCGCCGCCACCGTCCATCGTCCACAAGCTGCGTTTTCCCAAGTATGACGGCTCGGAAGATCCGCTCGGGTGGTTGCACAAGTGCGAGCAATATTTTCGTTCGCAGAACACGCCGGAGAACCAGAAGGTTTGGACCGCCTCGTTCTACCTTGAGAGCGCGGCCAGCCAATGGTACTACCGCGTCGAGAAGAACCGCGGCAGCGCGCCACCATGGCCGGAGTTTGTCGACGCAATCAACAAACGCTTCGGTCCTCCCGTCCGCAGCAACTCCCTCGGCGAACTCACCCACCTCCGCCGCACGGGCACGGTAGCAGAGTACCAAGACCAATTCTTGAAGCTGTTGGCGCGCTGCGACATCACGGAACGGCAGCAAGTGGACATCTTCATGGCGGGCCTACGGAACCCGATGAGAACCGACGTCGAGATGCAGCGGCCAGAAACACTTGAAGATGCCATGGCCCTCGCTCGTGCGTTCGAACGCCGCTCCCAGCTGGACGAGGATGAGCCGCGCCCGGTCACGACGCATGTACCGCGCGCGACTCCGCGTCAGTCATCCGCGACCACGACGCCGCAGAAGCCACCGGCGGCCGCGCCGGCCACGAGCTCTACGCCGGCCTCGACCGCCTCGAAGGAGGCCACCGGCGGCGCCAAATTCGTGCGCCTATCCCCAGAGGAGATGGCGCGTCGCCGACTTGAGGGACTCTGCTTCAACTGCCCGGAGAAATTCTCCCGGGAACACATCAAGCAGTGCACCAAAAAAGGCATCTACTACTTGGCGGTACACGACGACGACGAACTCAACGAGGCACTCTTGGAGGATGAGTTGCAGATATCCATGTGCGCTCTCACAGGCATCAAGTCAGACTCCACCGTTCAGCTCGACACCAATCTTCAGGGCGCGTCCCTCGTCGCCCTGGTGGACTCTGGCTCCACGAACTGCTTCATCTCCGTTGCGGCAGCGGAACGCATCGGCCTGCAGCTATCCCCGCGCCCCGGCCTCACGGTGGGGGTTGCCAATGGTGAACGCATCCCCGCCTCCGGGGTGTGCAAGGGCGTCGTCGTCACCATCAATGAGGAACCGTTCGTCATCGACTTGTACGCAATTCCGCTCAGCGGATTCGACTTGGTCCTCGGCTGCGATTGGCTGCGGTCTTTGGGTCCCATCCTCTGGGACTTTGATCGCGGCACCATGGTATTCTGGCACGACGGTCATCGCGTCAAACTCACGGGCTCTACAACACCACCTCACCCTCGTTTGGCCGCCACGGACGTGAACGACTACTTACAGCTCCTGCTCACAGAGTTCGCCGACATCTTCACGCCGCCAACGGGCCTTCCTCCTCAGCGCGCGTTTGACCACCGCATCCACTTGTTGCCTGGGACAGCGCCGGTCGCCGTGCGGCCCTATCGCTATCCACAACTCTTGAAGGACGAGATTGAGGCGCAATGCACCACGATGATGGAGCAGGGCATTATTCGAGCAAGCACGGCGGCGTTCTCCTCCCCAGTCCTGCTGGTGCGCAAGAAGGACGGGACGTGGCGTTTTTGCGTCGACTACAGGGCCCTGAACCTGAAGACAATTCGTGACAAATTCCCAATACCAGTCGTAGAAGAACTGCTGGATGAACTCAAGGGCGCCCTCTTCTTCACCAAACTCGATCTCCGCAGCGGCTATCACCAGGTGCGCATGCACCCGGATGACATTGAGAAGACCGCGTTCCGCACTCACCATGGCCATTTTGAGTTCTTGGTCATGCCATTTGGCCTGACGAACGCGCCGTCGACGTTCCAAGCTCTCATGAACGAGGTTCTCCGCCCCTTTCTTCGTCGTTTTGTGTTGGTATTTTTCGACGACATACTTGTGTACAGCAGGTCCTGGTCCGAGCATCTCCAGCACGTCCGGGCGGTGTTCACCGTGCTGCGTGAGCATGGCCTCGTCCTCAAGCGCTCCAAGTGCGTCTTCGGCGAGCAACGCATGCAGTACCTCGGCCATGTCATCTCTAATGGCGCCGTGGCCATGGACGAGGACAAGGTTGCTGCAGTCAAGGCATGGCCCATACCACGCACGATCAAGGGGCTGCGCAGCTTCCTCGGCCTCACGGGGTATTATCGGCGCTTCATCCACAACTACGGCGTCATCGCCGCCCCGCTGACCGCCCTGCTCAAGAGGGAGGCGTTCATCTGGTCCCCAGCCGCCACTGCCGCCTTCAACGACCTCAAGCTCGCCCTCACCACGGGACCGGTACTCCAACTACCGGACTTCGACAAGCCGTTCGTCGTCGACTGCGACGCATCGGGTACTGGTTTCGGCGCGGTCCTTCACCAGGGACAAGGCCCGATCGCATTCTTCAGTCGAGCAGTCGCACCACAGCACGCCAAGCTGGCTGCATATGAGCGCGAGCTCATTGGCCTAGTGCATGCGGTGCGGCATTGGCGCCCTTATTTATGGACAAGGGAGTTCATTGTCCGGACTGACCACTGCAGCCTCAAACATTTGTTGGATCAGCGGCTGTCTACAATTCCTCAGCATACATGGGTCAGCAAGCTATTTGGCTATAGCTTCCAGGTGGAGTACAAGCCGGGTAAGATGAATGCCGCAGCTGATGCTCTGTCCCGGCGAGATGAAGGAGGTACGAGTGCGCACGTGCATGCTCTCTCGCGGCCAGAATTTCAGTTGTTCGATGATTTCCGCGCCGAGGCTGTTTCTCTCCCTGAGATCGTCGCCAAGAGGAAGGAAATTGAGGATGGGACTGCCGGCGCGGCGTGGTCCTTGGTTGATGGTTTAGTCATGCACCGGGGTCGGATCTTTGTGCCCACATCATCGGCATTGTGGCCTCAGATTCTGGACACGGCACATGGAACGGGCCATGAGGGCGTCCAGAAGACATTGCACCGGCTACGTTCCTCCTTCTACAATCCTCAAGCTACCAAGCTGGTGCGTGATCATGTTAAGGGTTGCATTGTCTGTCAGCGGAACAAGACGGAACATCTTCACCCTGCCGGTTTGCTTCAGCCGCTTGACGTCCCAACATCGGTATGGAGTGACATTGCAATGGATTTTGTCGAGGGTTTTCCTAAGGTCGGCGGGAAATCAGTCGTACTGACGGTGGTTGATAGGTTCTCTAAGATGGCTCACTTCATTCCACTTGGTCATCCCTATACGGCGCTCACGGTAGCTCAAGCATTCTTCGACGGCATCGTCCGGCTTCATGGGTTTCCGTCCTCCATCGTCAGCGATCGTGACCCGGTTTTCACAAGTACATTGTGGGAGGAACTGTTCACCTTGGCCGGCGTCAAACTTCGTCGCAGCTCGGCTTTTCGTCCTCAAACTGATGGCCAGTCAGAGGTAACAAATCGAGTTCTGGGTGTGTATCTACGCTGCCTCGCGGGAGACCGTCCAAGAAGCTGGCTGCGATGGCTTCCCTGGGCAGAATACTGCTATAACACGTCCTTCCAGTCCGCCCTTCAGTCGACTCCGTTTCGGGTGGTGTTTGGCCGTGATCCTCCCACGATTATGTCCTATGAGCCAGGCTTGGCAAGGGTCGTCGCCGTAGACAAGCAGCTTCAGCATCGCGATGAGTTTCTTGCTGATGTCCGGGAGCGTCTGTTACAGGCTCAGGATTATATGAAGTTGTCTTATGACAAGGATCATCGTGAGGTGGAGTTCGCAGTTGGGGATTGGGCGTGGCTTCGTCTTCGGCAGCGCACAGCCGTGGCCATCACCGACAATGCGAACGCGAAGCTGGCGCCACGCTACTATGGTCCATTCAAAGTTGTGGAGAAAATTGGGGCGGTGTCCTATCGCCTGCAGTTACCTCCTAAGGCGAAAATTCATGATGTTTTTCATGTGGCTTTTCTGAAGAAGTATCATGGTGCGCCCCCGGAGGAAGTCGTCGCTCTGCCTCATATTGTCAATGGTCGAGCTGTGCCAACGCCTGACAAAGTAGTGCGTGCCAAGCCTACCAGGTCGTCGTGGGATGTGTTAGTTCAGTGGCTTGGCCGGAGTCCTGCCGATGCTACATGGGAGCCCTTGGAGCAGTTCAAGACTCATTATCCAGATTTCAAGCTCGAGGACGAGCTTTTTAGTCAGGCGGGGGGAAGTGTTGTGGACTCGTTCTTCAGGCACACATATCACCGACGCCAGAAGGATCAATCTACTAGTGGCTAGTTGTATTTCAGTTTGTTAAGCGTCAGATATTTTGTTAAGTTGTTAGCTGGTTGGTTAGGAGACCTCTTTATATGGAGAGGATCTCAGGTCGTTGAGTTAGGCAGAGATTTAGCTTAGACTCAGAGCCTCCTAGGGAGGGCGAGCTAGTTGATCTCATCTGCTGTAATCATCCATTCGTGAGTTAATCAATCCATCAGTGTCGCATAACCTAGCCATATCAGACAAAGGCTAGATAACAGGGGTTATATATCATGTTACTACAGGTTGTTCCACAATGTGATTATGTATGCTCTACACAATTTAAAATTTCAAAGGATGAGACTTACAATATCAAATAAATATTCAATGTAGCCCCTTTTCTGGCGTCCCGCTCCAGAGAAGCAAGCCTAAGATTGGCTCGGTTCAGGTTGCTACAAATACTCTCTGTCTTTTCTGATGGCACAGACATATTTTCTTGCAGCTGTTTCTCAAGAAGAGAAATTAACCTATGGAGATCATTTGCTGCCTGATAATAGTCCCTTATAAGTTCATACAAACTAGACCTTCTGGAAATAGCCTGCAAAAATAGCAAGCGATATATTGATCATGTTGTGTCAAGCAGATTTTCCAACTTGTACATACTGTCTGCTGCTTAAATGATTAATAGAAATAGTATTTCTCAATGCAGTATCAAATTTGTAGATCCATTAACCATTTCGCTAAAAAAATTATAGATCCAGATTAAAGGTCCGTATAAATGATTCTAGTTTACTTGCTTATCAAATTTATGTGAATGATGAACCTTCCGTTCAGTTAATATGATTAACAGGACTTTTGCCAAAGACATAAACATTTGGTAGGCATGGTTGTTGCCTGTTACTATTTGCTCAACAAGGATCACCAGTAACTTCAGTGACTGGTCTTGGATGCAATCCACATCATTAAAAAAGAAGAATAGTGGGACATATTACATAGTGACTGGTCATTGATGTAACAGTAGGATTTACACCAACCTTAGAATAACCGGCATCAAGGGCTATAGCAAGTGAACAATCTGCTATAGCATCTAATATTTGACCCATTGCTTGGTATGCCGCTGCACGGTTACAAAAGCAGATAGCTGAAAAATGTATTGATTCGGTATTGCTCAGCAAAGCAGCAGTGTAATGCTCCACAGCCTCTGAATATTTACCAGCATGAAATGCTTCATTTCCTGCAGCCTAAAATGTGGCAACAAGAAGTTAATGTAATCAGTGTAAACTTCTCGCAAATTTGAATACTCCCTCCAGTGTCAAAAAAATTGTCGTTTAGGACATTGACACGGTCTTCAAAACACAACTTTGACTAATATTTTTTGCTATAAAATATTTATAAAATATAGCTAAAGTGTACTTTTATGAAATCATATTTCACTACGAATCTACTCGTATCATTTTCACATTTCTAAACTTAATGCATAAAAAGATATTTCAAGTCAAAATTTAAAAAGTGTGACTTAAGACAACCTCAAAACGACAAGTCGACAAGTTTTTTGACACTGGAGGGAGTACCTAGGACATCATGTCGCACATGATCAATATCATTACCACAGTCCACAGGTTTGACATCATATGACTATGCTTGTGACCGAAAAGAATAGAATTCATTGCCTCCAATCACACAATTAAACAAATCATTCATAGAAATGAAATAGAAATGATAACAAATGTCATACTTTAAGTCGCAGTAGTTCAGATATTGCCGTGGAGAATGATGAAATTGACTTCTGAGATTGCTTTCCGCACCTAGTCAGAGTTCTCTCAAAGTTAGTAAATCATATAAGCAGCAATACATCGAACACAGAAACAAGCAAAACTAACATACCATTGGTAACAAAATATTACCTGCATTCCATTACTTTTGTTTGCTCGTACTTCTTTAAGAACTGTTGAGCCTCTTCAAGCTTTCCAAGGAAGAAATATGATTTGGCAATAAGATGATAACGCCACAACTTCACAGAGCAGCAATTGTCCAAATTATTGCTTTCTGAATGCTCATCAGGACAAAAACAGATACTATTTCTTTCAGCTAGATGAAGAGTTTCTTGACAAAACTGAATTACTTCTTCATATCGTCTCAACTGTTAAATTGCCACAAAATTAACTGTTAGCCCATAATATATCTGACAATAATAGTAGGAACTGGTAAGTTAGTGGTGACTTGTGCAAGAAAAATAAGTTTACCATAAAATACAGACCAGTAACAGTGCTTCTGCTTTCATTGCCATCAAGTTATCTGAATAAATACTTATGGACAAAGCATCAGAAATCATTTTTAAGGCACTGGGTATCTTGTCAAATTCCTTCGTTATAAGATATTCCTTGGACTGAAGAATAAAACCACATAATTTCTGCCAATAAAAGAGACAATATACCAGCATTATACTCTGAATAAGACATTCACTCAGAAATAGGTGCATTAAAGCAGAGAAGACACGGGATGCAAAAGCATTAGAGGCAGTAAGTCATAAACAAAGGCTTTCAAATTATTTTTCTGCTGTCAGGCAAGTGTTCCAAACATTGTACTGTCAACCTTGTACCTTCCACACAAATAGGCAGAAAGTCGCAAACAAAGATGTTTGCAAGTCATTTTCTGCTGGCCTAGTAAGTGTTGCAAACATAGTACTATCAATCCAGTACCTTCCTAAAACAAATAGATTTTCTTTCATACAACCTGGAAAAGCACGGATTACCAAAAGTATCACTGACTGTGCCAACGACATGTGAGACCAAGCCTACTTGTCATTGTTGCAGCCAATGGTACATTGGCGAACTGTGATTTTACCAGTATCTTGGCCATTTTGTGACCTAAATGGAAATAACTGATCAAAAGTTGTAAATCGGCAACGACTGATGAGTATATTTGTCAACTGATGGATCTTCCAGTTATGCCACATTCAGTTTTTGTGTTCGATCAGCAACAAATTGGGAGCCTACAAAGGGCTACACTGGTGTTTAGAGAAGTGAACATATAGAGTTGTGAAGCTTAGGAGAAGATATAGCAGCACCTAAACGGCAAATGATACAGTGGAAATAGCGGCCAAATAGAGAAAGAAAATTATAAGTCGCAAAAACAAATAATATAAGATAGGTTCCCACGAGCAGGTCTTCAAAGTCACCCATAGTTCTCCATGGGCAGGGCTCCAAAGCCACCCACTCCTTACAAGCCCCAACACAAACTACATCAACACAATTCCAGAAATTTAACTAGTATTCTACCTGAACCTTTTGCAGACCGTCAGAAGCCTCTTCTGCAATTTTATGGTCCAAGTTTGACAGAGTATTGGACTTCAAACACATCTCAAAAACCTTTTTTGCTTCTTCAACATCCTCCAGCGCGAGTAGGCAGCTAGACCCATTAGATGAGCATATCGATAAGTTATGTATTCATAACATAGAATGCCATTTGCTTCTGAATAACTAATAATCAGTACTAGCTATTAAATGCACTTCATATTAGACAAATTTTATGAATCAATTGTGCCTCCATTAAGAGTTCACACTACTGTTCTCTTGACCACGAACATAAAAAAATGGCAAAGCTAGTAACACCTTCCCCAAAAATCAACTGAGTGCAAACATAAATTATGGGCAAGAAGGCGGTATGTTAAGGCACTATTCAACCTTTGTAAAGTTTACATGAAATATTTCTTTTTCGTTCAGATCTGGATGCAAAACTCCATAACTGGTTACACTGAGTTAAAAATCTAATTCCTATAATTCATCAAAACAGTATGATGGTTCCTTGGACTTTCTGCAAGAAAATATAAAGTTACTTCTATTTTGTTTCACTGAATAAAAAATATAATACAAATTTTGCATGTCTTATAACTAAAAGTTAGTATGAGCATGAAAGTAACGACATTGTTGTTTGATTAATAGCATAACCTAATAATAGCATTTGGTCTTACTTGGCGGCTCTGACTTGTGCCTTGAGAAAGCTGGAATCAATATCAATAGCTTTTCGACAGTCAGAAAGGGCTTCTCTCATCTTACCCAGAGACATTCGAGCAGCTGCACGATTGCTGTAGCACAGCATTAATGCCTTTCTAGAAGCATCAGTTGGAGAAAAAGAACCAATCCCGTGGGTATAGCATTCCTCAGCCTTAGTTAATTGTCCTTCCGCGAATGCTTGATTTCCTCTAGAACACATTGAACAATTCAGCTTTAAACATGGAATACTAATATCACAATGAATGAAAAATATACAGCGAAGCAACCAAGAAAAAAGGCGAACAGTACCACTCTTGAATAGAACTGCTACAATACCTGCCGTTGCCTGTGCCACATTGGAATTATTTAGTCTCCCTATTCAGATAGAAATATATTTAACTTTAAATTAACTATTAGTAAGGTCTTCTACCATCTTACACTAGTAGAAACCTTCATTCTTGACCAGAAAACATAAATATGGTATCCATATTTCTCGAGTATAAACAGAAAGATAAAATGATATACTCCCTCCGTCCATCTTGTACTTTCATCTTAGCAAAAAAAGAAATCAATCTTTTACTTTCATCTAAGGCTTGGGACATCAATTCTTCTCGGGAGTACATGCGAGGCTTCGCTCCACCTCCCGCGTTGCCATAATGAGGCAGTGCATGGGCTCCCTGCATGCAAAATCATCCCTCATGCTATTGGCCATCTGATTCCACATGCGAATGCTATTGGCCATCTGGTTTCATCATTACGAGGGCACACTGGGGGTAATTGTGTTGTGGAAGGATTATCGCTGCTCCTTGGTGTCCGCTCCCACAGATTAAATGAAAATAAAAGCTGGACGGAGGGAGTAACTGATAAACCAAATCTGAATGGAAAAACGTCTTTGTAACTCCCTAAACTTTGGCCTAATCTTTGCCTATGTTTAAAACTTTTAAACTAGAAATTTAGTGCCGTGAACGTCCGAATGGTTCGAAGGTCTGTTTTATCACCATTTCCATGGTTTGGGTGGTTTCACCTCATGCAACTCCATGCTAGCTAAACAAACAGAAGGGAACGATATGAGTAAGTCATGTAGATACCTTAAACGCCATGCTTCACAATCTCCATCGTGCCCAAAGTTTTCTGTTTCCGTGCATGTTACTCCTCTACTAAATGTAACCATTTTAGGTTCCATTTCTCTGTATTCAGTCCACTGAGCACCTGAACCAATTGATCGCTGACTTGCTGAAACTTCTGAGTATGCAAGACCAATGGTCGATATAGGGCGGCTTTGAATAGAGTTAGCATGATTACTCATTCCCCCAGCTTTTTTCTTATTTTGTCGTTTTTGTGAGGGCAATGTACTTTGATCCAAAGTTGATGCAGAAAATGTGAAACCAGATTGACCAGACTGTTCCGTTTTTTCTGAAAACATAAACTCTGTTCCATCATGGCTACTTTTTGTTGCCTCCAAAGTAGAGTTGTTGAAAGAAACCTTTGCACTGCCATCTTCATATCTCAAGTCAGAGGGTACAGCATCTGATGCTTTCTGTGCTGCAGAAATTTCACAAGGTTCCGAGTGTGGGGCGTCCTTATGACTAGAACCGAATGCATGTTTTGCACCCTGTAAAATGAACTTGGTGGGGATGCTATCTTTGGCACTTGAAGCATTAAGCTGTTCAGTCCTATATGTTGCACCCTCCTTATTATCTGAACATACCTTATTGAAATCAGCTTGATTAGCATTAGCGGTGAACTGCTGATATCCAGAGTGTTGACCAAAAACAAAGAAATTCTGCTGATTGTCACCACCATGTGCAGAAATTTCACTTCCATCCTTTGGAAAATTACCTTCATCCACAGAATTCAGAACTGGCAAGCTATCACCACTCTTTGCAAATTCAGTGGAAACATTCTCATCAATTGATGGTGATGAACAAGCAGCTGGAGAAGCCACAGTCTCGCATCTTATTGTTTCAGACGGGCATCCACTCCCTTCATCGAGCTTCTCAGTCTGATCATCAAAAAAGTCCGGACAAGACCCCTCATGAAAACTAGAATTTCCTCCAGAGGGACCGAAGCTATCACCAGCGTTCATATGCGGCATTGAATCATCTCCTCCGAGAGTATCGGCATCGCGTTGCCTGCCGGTACCATCCAATGCGAGCTTGTCAACTGCTGATAGAAGACTAGACAGCGAAGCATCACCGGATCCAGATGATAAGCTCTTCGTCGTCTCCGACGCCCCGACCACGCCACTCCCGAACACAAAGTTGGCGTCCCCAGAGACGCCCCAGGAGACCACCGACTGCGAACCCTCCTGCTGGCCGAAGGCGAAGGGCGCGGGGCGGCGTGATACATCGCAACCTGAGCGCCGGCTCGAGGAGGCGGCGACAGCAGCTGGATGGTCCGATCGGAATGGCGCGGCGTGGCGCCTTGTTCTGCCGCCGCGAGGCCTCGGGCTCGCAGCGGCGGGGATGGTGGGGAACGGGGCAGAGGCGGATATGGCGGCGAGCGGATCCTGCGCGGAGTCCATCGGCGGCGGCGCCGCTGTGGACAGGGGAGGTGGCGGCCTTACGGCGATGGCGGGGCGGAGACGTGGGCTCCGCTCATCGGCAGGGCTGACAGGTGGGCCAAGGGAAGAGAGAGGAGAGGTGGAGGAATTGATCTGATCCGGTTTGTTTTAAATTTGAGCTGGAAAAGGGAAAGAAAATAAAAGACCAAAAAAGGGATCATGCTGACAGTGACTAGGTGTTATTATATGATCACCAACTCACTAATCACTATCATGGGCTCCCACTGCCGTCAGCATTTTCCGGTCATCGAATCATAGATAAATTTTAACAAAACACATACAAGTAACACAAGTAGAAACAATAGTGTAAAGTCTCCATCTAAGAAGATGCCTCATTGTTATTTAATTTCAACTGATCTTGGTTAATGGTTACTGGCATCACAATACAAACTTCAAAGATATAATTAAGAGCCACGAGAATGGTTCGGGTCCACGAATTTTCCTCGTCCAAACAGGCCCTAAAAGGGATTTCTTGCTTCCAGTTACAAATTAAGTTTTTAAGGTGTCAACGCCAATTGCTGTGTAATAAATCAACTCTAGCGGCTAGGGTTATATATATCAACTCACACCTTGAAACGAGTCAAATCATTTAAGGATCGTATCGCATAAATTCAATCTAGATGAGGATCAGCGACATCTAGAATATTTGGTGACATGGGGAATTAATTTACAGAGAGAAAAAACTCTGAAAAATACATATATTGGATTTAACTTGATGGGCCACAAGGACCCATGTTTGTCAAAGTGGTAATTGCTTAAGAGTAGACTTGAATTAACCTAAAATTATAATTATGCATAAAAATACTTCATTATCATTGCATTTCGATATTTTTATAGCTAACATAATTCAAGAAGAACTGTTGATGTTTTCACGCCCGTGTAGCTGTAGACAAGTAAAAGAAATAGAGCTACATACATGCCTAAATATAGCGAGACAAACCATCCAAACGCTCCACAACCCACCAAAGTTCTCAAATAACAGCGACCATTGGGGTAATCACGTATTGAAATAGTAAGGAACGCTTCTGCGTTGCATTAACTATCCAGTTTTGTGCACTACGGCCTCCTAATGAGTGGCAGCTACTCGGTACTCATGCGTGTGACTGGCCACTAAAAATTACAAACATATGCCTACTTGTAACACTAAATCAAATTTGATCTTTTGAGTTCCGACACGACACCAGCGTCTTCATGGCCTTTCTCATTGTACAACACCTGTACAAAATGTGGTTACTATAAGTTGTCATCAAATAAGATCTGTTAGTTTATTTTGTTTCACTCAGGAGAATATTACCTTGTCAATGATGCCATAATCCACGGCTTCACTGGGGCTGAAGTATTTAGGACGTCTGATGTCCCGAGCAATCTCATCCATTGGTTTACCAATGTGCCTTGACAATAGCTTAACCTGAATGAAAAGCAGATGGTAAGTAAATTCTACAGCGGAATATACGATCTGGCCCCTCGGCTCCAGGGAACGAAAAACCGTTGGAAACCGGCCGGTAACTGCGGCTTTCGACAAAACCGCTCCGGTTCGGTTGCGAAAACTGCTCGGTACTGTAGCGGAAACCAACTTTGTGTACTGTAGCGATTTCGGTTTTCGATGTTTTATGCCAGTTTTTTTGTTAGGCTTTCAACGGTTTTCGAAACCGCTACTGTAGCAGTTTTCCAATCCCTTCTCGGCTCTCCCTTCACCGGAAACTACCGCAAAATAACTAAGTTTACATAGAATGGGTTCAACGAACCAAGCAGATAGAAAGGAAATATCTAAGGCGCAAGTGTTAATACTTGCAAAAGAAATATCAAGTCACAAGTTTGATACATTTTCCCAGTGCAAAGCATAAGAGGTTGTATATTGAAATCTAGATGCAACCAAGTTTTGTCAAACTTATTAAGTGAATTCAGGTTTCTACTGCATATGGAGGAGAACATCAGTACTGCACATGTTTATGATCTAGGTGCAAGTACTGCACTAAGTGATACATTTGTCAAACTACGCCAAATCTAGGTGCAAGTACTGCACTAAGTGATACATTTTGTCAAACTATGCCAAATCTAGGTGCAAGTACTGCTCTCATGTTCATGATCACTAATCAGTACTGCACGCGCAGATTTTCCATTACACATTTCTACCGCATATGGAGAACGTGAAAATGGATTGTCAATATACAGCTATCTTTACCATGAAATAATTTTTACCAGTCAACCCTGAACATGAAAATAGTGTCACTCTAGTGTACCATACCAAAATTTGGACATTGAAAGAAGAAGCTTCAAGATTTGGTTGATTTGTCTTATTAACTAATGTGAGATTTATTTATTTATTTATTTATTTTGGTCCCAAACAGTTCTGATACAACTGAACAGAAGTAATAGGGGCATTGGCAACTTAGCATTGCACATGTTGGTAGTTTGTACGTGTTCATAGTAATGAATTGAGCAATAATATTTACTGCTAGAAACAAGAAAATTTAGTCATGATGAATTAGTTCGAATTCATGCTGAGGCTACAAGAAGCAGAAAATACCATTTCTATCTTGACATTTCGAATTTCTTTCCTTGCTATGTCAACATCTGTCGCCTGACCTTGAAAACGACCAATTGGCTGCACAATACATGTCACAATAGTAAGTCCATGAGTAAAAGTTTGTAGGGCGTTTTTGATGTTCTTATCTTATTAGTGGTGTACATTAACATAAGGAAAAGAAATGACCTGTTTTATCATTATTGTCGATGATGGAAGCGCAGCACGGTTACCTTTCGCACCAGCAGCCAAGAGCAAAGCCGCTTCTCCCCATGCATTACCGACGCAAAGCGTGAAAATTGGAACTTTTACATACCTGTAATTCTGACATTAGTAATGGCTGTTGAAAAAGTTGCCCTTCCATATGATCATTTAGCACAATAAGTAAAAAAAATGCACGTTAAGAACTGATGGCGAAGGCACAGTAAATGGACCACACTTTTACAACTTCAACGAGTTTAACAAGGAAACAAATTCAACTAAGTTGTTCCATAAACCAGGTGCCTTAATGTGGTTGTGTAATTATGGGCAGTGTTCAATTGTTGGTAGACCTCACATAATCTGAATCCGAAGAGAGTTCTTGGGTTACTACGTCTCCAAAGAAGGTAGACCTTGGAAGTCCAGAGAAAATAAAAAAGGATACAGTTGCGTAGAACTAAAAAATGAGCATGTGACACCTTTGCACTTCTGATCAGCATAATGTTCACAGAAGAGCCTTTTTACGGTCCCTAGGAATTACAACAATTTGAGTATAAACAGACTTGGGTTCAATATGAGCTCTAGGCCTAATTCCATGTGTGTTGATCCCTGCATCTCAAATATACATGTTACAGTATTTGCCTATTTGGTGTCTCTGATATCTATCGTTATCCATAGTAAAAACCTCTTCGAGAAGTGTTATGCTAGTAGTATTTGCATATTTGGTCACTCTGATGTCCACTTATAAGTTACTAAAAGTTGAGTTAAACACTGAGTTTTTCAGGCCTTCTGCTTTCCAGCACAAACCGCACCTGTTTCTTATAGTGAGTTGACATCAGAAAACATGTCAAGAGCACCATATAAGTAAAGTAGTTTGGAGACAGAGTAAAGATAGCAATGAGCTTGGAAGGGATGTAGGGGGACAAGGGGTGGGTGTTAATACATATGTCAAAACTACCTCATAGCATCGTAGACTGCAAGAGCTTCTGTCTCATAACCTAATTTCTCGCCATTCTGAATAAGGAGGGAGATGAATATATCAGAACCATCCGAATATTGAAATTAGAACAAGAATTTTGATATTAGGCGGTTACTGTTTGAATTAAGTTGCTGCAAGAAATGGAAATAATCAGCATGTGGTGGGTTAAAAGCACAAGGAAACTTCATATTCTGTGCTTCTAGCTTTACAAAAGTATCTTGGTAGCTACGGATCAAAACACAAATTCCACGAGGTAAACTAAATTGGGGTGCATGTCCAGTCAACTAATCAAGCCTAGATGAAAGTTTTGAAGTTTTAAGTACATAATCTCGACAAAAAAGTCGTAACCGCATTGCAATGAAAGTTTTAGGGAAATATCGAACCTTGGTGGTGCCAGTGGAGTTGATGTACAGGTAGATGGGCTTCTCCGCGTCCTCATACTGCAGGTAGAGGAACTCAGCGAGCATGAGCTCCGTGACCGACGGCACGAGGCACATCCCCAGGTACACGATCCGGTTCTTGTACAGGAACGAGGCCAAATCCGGCGGTGGCTGCTCCCACGCTGTTCCCCTCAGGAACGGCACAACCTGCACATCAAGCCATTTAGACATTTCTCAACTACAGACACACCAAATTTGATCACCGGAGCTCGTCTGAGCTCCGTGCGTACCATAGCGGTGACGTCCCTAGCGCCACGGCCGCCATCGCCAGCGGGGTCAGGGTGGGGATTCAGGAACCGGGGCTTGGCAGCAGCGAGCGCGCGAGGTCGGGCGGCGAGGCGGAGGTTGGGGGAAGGCGGGGCCGGGAGGGTGGAGGGAGGGGAGAAGAGAGCATGGGCGCGGGCGTCGAGGGCGACGCGGTGAGTGGACAGGGCGGCGGCTGCCTCCATGGCAAGGCGGCCGGCAGAGAGGCGGGGCTCAGCTGAAGAGGAGGCGCCGGTCGGACAGCGGATAAGCCCCCGCGGTTGGGGGGTTTGGCTGAATGCTGATGGTTGTGATGGGGTTACCTGGACCGTTCGATACGCCTCAGCGGTCAGGAGCATCGCATTCTTCCTGCTGAGTGCTGAGACTCGAATCCAATGGAACGTTTGTGCAACCAAAATTTGTACATGCAACTTGAGAGATGACTCGTTAAAAAACTTTCTTGTACATCTTGCATCACTTTAGTACATGCATCTTGTTTCTAGACTATGGCATCGGTAAGATTTATTTTTTGATGTAAAATGTTTTAATACATTCAATAGTATTATCTTTTTGCGAGAACATTCTCCAGTATTATTTTTTTGCGAGAACATTCAGCATTATTGCTTCATCTATAATTAAACATGACATTGTCGTGTGTGATGTTGCGAAGAGATACGACGATTAGAACCAGAAGTAGTAGTTCATACCATGCTGAAAAACATGGCTTTTGAGTTAGGTCGCATCTATAATTTTTAATCCATTCTATCAAGATTATTTTAATACAGTAAAAAAGTTCAATAAAAAATGATTTATTATTTGGTTACGTAACAATTGGTTCTTATACAAACCCCAAAAAAAAGCTTGCATACTGAACTGCCGAGCATCTCTCGGTCATGATCATGAGTCCAACTGGCTTGAGCTGGGGAGATTTTGCATCTCACGAGAGAGCTTTTCGGCCAGCTTTTCCAAGAAGCGAGAGAAATCTTCTCAAAGAAAAAGAAGCGAGAGAAATCCGGACTACGCAGCGTCCGTTCGATCAGGTACATCGTGCATCCAGGCCGTCCAGGCTGAGGTCCTGGGTTTTTTTTTACCCTTTCGCCCCTCCGCCGCTCCCATACCCGAGAGATTCGTCCCCCCCCCCCCCCCCCCCCCCCCCCCCTTCCCTGCTCCTCGAAGGCAAAGGCAAGCGCACCGCCGCCCGCGATGGCTTCCCCGGACGCAGAGCCGCCGACGGAGCCCGAGAGATGGCGGGACCTCGACATGCTCCTCACCCGCCCCGGCAACCTCGTCGCGGCCACCTTCGACCCCAGCCCCACGGTGAGCTGCCACCGCCACCTCACCCTCGTTCTCCGGCGCCCCTCCGCGCGATTTCTGCATTGCGTTCTCACCTTTCGATTTGCTTGGGATGGTCTTCGCCTTTGATCCGTGCGCGCAGCTGCGGGACCTGCTGGGGAGCGTCGTGGAGGTGCTGGTGGTGGGCGCGGGCGGGCTGGGGTGCGAGCTCCTCAAGGACCTCGCCCTCTCCGGGTTCAAGAAGCTGCACGTCATTGACATGGACACCATCGACGTCTCCAACCTCAACCGCCAGTTCCTCTTCAGGTCCGTCTGGTCGTCCCCCCTCACCCGTGCCACGCGAGTGGATTGTCATTCATTGTTGAGTTGGTTGTAGAGAAGGTAGGGTTTATGTCGTGGCAGTACTAGGTTTCGAAGCTCTGTTGAAGTTCCATGACCATCGGCATTATACCTTGGAAGATGGATAATGGGAGAGGGTGCGTCACATTTTTAATTGAGTCACCGAAGGACAGAAACTATTAGACATGACGTAGGGTGAACAAACTTTAACAATGTGACAGTTGTAGCAAACTCATATATGCATATTTCCGTTCTCTATAATGGTTTGTGAAGATTTATTATGACACTAGGATACGTTTAGTATGCCAAAGCGAGCCCTAGTACATTGGGAAAGAAAGAATCACCATTATCCTTTTACATTCAATTTGAGGATAAAATTTGTCTTGGTACCTCATCATTTAATCTGAAGCCTCAATTGACTGTAGATGCAAATGTTTGTTTTTGTTCATAAATATAGGATTCCTTTACACACTTGTCAAGTTTTCATCTTTCCATCGTCTCAAAGTATGGTGTACTCTTGTACAGAGTTCAAGATGTCGGGAAATCCAAGGCTGAAGTGGCAGCAAAGAGGGTTATGGAGCGAGTTAGTGGGGTGAACATTGTGCCCCATTTTTGCAGGATTGAAGATAAAGAGCTAGAGTTCTACAGTCAGTTCCATATAATTGTCCTTGGTCTGGATTCAATTGAAGCTCGGAGCTATATCAATTCCGTTGCCTGTGGGTTCCTTGGTATGTTTTTCCATGCCATTTTTTTGGGGGGTTATGTTCTGTGGTTCAGGAAAATAGGCTTGGAGCCTTGGATCTATAGCATGTCTTTATTGCTGCTGTAATTAAAATATTACACTTTGGATGCGTAACTGATGTAGGACTCATTGCCTCATGAATTGGGATCAATAAACTTTGACAACAAAACTGCACCAGGTCAATGGCAAACAATTTTGTTCTGTCCCCAGTCCCCACTCCCCACTGTAACTCCAATGGTTGATGGTCAGCACTCCATGCTGCTTATGATTCTTCAATATTGTTGTTTATTTTCCCATCAATGATTATCATGCTGTGCAAATAAAATCAAGTTTTTAGGCTTTTAGTTACGAGTTCACTTGTCTTTTGTGCCGATTCTGTTAGCCCGTGACTGTTGGTCACGACCTTTGCAATATAGTTTGCTATGCTTACCAGTTGATTAGATCGTACAATGTTAAAATATAAATATATCATGCATGGCATAATGATGTGATGTATGTCTATTCATCTTGCAGAGTACGACTCAAATGACAATCCAATCCTTGAGACATCTAAACCTATGGTAGATGGTGGAACAGAAGGCTTCAAAGGTCATGCTAGAGTCATAATACCTGGGACAACACCTTGCTTTGAATGCAACATATGGCTTTTTCCTCCCCAGGTTAAGTTTCCTTTATGTACCCTCGCTGAGACTCCAAGAACTGCAGCTCATTGTATTGAGTATGCTCATTTGATCAAATGGGATGAGGTATTATTCTTGTCTCTTTGATTTAGTTTGCAATGTTTTCCCCTACTCAAACTTTTAAGCTTACTGTTGTAGGTTCATCCTGGAAAACCTTTTGATGCTGATGATGCAGAACATATGCAATGGATTTATTCAGAGGTATGCTTTACGGCAATGGCATGTAATTTGTATACCAGTAGTAATCTTGTGATCTTTTGACATGTATACTTGCGCAGGCTTTAAAGAGAGCAGAGCTTTTTGGTATTTCTGGTGTTACATATTCTTTGACTCAGGTTTGTTTCTGTGCTTAGTTAGCATAATTCAGTCCTTATGTCTCCCAAAGTATTTGCTTTGTCTCTATCATCGAATGTGTTCATCTTTAATTTGGTAATTCATGCAAGTTCTGCAGCCAATATCAAGTTGAAATCCTTCGGTTTTTATATTTGCTACATTCATAAACCGTGACATTTGATCTCTATTACATTTAGATTTAGGTATGTTATCTGATCCAATCTTTTTATGTGAATTGCACAAAACAGCTTTTGACCATATTCTCGCTTTGCACCAGGTCGTAGACCTTTTTTTTGTCTTTGCACATATACAGGTTTAAGTGCTTACTTTACACCTATTGACCCTTCCTCAACCTTAAGCCCATTCCTTAGGCTCACTAGTACTTTGGGATGAGCCACATGTGGGTTAGAAAATTCACAGCCAAATTGCTCATTGCTTTTTTCTGTTGTGGCATAAGAATGGATATAAGTCAGGGCTATAGCTTGTTTTAAGTTCTGTGGATTTTTTTTTATCCTTTAAATAGTTATAGCCTTATAATATGGTGAAAACTGCATGTGATGTACCTTAATTTTTAGTGAATATGTCTTCTCCTGATTATCATTTTTCTTATATCTGTTGGCACAATTAATCCTCACCTAGTTAATGCTTTTACATGATTTTGCTGGCGTCTTAGGCACTACCATGGATATCATTCTTGGGACTTGATGTTTTCATTTTTGATAGGTTGAATAGTATACTTTTATTAATGTTTTTGAGTAATTTGGTCGGTAGCTTCGCGACTTATTCACTGTACATTCTATAGATAGTGCTTTGATCTTATTACATCCATGACATTTGGAAATTCAAGATGAAAAAAAAAGTTGTTTTAACATCTAGCAGGTTTTGACATTGGCACAGAAATAATCAAAATTTCATATTCGTTAGTATAAGTCTTTGTTGTCATTGTTGGTGTATTAGTACCTGAAATGCTAATCTGTATTTTTATCAGCATTCTAACGATCGTTTAGTTGGATGGCAAAGTTTAAAATCTTTGTAGGAACATGGCATTTATAATACTGCCTATGTTTATGAATTTCAGGGCGTTGTCAAGAATATAATCCCAGCCATTGCGTCAACAAATGCAATTATATCTGCTGCCTGTGCATTGGAAGCCTTGAAGCTTGTTTCTGGTTGCAGCAAAAGTATATCAAACTATCTCTCGTGAGTTTCATTGCTTCATATCCCATTGTTACTCTAAATTTGGTTTCCTCAAAGTGTGATGACTAGGAGTTCATTCGATATGTTATTATTTAGAAATTCTTTCGTTCCATTTTTTAACCATTGCCGCCTGTAAACTTAACACCATAGTTCCATCCCCCAAATAAGTTAACTATGTTGCTTACTGAACATAAGAATCCTAGTATCTTACATGTTTAATTCTTATTTGTCGACAAATGCTGGCACATTTGATTTGTATTTCTCGACAAACACTGGATATAACGCTTTATTTTGCCAATAAGCTACAGATCGATTCCTCAAAAATATCAACCCCTATCACGCATGGCAATAATGCAGATGCATAGTACTAAAATATTCTTCTGTTTGGCCTCAACTCCAGTGTAGCGCTGGTTAATAAAATTTTGGTTTGGCTGCTGTTGTTTTGCATAACGAGTTACGACCACATGCTTAATAACTTGACATGATTTGATGGAAATCTTGTTGTCAGCTGTCTTTGGCGATAAACTGTTTCTGAATCTAAATGCATATGTTGATTGGGTTAAAAACAGAACACATGTTCAGTTCGATGACTAGTGATTATTTATTTTTATTTACAGGTACAATGGCCTTGAAGGAACTCATATTAAAGTAACTGAGTTTGTCAGAGACAAAGATTGCCTTGTATGTGGGCCTGGTACCCTAATTGAGCTGGATCAATCGTCTACTCTTTCGGAGGTCAGTCACAGGTTCCTTGACTGGACTTAAATTCCTACATGCCTCTGCAATGTGATTTTGTATCTGCTAGCCTGAGCTTGATTGAATCACATATTCTTGCACTTGTTATGGATATAGTTATGAAAGGGGTAGGATATGAACTGCTTCAAGTATGCAAAATTAGCTATATACTCCGTATCACATAGCTGACTCTTAAAGAACATCAGAACTGGCTACACTGTATGCTAAGTTTAAACAACATAGAGTTCTATCTGAGGGGCTTTTATACATTTACATAAACGTTTTCTAGATTACCACTTTATGTCTGCTGCACAAAGATACCTAAGTCCACTATTCTGATTGACAGTTCATCAAGTTGCTTGAAGAGCACCCGAATCTGCAGATGTCAAAAGCTAGTGTTACGCATGAAGGCAACAATCTATACATGCAGTCACCGGAAGTGCTCGAGCAGATGACGCGATCTAACCTGAGCATTCCCATGTTTGAGCTCCTTAAAGGTGTTCCATACACGACTGTCCATGCGACGGGTATGTCAGAGAACAATGGGAAGAAAGTGTCATCGCTGAGGAAGTTGCGTGTTGCTTTTAAGGGTGTCGAAGGAGCAGATTCCAAAATGGACACGGGTGAGGAGAGCACTTGATACCATCGCCATATTCATGTAGCTAGCTAAAAGTCTCAGGAAAGATGAGCATTAACCCAGTGCTTTTGAGTTGTTTATGTACTTTCAAGCAGGCGGACCCAAAATTGAAATATGTAGCCTTTGCTGTGGCTTTTTTGGGCTGCAGGCTGCAGCTGCAGCCGTTTCAATCTGTCTGCTACTGACCACAGTTGCAGTTGCAGCAGCCGTTGCTTGATAATTCTCGAAGAAGAAAATTTGCGTATAATTTATCTGTTAATTTACTTGATTGAGAAAGAGTAATGCATTCACGGATCGGTTTACTCCCAGCATCCTGACAACAGAGGCCCTGATCCCTGGCACTTCTGAAACAATGGGCAACTTTCTTTTACTAGCCGGGACAATGAGCGCAATGTTCGAATTGCCACTCAAAATATTATAAATAAATCAATAAACACCCGAGTAAAGCATCAAGGACAAAAATGAGGACGACGAAGGCCCTGTTCCTTTGGCGGGCGGGCTGCGTCAGTGGGCTTTATTTTCCGAGTAACTCTCGGTGGGTTCTTGGGCTGTCGTAACCTCTTCTATGACCCAAGAGCAACGATAACCCTAGGCGGCAGCGTACTGCGTATCCCCGATAGCATAGCAGGGGCAGCGGCGGCGGCAGATCAAGAGAGGCGGCGCAGCGCGTGCTTCGGTTCCAGGACCCAGACGATTCCCCAGTCGCAGCGGCAGTGACACCAGCCGCCGCCGTTCGTCGGACAGGAGGGAGATGACGCAGAAGCAGAGCCTGTTCAAGGGACAGAACAAGAAGAAGACCATCCCTCCCAACCGCCATGGCAAGGCCCCCCACGTCCGCAAAGGTACGCTCGCTCCGATGGCGATGGCTCCTCCTCCTGGAAGCATCTTCTTCTCTAGAGCTGTCGCGTGCTTGTTCGATTGATCGAATTTCCATTGGCTGCGCAGGGAAGAGGGTCGTGAAGCCGAACAAGTTCACAAAGGACATGGACGCCGACAAGGTATGGTTGTCGGTTCTTCCTTCGTTAGCCAACGAAACTTATTGGTTTTGTTA
This sequence comes from Eragrostis nindensis, assembly GCA_012490785.1. Taxonomy (NCBI): domain Eukaryota; kingdom Viridiplantae; phylum Streptophyta; class Magnoliopsida; order Poales; family Poaceae; genus Eragrostis; species Eragrostis nindensis. The sequence goes on along the minus strand of JAAXCT010000376.1, from coordinate 27,486 downwards.
CTATGGTTCGGTTTTGGTGCAATTGGGAGTTGAAACTTGAGGGTCTGCCTCAGTTACCAAACTGGATTGGACATTTGGACTAGGTTGCAGCTGAATTCTTTTGCCCAGTGCTCTGTAGTATGTACTGTTCCGTAGTAATTAGCTTCATGTTCCTTAGATTTAACCAGATGGTAGTAATTTTTTCTATGAAGTATTATGGTGACTATGCTTTGCACTGGGTATATTAAGTTTTGTTTTTGTGCTCACTACATTACATAGTTTGCAAATACTGCTCAATTAAGCAAGTGCAAGTGATCTCTAATCTCTTTTATATTATACACACTAGCAAGAATGTTCCTAAGTGTAGGAAAAATAGTTGAACTGCACTTGTAGTGACCAAAGCAACAAATTATCTGTTTCCTCTTCCATTATCAACAGAAATGATCCAACTATGGTATTAACAAAAAGGATCAACTGACACTGTGACTACACGAACAGAAGCAACTTAGAAAATAAGTTCTTGATTTGTTCCTGTTTAGAATTCAAGCAACCTTTTCCCAACAATCCGAGGCCAAATTTTACCTGGAAAATGCACGAATTAGCCTCTGCCTAACCTTGAGATAGATGTGCACGGTGTCCAGTTTCATCCTGCTAATGCGAAGTATTCTTTCCCATCTGTGGTGATGTTTTGGTGACTTCTATTTTCGTTCTCACGTGTTTTACTGGTGGGTTGCAACCTTGTGAGGGGTGGTTTCAGTTGGCTCCGGGATGGAAGTTGTTGCACAAGCAGTCGTAGCTCATAAATCTATGGTGACATGGGTTGAAGACGCTTTTTATATGTCAATGGATGTGATAGTTTTCTGTAGTGCAATGTTCCATAGATCTGCATTCTTTCCATTAAAACTGTGTGGCCATTGGTACATATCGTGATTTGAAGTGACTAGATCCATAAGCTCACTGTTTGAATAAACATTTTAGTAACAATGTAACATCATAAACCGGTATTGTAATTGATAAAAAGAACATCCCCCAAGGACCATTGTGTGTACTGTGTTGGATATGCTAAGTGGTATCCGTTAATTTGATATGCTATAATACTACTGTATATCTGTGGTGACAAATGGCAAACAGATTGTTCCTTTAACTGGAAGCTTAATACTAAACTAATGCCATTGATCTGTACTCAAAACCTGCTTTCCATAAAAGCTATGGTTGCCATTCCTTTCCTACTGTAGGATTTGCTAGGAAGGCCCTCTTTGGATCCCATCCAGTTTCCTGAAACCCACAAGCTGGACCTCCCCCAGCTTCTGAGTTTTTGGAAATTGGTTTCTGAGTTGGACCCCAACTGGATGGGATCCAATCAGGCCCTAAAGATGTTTCCTATCTACTATTGTCACCCTGTGAGTTTTTCAATTGCACTTTGAAGCCTAGCTGTTTATTATGAATCTGCATTTTTGCCCACTCGTAAGTTTTGTTTAAGTTGCCCCCTCGTAACCTCTGTGAAATAAAATGAGGCATGATGCTCATTTTTACAAAACTCAATCAGCAAAAATGTTTCTTCTCTTTTCAGGAACTCACCAAGTTCATCAACCATTGCAATGAAATCAAAGCTGCAAATATTGCTAGCAAAGAAGGCGGGGACCTCAGCATCTTGAAGCCAGACGGTGATCAATCTAAATCAAAGTAGGAAGCTGGAAGATGGTATTGATATGCAACTGAAGAGATTGCGTGAACAATGACGATGCCGTGTATGCTGTTTCCCTGAAGAAATTGTTGGGTACTAGAATAGCAAGCTTAGCGCAAGTCCCGGTGTAATCTGAAATCAGTTTTCTGGAATACAAGTTTTGTCCTGTAGCCTATAGGTTTCTGTTTTTGAGGAATGCTTAAAGTTTGCGTGTAGCATAATCTTTCTGTGGGCCAATAGGATTTGTATGGCCGCATAAAGCAGGGGTTGCAATCATCGCAAGCATTCTGGCTTGTTTTATGCATGTCATTGCACTCATGCGTATCTTGCTTTTGCAAATGCTAACTTGCCATTCCGAGCAAATCGAGCTCTTTTTTCTTCTTTGCAATCAACAGAATGCCAGTGTCATTCTGCCAGAACGAGTTGCCAATTTGCTACTCTGCCGATTCTGAACTCGTCATCACTGGTAGCTAAAATTACCAATTATGTTTTCGTTGGAAGCCGGCAAAAGATTATTTTTGTGTGCCTAGTGTTCTGAAAGTCGTCTGGAACGAGTCAATGAGGTCATGAGGAAAGATATCGTGAGAAGGCGTGACTGCAGAGGATGGGGTTGGCGTTGACTCGAAACGTTCAGCGGCATCGGCGCACCTCAGTTACGTGGCGGCCCACCTGTAAGCAGCCGCAGCCGTCGTCGTCCCCTGAAACTCCAGCCGTCTTCGACAGAGTCCACGTCGTTCCTACGGTGATGCCATTTGTTAATTCTTATTCGTCGCTTCCCTCCCACCCCGAACGAGCACGCCAAGAATTCTAGAATCTTGACGGAGGGAGCGATGAACGCGGCGGCGCGGAAGGCCGCGGGCGGCGCCGCGGGCGGCGCCGCCGGCGTCACTGCGCGCGCGCCGGTGGTGGTGCTGGCGCTGGTGGCCGCGGGGGCGTTCCTGATCTCCTACAACTTCTTCGCCATGGTGTTCCGCGGCGCCGGCGCGGGGCCGGCCGCGGGCGCCTGGAGCGGGAGGGACCCGGTGGTGGCGATGCCGGCGTGGATGCGCACGGCGGCCGGCGACGCGGTGCGGCGGCGGCCGTTCCACGTGGCGCTCACCGCGACGGACGCCGCGTACAGCCGGTGGCAGTGCCGGGTGATGTACTACTGGTACAAGCGGATGCAGGCGCGGCCCGGCGGCGAGGCCATGGGCGGGTTCACGCGCGTGCTGCACTCTGGCAAGCCCGACGGCCTCATGGACGAGATCCCCACCTTCGTCGTCGACCCGCTCCCCGACGGCAAGGACCACGTACGCATCGATAAACCTCACAAACTTCTCTTCTCGTATCATTTTCTTTGTTTGTGGACAAAAGTGGGACAATGTGGGGTTACAGACAATCTTTTTTTTTTTGCGGTGGGGGTTACAGACAATCTTAAGGCTAAAAGATAAAAAAAATTCTTAAAAGATGAAATTGGTGCCGCAGTTCAACCTGCACTGGCAAACTGAAGTGGTCCTCTGTCCCTTGTCTTCTGCACGATTACTTTCTGACAGATAATTTAATGTTTTGCTATGGCGCATGTGAAAAATTATGTTTTGGCTAGAAACTTGCTTGCGGAGTAAAGAATCATGGTTTAACTTTTAGTAGTATAATCCACACTATGTTGAGTTGCAGAGCGTGTACCAGTTCAAATATTGGGTCTCGACTGTCTTTGGTTTGCACGCATCTGCAGTACCAGAAAAGTCATCTTTCGAAATGCTTCCAAGATCTGATTTTTATGTTGTTTTGCAGGGCTATGTCGTCCTAAACAGGCCATGGGCATTTGTGCAGTGGCTTCAGAAAGCAAAGATCGAAGAAGAGTGAGTTATAGTTTTTTTTCTTGATTTAATCTTTGCCTAACTCATGATTTTGCATTACATTCAGTCAGGCATTACTCAAATGGGTGTCCCATAGTTTTTTCCTCCATGCTTAAATAACACTGGTGTTCTAATGCTGTTTATAAATAACACTGGTGTTCTAATTTTGTTCATAACTGTTCCCCCCTGAAAATGGCAGGTATATCCTTATGGCAGAACCAGATCATATATTTGTGAAACCTTTACCAAATTTGGCCCATGATAATGATCCGGCAGCATTTCCCTTCTTTTACATCACACCGTCAGAACATGAAAACATTGTCAGGAAATACTATCCTAAAGAAAGAGGGCCTGTCACAAATGTTGACCCTATTGGAAATTCTCCTGTCATTATTAAGAAGGTAATTTCTTGTTGTAGAAATGGCAATCTACCAATCAGTGTCATGGATTTGTTTACTTCCATTCTGCGCATCTAATTATGTGTGAGTTTTATTTGCGTAATGTTTTCTATTTGGGGTTAGCAACTTAAAGTAGACCTCACTTATCTCAATCTGCTGCTATCTGATGAAACCTCTCAGACACTTCTTGAGAAGATTGCCCCCACATGGATGAATGTGTCAATACAAATGAAAGAGGATAAGGAAACTGATAAGACTTTTGGATGGGTCTTGGAAATGTGGGTAGTTTTTTCCTGTATGCATGTTTTATAAGGTCATTTGGTTACTTGATACTTTATTCTAATTCTTTCCCATTTCATTGTTTTTAATTGACCTCTAGGTATGCATATGCTGTTGCTAGCGCGTTGCATGGGGTTCAGCATATACTTCGTAAGGATTTCATGATCCAGGTACTACGTTTTTGGGGGTCTTCTATCAAGTGTATCTTTTAACTTCAAATGTTGCGTTTCAATAACATGACGAGAAACGAAATATGCAGCCGCCATTTGATACAAGGCTTGGGAACACATTTATTATCCACTTCACCTATGGGAATGACTATTCACTAAAGGTATTAGAATCCCAAATTGGTGATTTTCTTCTATGCATCTGTTTTTCATATGAAATGATATGCTGGAGTGCATGAAGTAAATTTGCCACTGTAAATTTGCCACTGACATGTAGAATTTGAAAACAATCTTCAGGGCGAACTGACCTATGGGAAAATTGGTGAATGGAGATTTGACAAAAGATCGTTTCAAGATAGGCCGCCACCAAGAAATCTTACTTTGCCCCCTCCTGGAGTCCCAGAAAGTGTGGTACGTGAACCAGCAAATAAATTGAATTTTTTTATTATGATGATACTATATAAATCGATTGTGACATCTGGTAAAACAAATCCATGATGGTATTGAGGTGCCTGCCTCCATCCACACGGAATTTTCTTGTGATTGAGACTGTACTACCTGACAAGGGACTTCCTTAATGTTTTCTGTAATGCAGGTCACACTTGTAAAAATGGTGAATGAAGCTAGCGCAAACCTTCCCAGGTGGGACGAAGGACTATAAGCATTTAGCTGATTCCAAATATAGTAGAGTTTCCATTCTTATATGCCCCTTATATTGGGGAAATAGCGAGATACCAGGTGCAATCGGATTGGGCGGCAGGCAGTTTGCACCCAAGATAGCTTCTTGCACATCATACCTGACAGAAGAAGATACATAATTTTCTGGTTATACTGTTAGAAAGAAGTTTAAGTTAGAAGCCAAAGATTTGCATTTAGTTATTGTGTAACTGCTACTCCTAGAAATCTCAATATATAATTCTGTGCAAGTGCGATTGCGCTGGCACTTCTGTGGCAATGCTGTAGGCAATTTTTGGTTGCCAATGCGTGGTACTGTGCTGTGGTTTCCTTCTCCAATTTACTGACCCTACAGTTCTGCGCTTGGTGCTGACTGCTGAGGAGTATGAATATATGACCCCAAATCTTGCGCTAGCGCAGATCCGGAACAAGAGGCTGCTAGTAGTTCTCAACGTAGACAGCACTCATTTCTTTTGCAAACATTTTTTTTTTGTTCTGAACAACTCGGGGTTCGTTGTCCCAGGACAGTCGGTTTTGGTTTGAGAACGTTGCCCGCTTGCTTCCATTTTTCCCGGTTCATCAGAGAGTAGAGAGGATCCAGATTATTCCAGAAAACCGAATTCTTAAATTGCGGTTGACTTTTTAAGTTATGTTTGACCATTCGTCTTGTTCAAAATTTTTGTTCGAATTTGCAAAATTATAAGTTATACTTTAATCTCTTTTAGTGATAAAACAAACCATAACAAAATATATGATAATTTTTTGAAATTTTTTATATAAGACGAATGGTCAAACGTAATTTAAAAAGTCAATGGCGACATCTTTTGAAAAACGGAGGGTGTATTTCATTTCCTTTTTGCCCTGTGAAACTACCGCCCTCTGTGCGATTTCAAAAAGAAAGGAAAGAAAAAAAAACACGAGCACATCTACGAGTGCGTCGTTTCGATGTGAATATGTGACGCATTACGTTCGTGGTTTGATTATCGAAATCCAGTTGCTAGCTCTTCTTTGACTTCTTCGTGCGCGTTTCAAGTTCTGGCGGGGCAGGACCTGAGAACCAAATTTTTTGTGGGGTTGGCAGGCACACGCTGATGATCCGAACCTCTGAGAAAAATACAATCGACGGCGGAGAGATCCTCGAGCCAAAGCCCGCCCCTGCCCTGCGCTGCGCACCGTCCGATCCAGACACGCACGCTCGAGTCTCGACCGACGCGGTAGGGAAAACCGGCCCGGCCCACGTTCCCCAGTCCCCACGTCCCCGCTCCAAACGCCCACGTCCACCTGACTACCTGAGCCCAGAGCGCGCGCCGGCGGTCAAACTCGAGTCAAACCGGCGACGCGGCCCCGGGAGTCATGGCAACTGCTCGAGATCGTGCCCCCGGCCGGAGCCCCCCTATAAAGCCCGGGCATCCCCTCGCACGAACGCACACCTGCAGTTCCGCTCCTCTCCCTCACTCCCTCCTCCGCACACGCGCTCCTCCTTCCTCCCTTCGCCGCCGCAGAGAGCAGCAAGCCGGCCTCTCGTCCAGTCCTCCACCGCAAAGCTGCTGCGCGAGTCCATGGCGATCAGGGTCGGTGGCCGCGCCCACGGGCTCCTCCTTCCGGGGCTGATGGCCCTCCTCGCCGTCGCCGCCCTCTCCCTCCGCGCTCCCGTCGCGGCTGCGGCCGCCGCGCCGTCGCCGTCGCCGTCGCCTTCCCATGGCCTGGTGTTCCACGTCGGCGGCCCGCGCGGGTGGCGCGTCCCCGACGCCGGCACCAACTACGGCTGGTGGGCCATGAACAACCGCTTCCACGTCGGCGACGACCTTTGTGAGTTGTAGTTCTTCAAACCTTTTGCCTTGCCTTTCGATTCTCATCATCAATGGCGAACGCGTGTTTGATGATCAACTAACCGATCCTTTAATTTCCATTCTTGCAGACTTCAAGTACGCCAACGACTCGGTGCTGGTGGTGGACCGGGAGGCCTTCGACGCCTGCAACGCCACGGACCCCGTCGCCGTCTTCACCGACGGCGCCACCGCCTTCCGCCTCGACCGCCCGGGCTTCTTCTGCTTCATCAGCGGCGAGCCGGGACACTGCGACGAGGGCCAGCGCCTCGTCGTCCGCGTCATGGTGCACCGCGCCGCCGCACCAGGGCCGGCGGAAGGACCAGCGACATGGGGGCAGCCGGGCCACGGCGGCGGGTCCGCCGGCGGCGGTCGTCCCTGGAAGCCCGGCCAGCCAGGCGCGTCGTCCAGCGCCGCCGCCACCACGGTCGCCGCTGCCGCCGGGGTCGCCGTCGCGGTCGCGGCGGTTGTTGTCGCCAGCCTCGTCCTCGTGCTTCAGTGATCAGTTTGCTGCGTGTGCAAACTCGCGTCCGTAGTCTGTGTTAGGTTAATCTGTCTTGTTCGTGCTGTTTAGGTCGATTTGCTTGCTACTATTAGATTTCATGTCTCATGAACATCGGTGTTAGGTTGTGTCGAGACAATTTGCTTTATGACTATGCTATTTGATTTGTTCATCATTCCGATGTAATGTGGTTTATTTGTTGCGTCCTGTTCGTGGAGTACCTGATGAATTACGCAGTGTTCAGTAAAAGAAAGGTTCCGTCGGTTCTGTTGATTTCTGTTGATTTAATGCGTGATCCATCCATCATCCATTTCACGAATTCACGAGGGCTTCTTATCTGTAACCGCCGAATATATAGATCGATGGCATGCCACATGCTTAAATTCAGACGATCACCGCGTGCCCCTATATACAACAATTTATGCGACTGGAAACACTACTGACGTGTATGAACGCACACAGTATCAGTTCGACCCGTATGTACATCATTTCATTACAGTATAAGGAAATGATCATTACAGTACAAGGAAATGATAGATGATCGGTCCTATGTACAGCATTTCGTTACAGCTCGCGGTCATTTGCTCCGATTCAGACGCAAAGACTATCATCAGCTACTTAATCTACCACGGCTCGGAGTTTTTTGTCCAGTAACTTGCGGCCGGTCTGCGGTTGCTCCAACCATCCTCTGCTAAAATCAGGCTTACCCGTGCCCTGAGTGTATTTACAGCGTCTTCCTCCAATATCTCCAACGAATTGCTCGGTAAATTATTACCAGCCTGCAAGGAAATGAATCAGAACAATGCTAACTAGTTCTGCATTGTTCCTCGACTGACGCGATCACATCTGAATTTGACTCACCATGGCAGTTTGGTATGACGTCAAGTACTCCAGACAATCTTTATAATACCCACAGTGGTACAGAAGAGCAGCATAATCCCTCAGCTCGTGTGGATCATGATCAAGTAATATGAGCCGCTCACATGCTGAATCAAAATGCAAGATGGTTAGGGGCACGGGACGTTCAAGATGCAGGACATTAAAATGCAGGAATAGGAGAAGCACAATACTCATGGTAAATTGCAGAATAAATGCACAAATTATAACAAGGATCATATAAACACGGTGTGGTTTTAGTGCATCACCCAGAAGAGAAACTAACATCAAATTAGCTAGTGTGAATCAATTGAATTGAGTGACGAGGCCAATCTATGTATTCAGTTCATGGAAAGTACTCCCTTCATTTGGGAAATGTGAATGTAAGGACGGGTGATCCCTTCGGTCAACATTTCCCAAACGGAGGGAGTAGAACCTACAAATTCAGAGTCCCAGTTCTTCCTTACAATGTGTTTTTCACATATTGAAACAGCGAGTGAAAACAAAAAGAGTATCAATTCTAAGAACAGGAAAAAAATTCCGTACCTGCTAAAGCACGCCGCATATCACCAAAGCGGACATTAGTCCATACTCCACGCATCAGCCTATGTTGAGCAGCTTTGGCAGCAGCCATCTCTATGGCACTAATGAATTTGACATACTCAGCACGTGCAATGAAAATAATGTAATACAAGAACAGACATTATATGCCGCACAATGAACCTATACAAAAATACCTTATATTTCCATGTGACCTTGCTTGATTGCCACCTGACGTACCAGGGCCATAGTGATTTGCAGCAACAGCATTCAAAAACAAGCTACTAGACTGATTCGACTGGAATGGCCAAAATGTACCCTTCAGAGTTTTCAAAATCTGCAAAGATGGTTGAACCAAAATAAGGACTAATGTTATTGTATGCTATGGTTTCAAATATTTGACTTGTGATTATTAGGAAATGGCTTCCATGACCAAAAACATACAACATTATACAATAGGGAAAACAAAAGGCTAATAAACGATATAAGTTATTTTCCAAGTCTTCAGAAGTGTAAAAAAATTCTGAGTTCATCAGGTTATAGCTTTGATCTTATTTTCTAGGATCTTGAAGAAAACAGGATGGTAGACAAATTTCCTTCATTATCTAGAACTCTCAGTGCAGCACCATACAACAGCTAGTCGAACAGGGACGATTGCTCAAACTCTAAGCATTTGGTCCACTAATCCAACCATTAGTCCAGCAGTTCGCCGGTTGGTTCCAAATTTCATTAGTGGTACATAATTTGTATGTCACATATCAATTTGTCAACATAGCCTTGATTTGATCCATTCTCCTGTGTTATTTTTATAATCCCTAGCTGCTACTACAACACGTCCAGCAGACATCTGGTTTGGTTTTTATAAGGCTGAATTGTAAGCAGTTTGGTGAGAAATTGAGTGGTTCAATCTGGTTACTTTAATTCTCATTTTCTCCAGTAAAACCAGAGGTCCATTGCGGTCAGAATAACTGATAGGCGCATACAAAACCCTCACGGTGCATTTGCAGATTGAATTCCAGACCTAAGCTACATACATGAAGATTCAAAACACTCTAGTGTTGTGATTGAGTTCTGGTTATGATGGATTGGATAAGACCTGAATCATCATTTCAGTCGCATCAATAATACTTCATGATTTGATACATTCTAAATGTAAACTACAGATTATAAGGCTTCAATCATGGACACTGGAAGTAAGTTATCAACAATTGTGTTGTATAAGATGGACGAAGATAAGCACAAAATCACAGCTCAAAGGGTCCCTACTTTCTTAATTTTCTGAGATATAAAATTATACAGGCAAGAATAGAACAAAGGTTAGAATAGTCGTTTAGCCCTATTCATCAGTGATTTATACATAAATCCGCATTGAGATGGGCTCAAGAAAAGAATAATGGTGAAATTTACATGAAAAAAGAAATATTTGTTTGAGTCAAGTTTCATCTGGATTCTGGAAGCCTCAGGCTTAAATATGAACAATCTCTTCATCAAACAAAAGCAAGATGAAAATTCCCTGGTGTACAATTCCCATCTGTGTCATTGTCATATGCACCCATGTCCTGATAAAATGTCTTTAAAAAGTTGAAAAACTATTTTTTGCCTCAGACTTGTACCTATATCGAGCAGATAAATAAAGATACAATGGGCTTCAGAAATGCAAAATAGTGATTGACAGGTCAGGACTTACCTCAACCAGAAGCGACTTTGAAGTCATAACATGTGTCTCATCACCCAGCTTGCTTTTGTGTTTGTTGTAGCCCCTTGGGAGGCCATTGAGATCATTTGGAAAAAATATCTCTGGATCAAAATCCAGTAAACCATATATCCGTACTGTCTTCAGTATTTCCGAATATATCAACGAGAGCATCAGAGCTGACCCTGATCGGCATGTCAAGACCTGGTCATTGCACAACACATGTAACACTAGATGAGCCATAGCAAATCAGCATGTACAAGGCACCAAGGCAGCATACAACACATATAAAACTAGATGAGCCATGGCATGTCAGCATGTACAAGGCACCAATGCAGCGAAGCTAGAGCCTACCATACCGTGTGAAGATACAAAGTCCGTACATCCGAAACTCCATTTGCTCTCCGGAACCCCTGAATGAAAGAACGTAGCAGATTAGCGCCCATTCTTATAAAGTGAGCATGATGTAGACTGGCTAAATTCAGGGGCAAGTTACATGTTTAGGTTCTAAATACACCAGAAATCATTTCATTTCAATTGATCGAACATACTGATGTAGAACAGGAAATTTACTACTCCCTGAAATTACAAGTTTGAGATCAAAAGACACCAGAAATCACTTCATTTCTGGTTATACGCAACAAAATTACTGATGCTCAAATTGGATAACTTCACTGCATATCATGTAGTACCTTGTAGCCGTAGAGGTAGCGGTCGAGGTGATCGAAGAAGACCTCAGCCGGCGCGCCGTTGGGCGGGAAGTTGCCGCCGCCGCAGAAGCCCGTGGAAAGGCCGTCGAGGCGCGCGATGAAGGCGTCGACGGGGAGCGGGACGGATGAGTGCGAGACGAGCGAGTCGTCCTCGGCGGCGATGCAGAGCGCGGCGCGCGCCAGGTCGGGGCCGCGGCCGATGGCGATGCTGGACGCCGCGGCGACGCGCGTGAGTCGCCCGATCTGCGCCGCGAACCCCTCCCGCGCAGCCCTCGCGTGCACGGTGGCCACCCCCGCGGCGTCGAGGGAGTCGTGCAGCACCATCCGCGGGGCCCCGTCGCCGCCGCTGTCACCAGCGGCACCCCCGCCCTCCTCGGCCGCCGCGCAGGCGCGGACCGATGAGCGCCGCCTGCAGCCGCCAGGCACGTGGGACGATGAGCGGCCGAGGGCGCAGCGGGGAGTCCAGACCGATGCGCAGCTCATGGTGGCGAATAGAGTAGCCGGATCGGGAGAGAGCAGAGCAGTCGCGATGGCGAGGAAGAGTGGGAGACGGCCGGGGCGAGACGACAGCTGCGAGCGTCTCGTGCTGTCGTGCAGTGTGGCCGTAGATTTTTTTTTTTCCCAGTAGGAAAATCAGAGTAAAACACTGAGGAGTCGACGTGGACGGACATAGAAGGAGAACCACGATGATGTGGACGGCCGTGATCTTCAAGGAGAACAGCGGGCAAGGATCCTAGACAAGGTACTGCCATAACATGAACCCTCCGCGGCAGGAAAGAACCGAAATTGGACCCAAAAATGACTTTTCCACAAGAACACACAGCATTGACCCCTCGCCTTTCATTCTTGTCATTCCTCCTATTTTCAACTCCTCGGCAGCTCAATATTGAACTCAAATTCACAACTGTCATCTAAAAATGCTAAGCCTTCACCTTAGAGAAACATTCAAACTCAAATTCAGAACTCATACATCCAAACGCTTAGTATGTAAAGTTGGGAAAGAAAGTAGGGGAAGAAAGTAAATTGGAGGAAAAATTGGCTCATCTGCTAGTCTGCCCCTTCAGCCTCAAGGCGCACGCTCAGCAGCTGAAATAATTTCCTAGGACGGATAAAAATTTTTAAGCAGCCTCAATAGCACACTCAGACTTGGCCATGACTTTTTGGAAATTTCCCCAATCGGATATCCACGTTCACATTCAAATTAACCGATAGTAAGGCGACTTTCTGTTCCATATAATAGGTTGCTCCCATATTTAGTATGAAATGGTCCAAAGAACATTATGGTTCAGGTCCTGAACCACACAAGGTGGTAAGATTACTACTACTACAGCAACATTACTAGGGAAAATAGTTCAGCTCTTCTGGGCGCTGCCTTCCTCCAGCTCCTTGCGCAGCTGCAGCGAGAAATCATCGTTAACATCATCATCATCCCAGTCGTCCTCCCACTGCTGGGCGGCTTCATTGCCATCTTCCTTGTCATCCCATTCTGCAGATTTCAGGGGTGTGTCAGCACAAACATTTAAACCAAGGGCTCAGGGATAGGAATCCAACAAACGCATGTACAGCAAGATAGAAACAGTACTACATTATTTTAAGAGCATTCTGAAAGGGAAAAAAAAAGCTTGGTATTTCTGTTTCAAAGATAGATGAAATGCAACAAGAGCAAACAAGCAATCAGCCACATCACAGCCAACAAAGCATTACCAAACAAAGGGGTTGAGCATCTATTGCAACGAACAAATGCAACCACAGGCCTCATTATAAATTGTATAACGTTGTATAGCTTGAAAATAGTTACTGGGTAAATATTAAAGGACGGGTTAGTGCACGTCAGTTTGAGATAGATACTTGTTTAAGGTAGAAAGTGCTAGATGAAGAACGGCCTAGCGGGGAACTTTGTTATGATGTTCCATTATTTAGCAAAACTGATGAGCATCATACCATAAATTGACATGCACATAGTCCTACCTTAACATCCTAACCAACCTAAACATAACCAATGCAGATAATAACCATGAATGCTAACACCAAATATAAAAAATCATATAGTCTTCGCTTACAGATAGTAGCTATCTTTACTAGCTGGGTGAGAAGCCAAATCAGCAGTCCTAGGAAAATTTTAAGTTAAGATCTTCCCCTTTCTAAAACCAAACATGCAACACGAATTGTACATACGTCATGTTATGCACAAGTAAAGGTAAAATGAAAACGATACTAAAACTGAATACTTCATTGTCTAATCAACATAAGGTACTCCTCTGAGTTTTTATATTTGGCGTTGGTTAGTTCCATGTACATACTTCACAGTTCAGAAGTAAAGCAATACAGAAGAAGTATATTTCGTTGTGCACCCACTGTAAGATATTCCCTCTGATTTCTTAAATTTGATGCCGGCTAGTTCCAAATATTGAAAATAGAATCAATAGAAGGGAGTAGTAAAGTTTATTTACTGTGAGATACATGATACATGTATATCAGTGTGTAATTTATCACCTGATAAAATCAATCCAGCACATGAATGACTAAGTGGAAGCTGTCAGACTCAGATTCCTTTACAACCTCTGAATCAGGCATAAGCTCAAATCAAATCATATGTTTTAAACAGAGGCAAAGCTAGAATCTTGCAACAAAAAATTGAACAGTATTAGACCCAAGAAGGTCAGGAATGCAAACAACCTTTGATGAACTTCTATTGCATCAACAGTTTGACTTTGATCTCGGGGGAAGTGTTTTGAAAAAAATAAATCAAAATCTAAAACAGAAATAACGACAGCATGCACATACACTCCGCACATCAACGCATGCATGCATATGCCACATGGAAAGGGACAAAAAGATAGAAGGAAAGAAAATGTCATGATAAAATCATTTTTTTCAATGTCTTGCTAATTCAATGTTTTGACAGGAGCATCCGGTGTAACTCCATTGCTATTTGGATTCGATCGTATCTAAGATTCTAATTTGTCTGTGTTTTAACTCAACGGTACTGCAAACCGCTTAATTGCGACTATGATCTTTTACACATTACAAAAAATGAATGAAGCATAAAATTTATCCACTATTGATAGCCTGGAGTCCTGGACAACCAAGACTGATACTCAAATCAAAGGTAATAAATTCCCAAAAGTTATACTACATATTATGGAAATATTTCTTTGGCGTAGCATGTGCTAATGTTGCAGTTTCTGTTACTGAATGATTGACATAAAAAGAATTAGCTTGCTAGAACCACCTGGGCTAAAAGTTGGCCTCAGAAATGATACGCCAACTACCTAATATTTGATTTCCATTTCTTACTCCTATGTTCAATGCAACAGAAACAGCCAAACAGGTTTAACATGCAGTTCTTCACCAGGTCTTCAATGTTAAGGGTAAGGGTGGCACAGCATGTAAAGAAAGCAAGTTAATAGAACAGTGTTATAAGAATTTTTAATGCCGATTGACACATATATTGAAGTTTTTAGAGGACGGAATTACACACAATAGGCCAATTGCTAATTTGAATAACTTAGGAGGCATCAGGACATGTCCAAACTAATTCAGGAACCGAATCTGTCCTCTATGTTCAATCCCAGCCCATGAAAAACCTAATCCGAGCTGCTTTTCTCCCAGTCCCGCCCAAATCTTCCTGAAACCAATCGGGTGGGACGGAACGAGATGATCGCCATACGCATGGATTTACACATTCCAAGTAATCATTCAATTCTACTCGCCCCAATCGACCGAACTGAAACAGGAACGCAACCAGCAACAAGGGCGAGTAAGAAGGAGGGCACTGCGCGTACCTTGGTCGATCTCGAACTCCTCAAACTCGTCGTCGTCCTCGAGGAGGTCCATCTTGGAAGCCTCCGCCTTGGCGTCCGCCGGTGCCGGTGCCGCCGCCATCAACACGCCCTGCAACCCGGGCCGAGAGGGTCAGGGGACGGGCTCGAAGCTACAGAGGGGAGAGAGGGAGACTGGGGACATCATCACTCACCTGGTTCGCCGGAGGGAGTGGGGAGCGGCCGCGGCGGAGGAGAAACCCTAGGCCTGGAGGTGCTTGTCCGTCAGAGGTGGTGGCGACGGGTTTCGAGTTTGTAGCGGTCTGGTGGAGACGACAGTGCTGGTGCGGTCGGAGTTAAGACGGTGGCGTGTCGTCGAACCGGCTCGTGTGCCTGTTGGGTCGCTCCGGGCGCCGATCCTATACGTAGGTGGCCCGATGAGATGCATTCAATCGGACACTTTAAGATTCGTGCTTTCCTCGCATCTGACGGCTGTGGTGTCGTCTTCCTCCTCCGACCTCGACGCATGGACGGCGATCTTCTCCGGCGAGCTTCGTCGTCGGGCCGTAGAATCCCTTAGTGCGCAGGGTTTGTACCTCCAAGCTCTCCTCCACTTCTCCCCGGACATAGAAACATGGAGGCCGGGGGATCGGCGGTGGGCGGCGCGATGCGGGCGGGGCGGCGAGGCGGCGGGGGCGCCGCCGGCCGCGGTGGTGGCCGCCGGCGGTGGGGGGTGTAGGGGCGGGGGCGTCACATGTCGAGTAGTTAGCGTGGCGGCGGTCGAAGGCAGCGGCGGAGGCGGCGAGGGCGCCGCCGGAGCCGGGCGGGAGGCGGAGGCGGCAGGGGCGTCACATGCCGAGTGGTTAGGGTGGAGGCGGTCGAGGGCGGCGGCGGAGGCGGCGGGGGCAAGCACAAGGATGAGGACGGGCGGCGCTGGCGGAGGAGGAAGAAGAAGATAAACGCGCCGTGGGCTGATCTTATGCGGGCCGTGGCCGTTCTATCGTACGCAATCCGTCGGACGTTCTAACCATAGGAGGTCCCCGCTCCGGGACTCTTCGACGACTCTGTAGCACGTTCGCTTTGGACCGTACGATCTCGATCCAACACCAAAGCATTGCACCAGGGTTGTGGAACAAATGGGGGCAAAGGGTTACCGTTGTAGCCACGTTCATTTTGGTATGTGAAGAAATTAGGCGCCGCATTGTCAGTGTCATAGGAAATTTTGTTCAGTTTAAGTTATCATTGAAATTTTTGAATTGCTTCATAAGCTTTGTTTGCCATTTATCCAAATTTTGCAATTTTCATTTTCTTTTTCTTTGAGTTTGATTTGGTTTTGGAGTGTGACTTGCGATTGATTGGGCTTCAAGCGAAATGGGGTGTCGCAGCTGGGAGGAGGATGGTCCGGTGGGGTCAACGCAGGGCTGGATGCCACTATGTTCATCCCCCGCCGCATCCTCCATACTTTCGGCACGCCCAACGAATTAGTGAAAGAGCATCTAGGCCCTCTAGTGGGTTTTGGACGATTGATGACAAACAATTAAAAAACTAATGAGTTTATATGAGCATGTGTGCAGCAAGAGATAAAAGAAACGTCGTTTGTGTACCCTCAAAATGAAGAAGGAAAAGAAAAGGATGCCTATGACAATGAGCTTGTATTTCATATATTTGAGTTGTAGGTATGCCGTACTATCAAGAGGGATACGACGTAAAAAGCGGTGAATTTGACTAAGTGCTCAAAATTCTAACTCCATATGCATTCATGAGTGCTAACATCGTGTTTCGGCTCAGGGCAGCCGGACTAGTCCGAGTCCAGTCGGACTAGTCCGGGTATGCCCAGCCGACTAGTCTGGTTTTATACCGGACCACAGTTCGGGTATTTCGGACTAGTCCGGGTGGAGCCGGACTAGTCCGGTCAGGAACTTGACCGTGTTTCTTCCGGACCAGGGTATTTCGGACTTGTCCGGGTATCGCCGGACTAGTCCGGGTGCTTTCGGACTTGTCCGGGTCACGGACTAGTCCGAGTTAGTCCTGGCCTACAGTTTTGGTTTTCCGGACTTGTCCGGCCCTCGGGGCGGACTAGTCCGAGACCACTCCAACTTTGAGACTCAGTCGTTTTGAGCTAGGGTTTCGTTTGAATCTCGGACTAGTCCGGGTTGTTACGGACTAGTCGGCTACTGACAGCTCAAACGGTCACTTTTGGGGGATGGACTATAAATAGACCCCTCACTCCCCCCTTGCACGGTTAGCCACTCCCAGATCTGAAACACACACTCTCACACACTTTGAGCTGCTCTCTTCCTTCCCCAAGCCTAAGGTTTCGATTTCTTGAGGGATTGAGAGAAGACTGGAGAGTTCTTGAGTGAGCCAAGGCATATTGCATCGAGCACTTCGTCTCTCTTCACCGCCGCCGACGTTCATGTTTGTTACTCTTGGGGATTCATCCCCTAGACGGCTAGGCATCGCCCGGGGACTCCCAACTTGTGTGGTTGAGGCCCGGGAAGTTTGTATTGCCCTCCTCGCAAGAGGATTTCTTAGTGAAGCACCGAGCCCGACTTTGTGTTGGTGCTTGGAGAGGTTTAGGGTTGAGAGCAACCCGGTCCTTTGTGGACTCCTCAACGAGAAACGTAGGCTTCTAAGTGGAGCTGAACTTCGGAGAAAAATTTTGTGTCTCCTTGTTGCTTAATTGCTCTTGTTTACTATCTTGCCATTCATATACTTGCCTATCTAGGGTTTGCTAGGATTTGCTCATTTACTTGTGATTTACTTGTTCTACTGCTTTCCTAGCTTGCTCCAGTTGTTGTCGTGATATACCTGCTATAATCCCTGCTTGAATCGAACTAGAATTACTCTTTGGTTCATCGATTAATTTCCGCTGCGCAGGTTCCGGACTTGTCCGTCCCGAGCCAGACTTGTCCGGCCACTCTCGGACTAGTCCGACTCCACCTGGACTAGTCCGGGTTGTTTGTTGCTGATTAAATTTTAATTAGTCATTTCAGGTCCCGTTGCCTATTCACCCCCCCCCCCCCCCCCCCTCTAGGCAACTTTCAATTAGCCAGATGGCGACTGAAAGTCCTATCACGGCCAAAACCGATACATAATAGCAGCAGCAGCAACCAGTGCGGACCTAACTTTCTTGCAATTGGGCCTTTGTCCTGTTAATCATCTCACGTGCGTGGGCACCTGCAGCAACACAGAAAATCTTTTAACCTTGTCAGAAGAAACTAATTCTGATAATGAACCTTCATTTTCAAAAGTTGGCATATACTCCTTCCGTCCTTTTATATAGGCCGTTTTGGAGTTTGAATTTTTCTTTAAATGTAGGGTGTTCTGAGGATTGACAAACTTTAGGACTGATGGATTTTTGTATTTGAATGCTAGATAGCCCTATATTTAGAGACGAATTGAGTAGGTGACAGGTCAAGGCGTAAATGGGCTGCAGGATCCTATTCATCATATCCCTCAAGCTAAACTCAGCCCGGCCCCCAAAAGAAACATGGAAGCCCAACTCAGCCAACTACAGCCCAACAAAAGAATCCTACTCTCTCCGTCCCAAAATAGTTGTCACTGGACATCCGTTTGACTCTTCGTCTTATTCAAAAAATTATTTAAATATAAAAACAAATATGTCATGATTAAAATATATTCAATGATAAAACAAATTGTAAAAAACATAAATAAAATTTGCGTAAAAAATTTGAATAAGACGAGCAGTCAAAAAAGTCAACAGCGACATCTATTTTGGGACAGAGGGAGTAATTCCTCACTAAACCTGCCTACACGCCTAAAAAAAAAAACTAAACCTGCCTACACTACCGGACCCAACTTAGCTTAACATTTAATGGACCTTTCATAGATTGTTACTGTTTATTTGCCACTCCGAGTAGAAAAAGACTTACCCAGGAGGATCATCAGGTGTAGTAGGAGGAGGAGGACAATGAGTTTAATTGCCCGCGCCCTGCAAATCAAAACACGGGAAAGACATAAATGAGCACGAAATAGAGCAGGACACGATAAAACAACTCACAAAAGCATGCTAGCAGGAGCGGATCTAGCGGAGGGCAGGGGGGGGGGGGGGGGGGGGCTCAAGCCCCCTTACCTGCCGGATCTCCGTTGGAGATGAAGGGGGAAGGGAGGGAAAAGAAGAGGAAGGGAGGCCTGGAGGTGGTAGTCAAATAGCGTCGTGGTTCGGGGTGGCCGAAGATGGCCACAGCTTAGTGTGGATGCTCCGATGAGGCTAGCTGGCAGAACATCGTCTCACCCTCCTTCGGCAGCTCAAACTAGATTTCCCGATGCCGGAGCATGCTGTCGAGCCAACGTAGCAGCACGACGTCCAGGAACTGCCTCACCACCGCAGACACCCGGTGGTCGGACTCTAGCACCACGACGTGGCTGACGCAGCCGCCACAGGAATGAGAATTCGTAAGTGTTAGATTGAGGATAAAGAGTGATTGGGTTGATGTGTAGTTTATTTTTTTTTCAAGTATAGGGGTTTTTCTAAATATAAAATTTGTTCATATGTGGAGCAGGATAAATAGCACTACACTTTTCACTATAAAAACAACTCTACTTTAGTGGCTTGGTCTACGTACCCAAATGCGCTCAAAATCGAAAGCATGAGGTTCTTGCCTGGCAATTTTTGAGGACGACATTCAAAGGGAGTAAGTTGTGTGTTACTAAATAGCTTCAATTTTTGACATTATTCCTACACATAGTCCTGAAAATATGTTTAGAGTTTGAGGTGCATTTATCTGAGTGCGGATTGTATGTAGTAGAGAGAAAAATTCAAAGAGCTGCTATACTAATTCGTGAAGGCTAACACTGTAGCAGCACTGTTACAATTCTATTCTTAAAAAAAACACTGTTATAATTCTCCAGTGTTGTGTCGGTTCTCTTACAGCCCATCTGAATCCTCCATTCTCTACCTGATGGTGCAAAATCAAACAATTCTGGCACCGTAGTTTCTCCAAATTTAGTGAATCAATTAGTATTTTCCAAAAAAAAGAATTTAGTGAATTAATATTGAGAATCTGACCCCATTTATTAGGTTCTGACATTGCTGAGCATGGCGCCTTGGATCAATGAGTGGACGTCGATCATTTGAGGGGGTGTTCGTGTTTTTAGGTCTAAAGATCACATCAAAATTAATCTTACTATTTAGGTGTATTAAATAAGTCTAATTACAAAACTTTACAGATGTGTGCTAATTTGCGAGACGAATCTAATGAGTCTAATTTAGCTATGTTTTTCTACAGTGATGCTACAGTAACTATCGTCTAATCATAGCTTAATTACCCTCATTAGATTCGTCTCGTAAATTAATACAAGATTCTGTAGTTAATTTTTTAATTAGACTTTATTTAATATCTTTAAATGACAAGATTCTAAATGGTCTAAAATTAGGCTAAAAAAACGAACAGAGTCCTTATGCCTTTGATTCCGAGCCCTTGATTTGACACGGCGGTGGTCAGCCAGGTCACCAGTCAATACAGCCACCTGGCGCCACCCAACCCGGTACGAAAGCGCGTTCCGCCCCCAACCCGAACTAGCCGTTGCAGACCGGCGGAAGCTGTCGCCCGCAACGGCGGGTTCAAAGCGCGCCGCCCTCCTCCCCAACGGTCACCACGCCCGATTCACACACCAATCACCTCTCGCCTTTATAACCAGCGCCCTGCCGCCGCTTCCTCTCCCACTTCTCTCGCTTCCTCGGATCTCCCTCTCTCTCTCTCTCCGCTTCCTCGCCGCGCGCCCCCACCCGGCGAGAGAGAAAGGGGAGCGAGGACCCACCCGCACGGACCGGACCCCATGGCTCGCGGCGAGAACAACGACGCGCAGGCGAGCAACGTCCCTACCGCATCTGCCCGGCGGGGGCGAAGCCGGCGGCGGCGGGCGGCCCGCGCGGCGCGGAGGGCCAGTCGGGTGATGCGGCGGCTGCAGTCGGAGCTGATGGCGCTGATGATGGGCGGCGACCCGGGCGTGTCGGCGTTCCCGGAGGGGGACAACATCTTCAACTGGGTGGGCACCATCGCCGGGTCCGCGGGCACCGCCTACGAGGGCACCTCCTACCGCCTCGCGCTCGCCTTCACCGCCGACTACCCCTACAAGCCGCCCAAGGTGCGGTTCGACACCCCCTGCTTCCACCCCAACGTCGACGTCCACGGCAACATCTGCCTCGACATCCTTCAGGACAAGTGGTCCTCGGCCTACGACGTCCGCACCATCCTTCTGTCCATCCAGAGCCTTCTCGGAGGTACGAATCCAAACCGGTTCGCCGACACGATTGCTTCGATCCATCCTGTTGTTCTTGTTTCTGATAAGATGTCCTTGTTCTGTTGCCGCACACGCAGAGCCGAACAACGACTCGCCCCTCAACACGCAGGCGGCCGCGCTCTGGGCGAACCAGGAAGGTACGGAACAACTCGACATCTTGGTGTTTAACGCGATCGATTGCTTTCTTCGTGTTCTGAAAATCTGAAACGTTTGTCGTTTGCTCGTTCTCCATTGTTCAGAGTTCAGGAAGATGGTGGAGAAGGTCTACAAGCCCGCAGCTTAGAGGAGGATTACAGATGGTGGATGGAGAAAAGATCAGATGGATTTTTTCCGTTGGGTGTTTGGTGGGTCTTGGGTGTAGGAGGATGTGAAACGGCTCGAACTTGACGAGTCGGAGTCTCTTGATCTGTAATTGTTCTCTTCAGTTGAATGGGGATGTTCAGTGATTCATTTTACTGGTTTTCGTCTCCTGTTAATTCATCGTAACGCATTGGTACCTGTTAGCCAGTTCTGATGCTGACTAATGGTGGGGTTATCAATTTGATTTTCCGCAAATTACAAAGAAAAAAATGTAAACTATCAATTCAAAAAGCTCCATTCGATGCATTGCCCATGCTTGATGGTTGCAGGATTAAAGGTGGTGCGATTATGTCATACCAAAATCATGTCTACAGGATTACAAGTGGCTACAAAATCATTAACACCGTTCAGGAGAAAAGAATAAATTAAACTCTGACAGTTTTTATTTTATTTTTTGCGAGGAAACTCTGACAAAATAACGGACAAAACTCGGTGCCTTGGCCATCAGAACTTAGTCGGCAAAAGAACAGCAGGGCAAATTATGGAGTTTAATGTCTTAAATCAGCCAAGCAAGCCAAGTTGTATGCACATAGGACACTGAACAACAAACAAGAAAAAAAAGACGTTAGCCTTACAGCAGTTCTGCAATGAGATGGCCTGGCAGTCATTTTTACATCCCGAATTTCCGAGGCTCCCAGTTCAGCAGGTAATCTGAGCTATAAAAAACGTAGAGCAGCATGCAGTCAGCCTTTCGTGATGGCATCTGATATCCTCTGAAAGAACATAGGACACATGTGCATGGGGAATTTTATGTCTTGATTCATCCAGTCCCAGGCTATCTTCTCCAGGTTGCCCAACGATGAGACCTTGTATGACCATTGATTACGTTGTTCTAACCACGTCAGAGTAAAACTGTAACCTGCATAGTTCAAACAACTCAGTAAGGGTCATATTCAACTCCTTTGCACTAAAGATATTGAATATAACATCCTGGCAAAAATAAATATCAGAATCAGTGATTAACGGGAGTGCTTAGCCATGTGTAACTGGTATTTTCACTAGATATTTTTTTGCTAGCATTGAAAAAGTATATCACACTAATAAATCTCAACACCTGTCAATTTTTAAGTATTACATCTTTTCCGGTAATTCATTTTCTAACATCACTATTGTGATCACCATATGTAGCTATTTTTTAATTAAAGGCCAGAACAAACCACAGACCAGCCGCCGAAAAGAAAAGACCAGCAGGAATTAGCGTGCGTGTTTGGGTGAATCTTTATTCAATTTAAGGAAAATATTATTTGAGTTGAAGATGTAACAGCAGTTCTTAATACTATTATACTCTGCACATTTGGTTGGCAACACGCACTGCATACGAAATCACATGATGATTTAATCAAAAGATATAAAGCAAAATAGCTAATCCCATTCTTATACAGGGATACAGTATAACAAGAACAAGAGACTTGGAGTTTGCAAGTACCACTAGCTTCATGGGAGACAGAAACTGAAAATTCTTCTGTTCTTTGTTTAATGAAATCTTCATGCAGACTAAAGATTCAAGCAGCTCAAGCAGCATGTGAAACATATGAGCAGTGGAACTTTCATTTGCCCCATTCCCTGAAAGCAAAAAAAACTATAAGTTAAACTTTTTTATAGGCATATGAAAAAGGTGGTAACAGCATTCATATTATCACTAACCTGCGGTGCACGTATGACTTCGAGAGCATTCTAACTGCAGGACCAATTCAAGTGAAAATAAAGGTATCAGAAAAATAAGCCTCACTCAAATGTTATACATTACGAAGAACTAGTTGGACTTCTACAAAAAAAAAAGTACCTTTCGAGCTTCCTCCTCAGGGCTACTGCTGTTGGGAACAATAGCTTCTTCACTAACTCGCGCCCTCTTCACCCTGCTGTTTGACTGTGGTGTCTTTTTTGCAGGTGGAGCGGGAGTTGGATTTTCTAGGATAATTTCAGGGGTTCTGTTTGGAGACCCAGCAGTTGTCGAAATGCTTTTGTCAGTCTTCTCAGCTAAAAGAAGGTTAAGCCTAAAAATTTCCTGATCCTTTTCTGTATGACACAAAAATCGAAAATGAGTATAACTGATTTGGTGCTCCTAAACGTAGTTAGCACCCAATTATAAAGAAGATGGAAGAAGAAACCATTTTAGCAACCTTAAAGCATCGCATAGAAAACACAAAGAATTAAATGTGCCGCTACAAGGCCTACTTTATATCACAACTTGTGTGGAACTGATACTTTGGCATAACCTGATTATTAAAGGGTGCAAGCAAACCATGAATTGCATTCCCATACATTAGTAAATATGCAGGATAATGGTAAGGCGCTGATCATGACAGTGTTCAGTAAACACATAATATCCAAGGAAAAAATGAAATAGAAGGTGAATGAAACATATTTTGGACCATAATATAGAATATATAGGCACGCATATGAACATGAGGAGACGTAGTATTTAATGGAGCAGCCTCCCAAATATTCCCAAATACAACAAAATAAAACAAGGGACAACGTCACATTAATTTTTCTCTTAGTTTGCTACTAGCATGGAATACTCCCTTTTTATTTGAATGGCTGATACTCAAAATTAATAAAAAACAAAGTGGAGTAGTGATTGGCATTACCGTCTACTGTAGTCAAACCACCAAACAGTTTGTATTTCGATGTATTTACACGAAAAATATTGCTAATTTATTAGATGTTGATAAGAATATCACTCAGATGTCCTTCTGTGTCCAAAGCAATATGGTGGTACACTTTGACCTCTACTGTGTGATGCATATATTCAAGAAGACATTATAGAACAATACCCCAAATAGCCTAGGAGATGTCATTTAAAAGTGTTTGTCCATTAAGAGAAACAATAATGTAGTTACTGCAACATTTATACTACATTCATATTTTACTTATGTGAAACAGATTAAACGACTCTAGCATGTCACTTAAAAGGGTATACGTGTGTAGTTTGGTCATGTCAACATTTTCTCAGGACTTAATGCCTCAATGATCTTCATGATTGGGGTATCCAGACAAATTTTGCAAGATGGAAGGAACGTTTTCTGTGACATATTGGCCTAATAACCATCACATCTTGTTCAACCTCCAGGGTCAATAATACCCTACAACATGTATGTTCATTTCGCTTCATACTATTTCCGAATGAAATTTTATCAGCACACACCAACCTTTCTCCATCATCTAATAGGAGTAACTCAATAAATGACTACTTCTGACAACAAATTTAATGGCAACAAGGAAGTGGCATCCGAACAAGCATACAACTTATAATACTAACAAATGTACTTATTGTGTCTAACCTTCCGAAGTACTCCTCTGTTCCTAAATTTGCACTAGCCAATGTCAACAATTTAGAAACAAAGGAAGTGTTGTATTGCACCATTCATCATTAGATACTTAGATGCGAAATCTGAGTTGTTCCTAGTCCAGAGCATCACCAAGATAACCGCTGGCACAAGCTGACCAATTTGTACTTCTGATAAGGGAGGATACATCACCGCCTCGATTTCCGAAAGATGCATACCCGTTCCATAATGTGTCAACCTACTTCTATTCCAAGTGCTAAAACAGGCCCAAGTGAAAAGGAAAGGCAATTCAAGAATTGATTGAGACCCTTACCGCGAATCTGGTCAAGGAAATTTGTCTGGCTTTTCTTAAGCTCGTCCTGTTCTTCCAACCTGGCATCATCAAGTTGACAAAACGAAATGAAAAACAAAATGTGAGAGGCTTAAGCAACAGCGTGGGCACAATTTCGTTCCCCCCACAAACAAGGAAACCCTAACCCGCGCACAAACATATCAATCTTTCTTACAGTTTCTGGCAGAGCTCCTCCTTCTCTTTGTGGAGGTCCTTGACCCAATCCATCATCCCTGCATCATTAAATAAAACCGCAGATTAGAAGAGAATGAGCAAGCATATTCCCCTCAACAACCACACCAGAAGACGCAGGCCTTACCATCGTACAGCTTCTGAAAGTCCGCCTTCCGCTCCTGCTCCGCTTCTACGACGCGGCGCCAGATCAAAAGGGCAAAAGGCACTGTCAGAGTTCGGAGCCACCGCAGGCAGGCAGAAGGACGTGGAGTGGAGCACAGCGGACGGGCGGTACCTTGAGGGCGTTATACTTCTTGTAGATGTGGCTGTTGAACTTCTCCATCCGCGTCCCTGGAGAGAAGGATCCAGAAGCTTCTAAGCACGGGAGCCGGTCGGCGAGGAGCAGCGGGGGTCGGCGGCGTTTGGGGAAGCCGGGAGGAAGTGGGGAGAAGGAGCGGGAGGTAGGAGAAATTTGGGGGATGTTTTTTGAAATCCGCGGGCTGGGTACCCCCCGCCTGAGCCTGACTGCGTTTTGCATAAAATTCGAAGTTAAATGTATTTATTATTCGGTGAGCATCATTGAGTTCCAAAATATGAGAATGCTGAGGAACTTTCTTTCCCGTATCAGGATTTCGAAAACCATAGAAAATTGTAGTAGATCTATAACATGAAAATGTAGTCAATAAATAAATTTAACATGAACTTGTTGAATCATCTGCCTTTCCCCTGCTATGATGAAGTTTTGCCTTAATCTTGAGCGCGCTCATCCTGGAATCTATGTACCCGACATTAGGCCGCAAACCATCCACTAATCCCTAATGCATGCGCACCATTGATTCTAGAATGAGCGCCCAAGATTAAGGCAAACTTTGCCATAGCAGAGGCCTTTGCATTCAAAACAACTAGAACACATTTCAATTGTCTTTTTATTTACTGACCGTATCACTGACTGTCAAAGATAATGCTATTTTGACTACCCCAGATAGTCCATCAAGAAAGCACGTTAATCCTCCTGAAGCTTTACAATAAAACAATACTTGAAGCATGTTAAATATGGACTTCTATTGGGATGCCTCTCACCTTTAGAAATACACATGCAATACTTCAAAGCCTGATTTTTCAAGCCTAGAGCAGCAAGTATCCATCATTTGAGATAACACGAGACTTTTCTTTGTTCAAGTGATGCCTCCGATATATCAACCTAATATCATAGGCTGATGAATTTATCATAATAATTTTTGAAAACGAACTAAGCCCACAAATGTTTTCCTAAATTAATAACCAATACAACTATTTACATGTGTTTTAAGGTTTGACTATTGAATTGAATTGAAAATGATTCTGTATCTTTCTGGGTGAAAAATAATGATTTTGTAACTACAGGCTATAGCAGATAGCCAGATAGGTAGTGGATCCAGGCCCGCAGGTGGGCATAAAAGACACAGACCACCACATTTGGGTTGGGCTCCGCCAACCTGTTGTTCCTGAAACTTCTGATCGCATCGCACCAAACCCAACCAAACGGCCAGCCACCTTCCACTACGCGTGCTTCGGGCTGCTCCTCACACTCCTGCAAATCGGGCCCCATATCCTTTGGGGCCTACTTGTCAATGACGATAAAGCTATGATTAAGGCACATGGCGGAGAGAAGGGGGAAATATTTTGTCGCCGACGGCAAGCACCCGATTTATCTACCACCACCGTCCGCCGTGTGCTCCTCATCGCCGAGATCCACCAAATCCGAGCTCTAGTCCGCGCGCTACAATGGATTTCTTCAGTTCCGTCTTCTCCGCACCTGCCGCTGCCGAGCACGGCGACGAAGAGGAGGAGGAGGCGCAGGGGGAGAAGTATGAGGGCGAGCAGAGGCGGAGGCGGGGGAGGAAGGGTCCGGCGGCGGGTGGATCTTCGGCGGGCTGATCCAGACGCTCAAGGAGGAGATTGAGGAGCAGAGGAGAGAGCAGGAGGCCTCGGAGGCGGCCCAGCGGGAAGCCCCTGCGGCGGAGGGGGAGGGGGAGGCTGATTCCGGCGGCGGGTGGATCTTCGGCGGCCTCATCAAGACGCTCGCTGAGGAGATAGAGGCGCAGCGGAAAGAG
Source organism: Eragrostis nindensis (assembly GCA_012490785.1). NCBI lineage: Eukaryota > Viridiplantae > Streptophyta > Magnoliopsida > Poales > Poaceae > Eragrostis > Eragrostis nindensis. The sequence goes on along the minus strand of JAAXCT010000376.1, from coordinate 46 downwards.
CAGGATGCAGCCGGCTCTGTGGAGGAGGGAGAAAGGGGGAGAAGAG